>CM077122.1:1903699-2503699 GCA_039645545.1 Dendrolimus houi
ATAAGCTACCACCATACAAAATTTCATTTAAATCGGTCCAGTCGTTTCGCAGATTAGCCGGTACAAACAGACACACAGAGAAACATTAAATTTGAAAAAAAAGTCTATACATATAATAAAATTGTAGAGGTCAAATTTCTGTACAATGAAAAAAAATGCTAAAAACCGAGTCAGGAGGATGTAAGAAGTGAAATAGAATTAATTTAGATTTTTTTCAATTTTTTTGTTTCTCTGTTTGTACCGGCTAATCTCCGAAACGACTGGACCGATTTAAATGAAATTTTGTATGCTTATATCCCTGGTCAACATATAGGATACTTTTGATCTCGAAAAATTAAAGATTTCCCGTGGGATAGCTAAAAAAAACCGCACCACGCGGACGAAGTCGCGGGCATCAGCTAGTTAGTTCTATTTCACTTCTTACATCCCCCTGACTTGGTTTTTAGCATTTTTTTTTTCGTTGTACAGAAATTTGACCTCTACAATTTTATTATATGTATAGATAGATCATGGCAATGTCAGTGTGATGTCAACATGTCTTTAGAATGGTCTGCTGCTCTGTTTGTATTCAAGAATTCTTAATTACAAACGGATGAATTAATTGAGTGTCAGTCAATCGGTCATTCAAATGCACGCTGATGATACTGACAGCACTCCTTTCAGTTTTTTATAGTACACTGTACAATTCGGTCACTAAACTCATCCCAGTGGCTCTAAAGATGTATGGAAACTAGCGCCATCAAGAGAGGGAACAAACTCAAAATATAGTTTCTGTTTAGTGCACTTAAGATGGCGCTGTATAATACCGTTGAATAGTTACAACGCGCTGACGAGATTTTGATGAGCAAAAGCTAAACCACAAACGATGGTCACACTTTGTAGTTTTCACATATTTTTGCATAAAGTTGTTATGTGAACCATTGTTTAGTCTCTCTCTTCTTTCATATCCTAATTATTTTGGGCCGGAACGATATGTCTTTTCCTTCCACACTCCTCTACTCTGACATACATCTTCTGTCACTCCACATATCATCCATCACACAATCCATCAATCTTTTTTTTTGGTCTACCTTTACATTTGTACCTATTAGGGATGGGCCGAATTTCGTTTTATATTCGGTTTGACCGAATTTCGGCAGCTTGAGCCGAACATTCGGTGCAAGAAAAAAGTAAAATACCTACTTGCACTATTTTGTCTAAAATTAATAGAAATCGTATCTAACCTAACCGTAATATAAAAATTGGCATTTATGTACTCATGATCATTTATTTTAGTTCGGAACATGTAAACTTTAACGTGCAATGTGATAAAAAATAAATAAAATTAGTTCTTGATTAAGTCTTTGCCTAATTAAATAGACATCAAATTAAAACAAAAATAAAATAAACTTATTATTCCTCTAAGAAATATCAGTAAGTAGTGCAACTGCTTAATTATAATGTGTAACTCGAATAAAATTAAAAAAGAACATCTAAGGGACATCAGCAATTACAACTTTAATTTTGATTGAAATCACTTTTTACGAAGTAAACATTATGAATTTAGAATTATGAAATGGTCATTTTTTTTCAATCAAAGGTCTAAAAATCTATTCTCTTATCCACCTACTCATACTTAAAATTTACGGCGTTATCGAGTCACGACGTGTTGCTCTTAAATTTTCTGTTCAAAAACGATATCTGCTCCGTGACGATTTTCAAGGAATAGAAATTTTGTCCCAACTTTTATTTTTATTTACCAAAATTTTTCCGAGTAGGAATTGATCTGAGAAAAATGTCTCACCTGTCCAACCAGTTCTGGACCCTTGGATCCTTGAGGAGTTCAGCCGTGAAGCACCTGGCTGCAACCAGGGCTGCCGACTGCACGTCTCCCGTGTTCTCCACCCACCGCTGGAGTAACGCTATGCCTTCGGGACTTGCGCCTGGTCATTTGAAATGTTACTAATATGTCAAATGGCGAACAACAAACAACAATAAGGCTCGAGTCACACTGTGGTGCCGTTCACGGTTCACTCTCGCTCCGATTAAACCTCGCTGTGTCTACACTACCAGACAACGTTCCACGAGAGGCTCACACCGACCATGTTAACGACCGCGATTTTTCCCGTTCCACTTGCTCGCGGACGTTACAATCATAAACTCTAATGGAACGGATTATGAAGCGCTGATGTCATAAACGACGAAATACACAAATGACATTGGTTGATTTGAAAATCGCGCCTTTATCAATGTCAATCAATAGAGAAAATTAAATTGGAATAAAGGGAAAGCCAGAATAGAATTGCTTTAAAATGATTCACATAAAACTTCATTTAAAATTGCGCACGATTCACCAAATATAACCATAACTTGTGGTTTTATTTATGTTCTTAAGATCTCGTCAGCGCGATGTATTTATTGAACGATATTGCACAGCGCCATCTTAAGTGAAGTTAAGTGGACTAAATGGAAACTAATTATAACTTTTGATGTTCCTGGACCACTTGATGGCGCTAGTTTTCGTATATTTTTTATTTTTCGATTATGCAGGGAAGATCCACTGGGATGGCATTAATGTTCTGTGATCAACGCCCGCTTTGACCCACCTCTTGATATGGGTCGTTGTGAGTACTGTGTGATCGAAAATGATGCCGTCATTAGTAAATTTTAGCCAGGACCATAAATAAATACCGTGTTCGCCATGTGGAACGGCAGACGGAGCATTTTGGGCGTTGTGAGCTACCAACGGAAGGCGTCCCTAGTCTGAACTTGAAACAAAAGCGTATTCACACTGTCCATACAAGTCATGATAGGTCAGATCTTGTTTCAGTTAAATATTCCTTCGATGAACCAAAATTATTAATCCCAGTCTACAGGGGCTCAATTATACTGTTTCAATGCCTTAGTGTCGCGAAGATATTCAAAGTATGATTCCATTACGATAGTGTCAAAAATTCGTATTCCACTAAATCCACGGCGGAATAACAGTAAAAAAATTATTGGTTTTACCATAAGGACGCGTTCCTTTAGTAGCTCACAACGCCCAAAATGCTCCGTCTGTCGTTCCACATGGCGACCACGATCGTTATGGTTGTGGCGAAAACGTTACTATTTACGTCATTATTTTCGATCACACAGCGCTCACAACGATCCATATCAAGAGGTGGGTCAAAGCGAGTGTTGATCACAGAGTATTAATTCTCTCTAACTCTTGACATTGAAAAAGGCGCGATTTTCAAATCAACCAATGACATTTGTGTATTTCGTCGTTAATGTCATCAACGCTCCATAATCCGTTCCAACAGAGTTTACAATTGTAACGCCCGCAAGCAAGTGGAACGGGTAAAATCGCGGTCGTTGTGAGTCTCTTGTGGAACGTAACCTAGCAGAAATGGCTTTAGCCGAAATTAATATTGAGAAGCTACCAAAATGTTAAATATTTATTCCGCGAGTTTTCGCTTATAAATATTTATTAAGATAGAGTGGCGTACCACGGGCACGCCATTGGAATACCAGAATACTGAAATCAGGCGTACCTGAGGTTTTAATGAGATAGTAAAAGGAGAATTGGAATCCTGGACTCACCTGTGAGCAGTATGCCGGAGAGGTCTCCCTGTTCCACGAGCGTGTCGCAGGTCTGCTTCAGGTACTCCTGGAGTTTGGTGTCGGACAAATAGATGCATGCGAACGCCACTCTGTCTTCTAAACGCATCTCCGTTTCATTCTGGAACAAATAATATGTACAGGTGTCTTGTGTTTGTAGATAATGTTATTCAAACTAGATGGCGCTACTGTAAAAGTACATCGCGCTATGGTGTGCATTGTATACGTGCATGAGTCGAGTGTATTTGGTTTTTTTGTTGTTTGCACTCACTGCAATAAATATTCTTTGAGATCTATATGTTTATAATTTTATTATATCGTATAGAAAATCTCCTCTCCCAGGACTGATTATACTTCATACTGCATTATACACTTTGTTTACGTTTTGACATTCCTACACAGAAATTGGTCCTTAGAAGCTGTAATATGATTTTGTGTAATGATACAGTAAAAATCAATTTCTCTTGTCAGGAATCGAATCATCTGAATTTAGAAAAATAAGGGGTTTTTTTTGGAAAGATTCCCGACAAGGGTAAAATTCATTTTTCGTTAATGTAATGAAACCACTTTACCGTTAGTTTTCGTCAGAATCTGCTCTGAGACTTTTTCGTTATTTCGTATAGTTTAGGATTCGGCACTGAAGACCAACATGAAAAATTCATTCTGTATTGGTAGTATTTGTTATTAAAATAATGACTGCTTTAGAGAAATGATACAAATTCCTGCGGCTGTACACCCCGGTGCAATAAGAAATGTTGACATACGACACATAGATGTGTGTTTCACGTGCGGGCCACGCACATAGAGATGCAACTCACCAGCACGTCGGTGTAGTCGGCGGTGTGCTGGTGGTGCGGGTGGTGCGGCAGCAGCGCCGTGGTGGAGGCGGCCAGGAAGTGCAGCAGCGCGCGCAGGTAGGCGTCGGGCAGCGCGGGCGCGCCCGCCGCCAGCGCCTCGCGCCACAGCCGCTCCTCGCTCAGCCCGGCCAGCGCCAGCCCCACCACGCGCAGCTACGATACACTTCAACTTGTAGTATTATACCGTTTAGTAGTACGGTCTAAGGCGTGTCTTTTGAGTGCAACCAAAACAAACTCTGCACCCGATCGGCCGGAGGCGCGGTTCACGCGGCGTCAACGTGACCGCTGCATCTAATATGAATTAGATGCGCGTGTCCGCTCCGTGCATACAAAATATAAAATTTATTTTTAATTTAATATACATTTACACTACAAACTTAACATAAGCAACTTCGATATTTATCTATAATATTGTAAAATTCTAAAAATGCCCTGTCTGTACATTGAAGCTATTTAACCTCCTTCAAGGGCCAATTTTTTTTCCACAAGCTGCCATCAAACGTTGCGCTTATTATATATCAAAACCAAGAGAATTATGTTCTCTCTTTTATTCTAATACAAATTCTATGTAGTTAGAGGGGAAAAGCATCAGTTTCAACGTCCATTTGAAGTATCTGTATTTGACCACAAGTTTGTGGGACTTCCCGATGAGCCGTCTGTGACATTTAGGCAACAAATTTGTGGTGGTTGCGTCTTAAAGGTTCAATGCTAACCTGCGGCTCGTGCGCCCTGGCGAGCACGTCGAGCGCGGTGCGCAGGCGCAGGTGGAATGCGGCGATGGCGGCGGCGCGGCAGGGCGTGCCCTCCGCCTCCGCGCGCTCCACGCCCGCGCCCGCGCCCTCCCACCCCCACCCCCAGCCGCACAGCTGCAGCCCGCGGTTGCGCTCGGCGCTCCTGACAACCAATCAGTCACAAACGACACTCCATCCACCACCACCACTGCACTAAACACGAGTCGGCAGAGTTACCTTTCTAGCGACTAGCACACATTATTAAAACTACATTTTAAGCGCGCCATTTTAGTTGATTATTCAAAACACATGTTCAACCTAAGTTTCATTCATTAATTATCGAAAAGTAAATAAAGGCAAGTGAGACAAATAAGACAAAAAATGTACATGTCGTGAATTAAAAACATATAATCTGCACATTTGACATGAAGTTAAAAAAAAACAGAAATATAATTCTTCTTGAAAAAGTTTGTAATACTCTTCTGCTTTTAATTTTAGCACTTCATTTCCAAAGCTCCAGAGTCGACGCAAAAATATAATTTTGCGGTCAAATTAGTCATTTTCCGCCATTTGAAAGTAGCTCTTAGTGTTTTAAGGTCGGTTCGGATTACTGCGGTCATCGGATTAGCGAGGGTCGAGGCCCTATTCTAGTTGTATCCGTGTGGGGTTTATAGGTTATTATTATTATTTATTTACTTTAATTACGTAGTTTAATCTAAACATAGTTAAAATTAAAACCAAATAGTTAAAATAACAAGTTGGCGGTAGGCTAAATAAAACTTTAACATTACTCATTGACACTTGACATTTTTATCTTACTATGTGTACTAGTCGCGAAAACTTAGAAAATACCTATATATTTAGTTTTAAAAATGCTTTCCCTGAATACATAATTATTAAGATTATAATGTGACATGATGCAAATGGGAATTTATGATTATTTTTAAAACCATTCCACTGGAGGACAATGTTATCCGGCCATACTTATCCTTTGGGTTTTTTATATTTCATTCTTATTCTGTCTTGTTTTTGTTCTTTTTCTATTCTCTTTTCTTCTTTATTCTTTATTTTCAAAACAACTTACTTCTAATACAATGAGTCGTTATACTATTAAATCTTCTTCTTCTTAACGTAGTTTCATACATTTTCTACTTATCTATTTACTCCATTTTACTTTCTATTTACTATTTTTGTACTATTTACTTAACTAGAAATGAATGTTTAATGGCGTGAAAGAGATATCAGATTTTAGAGCGGGTAGTTAGATTATTGACTTTTCACAGCGCTGTTTTACCGTCGTTTAGCGCCATCTAAGTCTTGTACGAATTAGGTGCCCACCTGTACATGGTGACCCGCCTGTTGGGGAGGTCCTGCAGCATGGAGTGCACCATCTCGGACCTGTAGGCCGCGTCCCCGCCCCGCACCGCGGTGCGCACCCCGGGGTGGCGCCACGGGCTGTTGCGGATGCAACCTCAAAACGCATACAACAACATGTTACTGAGGAATACACTAGTGGACAAAATTAAAGCATCAAAAAAATCTCCTAAAATGTGAGTAGTTTTTGTAAATATCTCAAAAGAAAATGTGTCGGATCGAGGTTAAAAAAAACATTTTCAAGTCTTAAGTTTCTAATTTTGAGATCTTATCACAGAATACTTTTCCAATCCTAAAAATTAGTAAAATTTATTTTCTTAAATTTTTTATTAATTTAACTTTTTTTGGGTCCATCCATCCAATCCGTTACGTGCATCGAATATTTTGTTTATTCGCAAGATTTGGAACCTTTCGAATCGGTTATAAGCAGTTTTAATCAACTATTTCATTCGGAATGTAAACCTGCATTAACCGGTTTATTCTGCAAGAATTACTGTCGTTCGAAACCTGTCTATTCGACAAAACCTATTTAACGAACTTTTTTTAAGGTTATTGGTATTGAGGTTAAAGTTGGAACAAAACCTTTTTTAACCTGTTTCCAAACCCTGTTTATTCAGCATTAATGTTATTTTTAAATTTCTTATGACCGTTCTTTGTTACATACAGCATTTTAAAAGTTACAAAATTTTCTGATGCTTTATTTTTTCCAGTAGTGTATATATATATCTATGTAATCTTCCACTCACAAGATGTTTAATAAAAAAAAACACAATATTAATATTTTTTCTATTCCAAATTTAAAAAAATACTTATATAAACTAGGCACTACACTGTAAGAAGGTCTACATCTAATACTGAACTGTGATTGACTAAAGACGAGACTGGGTAAAGTTTTATAACAGTATATCAGTGCAATCCACCGACTAATGCATTTTATAATTCCTCTAAAAACAACATAAACTGCAGTGCAAACATTTTTTTAAGTGAAATAATATCTTACCATCTTCGACCAAAGACTTGCTCAGTGCTAAGAAATGCCACAATCCACTCAATGCGTCGTCGTCGGCCAAATCCGCGTTCTGCCACAAATCAGGCTGCGGACAAACATACATTCAAATTATTTTTATCGTGGTAAATATACAAATTCTCAAATAAGTTGGAAATGTTGCTTCTTGCATCAAATAATTTATTCGTGAAAATTTTATTATTCTTATTGCTACGAAACTTTTATTTTGTAATCCATAAACAACCAGGTGTTTCGTTACCTTTGCAATTTAAGTTATCTGTAATCCTTTTAATGTTTGTTTTAATTGTTCACTGTTACTAGTTTGCGCTACTTTTCTAAGTATTCAAATATAACTATCTATTAACAACCGTGAATCATTTTGTGTTTATGGCCGGCCTTTGAGTAAGACATAATAAGCCGTTTTTATTGTTCAAAATTCACTGCAAGTTCTTAAAAGCCATTCTGTTTTGGATTAAGCTTATAAGTTTGGGGATTCTAATGAATGGTCTGTGCATATTTCTTGAGAGTCCACGTCTATTTTTCGAATATATGAGATCGGTCCGTCAAGACAGAGTTAGTTGAATTTTAACTGCGATCGAGGCATTATCAAGTGTATATTTGTTGTTTGCATTACGATCTCCGGCCTTACGATTTGGACTTATTGCAAGTTTAGTCCTACCTTCAATCCATAATCGGAGTTGGCCCTCCTCTTCATGACGTAGGATATATCCCGGATGGTGGCGTAGAAGTCGTCGCGCATCAGCCGCAGCTGTCCCCCTCCCCCGGACCACACCAGCCCCTCCCGACCCCCCCATGACACCGTCACCCTCTCACACACCGTGTAGTCCACTATCGCACCTGGACAGCGATATTGATCATGAAAATACAATTAATTGTAGACAACGGACGAGTTTTGAGGCTGGTTGACTATTTTTATTATTGTCTTATATTTTTATATTATTGGAGTACAGCAGATGATAGGCAGATGGCCCACCTGATGGAAAGCTGTTATCCACGCCTAAGGACGTGTGCAATACCAGAGATGTCACCAACGTTCTGCCGGCATCGAAGAAATTTTATGACACCCTTTTAAAAAAAAACATATTGTAGCGCTGTGGGTAAACCTCAGCTGGGAGCTCATTTGAAATCCTCACGGTGCGCAAGAGCCGTCTTGAAGTCGCTTCATTTTGCAATTTTGTTGATGTTTTTTTATGTTTTACTTAGCACCGACTTCAGGATAATAGAAAAAAATATTAATTATTTGCTTTTGTTGAATTCGGTTTAGTTTTTAGTAAAAAAAAAAAACTACTTTTTATTTGTTTGAATAGCTTTAGAAAATATATTTTAAGCGCCTGTAGCAATTGTACTATTGGTACACGTATACGAGTATTGCCTTTTAAAGAGTGTAGGTGCCCGATGCTCTTCAATAAGGGTTGCTCTCGATTTCCCCAGGGTCTACTCAACAGATCCTGCCTTGGTGACAATGAGACTACCTCAGGAGTATACTCTGTCGAATAAAGAAAATTTTTGAAAATCGGTCAACAATTGACGGAGAAATCGTGTACAAAAGAAACATAGTCGAATTAAGAATCTCCTACTTTTGGAAGTTGGTACCTGATGAACATACAGCGACGAGTCTGGCCTCGTGGGCCGGGTGCCACCCGAAAGCTACCACTGGGTGGGTGCTGGGGGTGCTCCCCTGTCCAGGGGTCAGGTCTCTCTCAATAACACTCGGTCCCCGTGAATACTCTTCAAACTCTGCCTCCACGGCTGTTGCAGTCAACTGGACGAACATTATCAATTTATCATAGATCAATCAAAAAGATGCGAGATTATGTATACACTCCATCCCGTTCATCCGATCAGTTTGCTCCTGCCAGGTGGTAGGGTATTTGCCCGTCTGGATGTCTACCACCCCTGGTCCTGAGTATGCCGCCGTAGCAACCTTGAGTTGTGTTCCTCCTTTCCATCCTTTAAGAGAGCAGCATTTGTAGCAACTTTGGTGTTGCAAAAGTCCATAGACGACTGTAACCACTTTCCATCAGGTGGGCCGTCTGCCTGTCAGCTGAACTCATGCAATAAAAAAGATCCCCATAAGCCCGCAGAACCCATCTCTTCTTTCAATTCTTTCACTCTGGTCTGAGTTCCTGTGATTGAGTTAATTGTTCATCGTACATTATCCATAACAAAGGAACTAAAAATGCTACTGTAAAAGTGCATATTAAAGAACCAAACATAGAAATAAAAGGAATCAGAAGGATTTTTTAAATGTGTATTTAATTTGAAAATTATTAAAAGTTTAATTAATCATTAGTCCATTTACACTAGTAGTTTGGTATTACTAAAATTCCAAGATACCCTCAAACATAAGATAAATTAGTTCAAGTGTAGCTCACCACGTTATCGGGCGCGTTGAAAGCGTTCTTGCAATCACTATTCGTCTGTTGTATATCGTGAAGGCGGAGAGTCGTCGAGTCACGTTGCAAAGACATTAGAAGGTTACGTCTAAAAAAAAATTATCTTTAAATATCTATTCAAAACACCATATTTACATTTGAGGTTTGGAGTACTTCTGGTGTTGCAAATGCAAAAAAATAATAATAATAATCTAAGAAACGTGTGCGTCTCGGGACGCCCGACAAGAAGTGATAACTTAAATTAATCTAAGTTGAACTATTTAATATTGAAATTGTTTAACTTGAGAAAAGCTTAGGTTATTACTTAAATTTTATGTATATAGCGCGTGGGATAGAGTGAGAGAGGAGGAGCCTGGTTACCGCTGCCGTATGCGTGAGAGAAGGGGAAGCCAGACAGACTGGCGCCGTAACGCGTTACGTAACGAAGCGGTTTACCCTCTCATAAGAAATTATCACTTCAAAAAAGTACTTACATAGTTATATTATGTAATTATATATGTAATTCCTATAAAAGGAAATTGAAAAATTATATTTAAAAAATGTCTTATTTACAGAAGACTAGTTAGAAAATCTAATTATTATGTTTCTCTGTTCACCTATTAATTATTACTATTTTTTTATTATGTGTACATGCTCTTCGATTTGTAGGACTTATGTTAGAACTAGCTTCTGCCCGCGACTTCGTCCGCGTGGAAAGTTTTTTTTAACTACCCACGGGAACTCTTTAATTTTTCGGGATCAAAGTATCCTATTGTTGACCAGGGATATAAGCTTTCACCATACAGAATTTCATTTAAATCGGTCCAGTCGTTTAGGAGATTAACCGGTACACAGAGACAGAGAAACAAAAAATTAAAAAAAAATCTAAATTAGTTCTATTTCACTTCTTACATCCCTCTGACTCGGTTTTTAGCATTTTTTTCATTGTACAGAAATCCGACCTCTACAGTTTTAATATATGTATAGACATAAGCTTTTGTATCTCATATAAGTGAAATGTAATGTTCTTTTCAGAATAAAGTTCTATAAAACTAAAAACAAATTTAACTATCTGGCAGCGGTGGGATTCGAACCCACGCCTCCGAAGAGACTGGTGCCTTAAACCAGCGCCTTAGACCGCTCGGCCACGCTACCCATAGTCTCGTGCTCCCAAAAATACAACTTGTAGGCAGTCACATATATTTAGTATCAAGCAATTTCGTTTATTCTCCTAAAAGTCACGAACCTATTACTTGTTAATGCAAGATTGCAAAATAAGCATTTTACAACAATTTTTTTTTTAAATATGGGTTGCAGTAATACATGGATATTTATAAATAATAAACAAATCGGCAGACAAGCACACACACACTGTATATCCCCAAATTAAGCCAATCCCAGACACCCCGACCATAGTAAATAACGGAGAAAATACGTTTCCGAAATTTATTATACCAGGAATCGAACCCGGAGCCTCTGCGTTGCAGTGAGGTAAGCCGGCAAAGGCTTAGCCCGCTCAACCACAGAGGCCGTCAAATCAATTTGCAAGATCACGGGCCCAACACCTTAATGTTGCGTACTCTTGGACTGTAACCATTTCGACTGGATTGTGAACACAGTGTGGTCTACATTTAAGCAAATAAATATGTAGAGACTAGTGTGGCAGGCGGACGTTATCCTACTTTGAAAAATGAAAAAATAGGTCTCGATTGCATCGCTTTTATCAATAAAAATAAACATTTTATAAGTTTTCGAGGTTGCAAAATAAAATTAAAAAGAATTATTTCAGAGTCTCAAATCTGCATGGTGTATTTAAATGACTTTTGGCATGTACATATTACTGAGCGGAATATTTACCTGGTTGGGCACCATTGTATATTAACAACGGGTTTCTGATTGGGCAACGTCAGCAACGGCTTCTCAAAGGCCCTGGCGTCCCACACGCAAATCACGTTCTCGCCACGGGAGGCGATCTGCCAGGGGTTCAGCGGGTCCGCGCACACGCCGTGGCAGTAACGGGTCGTGGTCATACTCACGCCTTTGTTTGATAAATCTGAAAAATTAAAAAAATACTGTGTCTGTGGAGTTCACACGCAGTAGAAGTGAAACGGAGTGTGACAAGGGGTGGGAGAGATTCTAAATTTCGTGACGTCACATTTCATATATTATATCGGTATAGTATTCTAACAGTGTAGAGGTTAGAGGTCTCGGCAGATGTTGCCCTGCCATTATTTATTATTTATTTAGGTTTATGGCTTGGCAGCTAGGCCTTTACGCCAGATCTTAGATTGTAATACAGTTTCTACATTTTCTTGAGCCTATGTGTAGCACAGCTGAACTGTAGGTTATCAGCTGTTGCCATTCAACGGAGTTCTTGTGACAACTCAAAAGGCCACATTTGACTATACAGTTCACATTTCTCACAAAACACATAATTACTACTCAAAAACTATCAATATCCTTAACTATTGTTCATTTTAGAGTAATTTTACACATTTTTAGAAAATAAAACTGCACAGCACATCATCTCCTTTCAGTTCCCGCCAAAAACTGCCCTGACATGAAAAAATAAAAATGTAGAACCCGATTCCAGCGCCACATTTTCTTCATTAATTAGGAAGCTTGGTTCGGTGATTAATTTGATATACGTGGATTTTAGATTGTTAGAAAAATGCCATCACCGATGCGTTTGAAAGAAGACTTTTATTTTGGTGTCACCACTCTTAAGACAATAAATTGCACGACATTTTAGTGTTACCACTCTAAGAAAACATAAATTGCGCAACCTTTTAGTGTTGCCATTTGAATAATGGTTTAGTGCCATCTCGCGACAACTTGTCGTAGACAGCCACCTACCGGGTCTAATTCTAAATCTAAACTATCCCCGGACCCACTCAATCACTAAATTTTATACGCCTGGAGTTACATTATTGAGGTTTTAGTAGGGATCCCAAATTTTTTCTAGTAATAAATATAACCTATATTAATCTGGGATACAGTACCATTCTAATAGTGAAAGAATTTTTGACATTGGTCCATTAGTTTTTGAGTTTATTCATTACAAACATACAAAAATGCAAACGTTTCCTCTTTTTAATATTAGTATAGTTTAGGCTTTAAAACACGTTTGAAGTATTAACGAAAAACTTCAAAACATTTCCAACGCTATCTATATGAGCATTGTGTTTAAATAATGAAATACAGTGTATTCTATCTCATTCTCTCGCAGGCTTAGTCCTATAGATTTAAGTGTTTATCTCTTTGTAATGTCGCTTTTTCGTTTCATCGAGTTTCAAATCACGACTCTAAAGAAGTTTCACTTCAAAAAGCAAGTGATCATGGGCGGCTTGGAGTCGCGTTCCACTATATAATACATTGCGCATATTCAGGAGTCACTTCAATGGAGTTTGCCGTCTCGCTCACGCATTAAATACTACATTTTTAAAGATATCAATAGACAGAATTTACTTACGACAATTTCTTGCTACAGCAGTCTCAACAATAATATTACGAATGTTCCAGAAGAAAATTATTTTGATTCAGACAAGATTTCATATATAGTCAAGGTGGGAAAGTCCGTGAGTGTAGTAAGTTCGTATATCTCTCGTTTTTTACCTCTTTTAAACGGAATTTAACGTCGACTACAATTTGAAGTCAGAATTAAATGGTGTCTTGGCTTTACTAACCGATTTGTTGTCGTCGTGGCTATTCAAAGACAGAAATAAAGAGAGATGTATGGAGTTCCCCCACTGCAGAGCTGGCCAAATACATGCTTCGCTTTATTTGTAATACTAATTACAAAATACTATCTCGCATGTGTTTAAAATACGAAATACAAAATATTTTTAAGTCGTGTATTCGAAATATAAAATACAAAATACAGTTAGGTGTTAGGTTATATAAATATACTATATGTATATATAGAAATGTATATATATACTCAAAATCTTATTTATAAATGTGAAACATTCGTAATTTTACTGGTGATGTCGTAATTAAATTTTAACAATTTATATCTTTATTAAAAATGTGGTACGGCGCGAGCGAAATAGAGAGAGAGAGAGATAACACTCATTGCACACCAAAATATACAATTACAAGAAGAGGTCATATTTACAATATTTTATAGGCAATACAATAGACGGCCTCATCCCTCAAAGCAATCTCTTCCAGGCAACCTAAATCAAAGAAATTTGAATCATATGATGTGGGTGGTGCAGGAAAAAGGCAATAGATACATAAATACTCAAACTAATTTAAGAATTAAATATAAAAATACATACATATATACATAGCCAAGTAATATATTTCAAAATACATAAGTTATTATAATAAATGTATTCACATGATTATATTGTTTTAATCAGACATAGCTTGTGGATAAATAGTGTTTCAAATAGATATAGATAGAGAAAAGTAGTTCAAATAGATTCATTTAAATAGAAAACTTACCCCTTAAATCAAATATCTTGATATACTTCAAATTCATAGAAGCTAATAGTGTGCGACTGGACGAATTGGACCAGGAGACACTGTGCGCGGTTTCAGATAGACCCATCTCTGCTAATGGCTTTATTGGTTCCGTTGAAGAGTTACTGCTGGATTCCGCACCTTCGGAATAAAAATAAAAGTCCCACATATACCACTCTATCATATGAGGAAATTTAAAGTTACTATACTTTAATCAAAACATAAACCTACTCTATCCCGTATCTCCTATCTTATCCTACTATACCATCTTAAAGGCTGGCAACACATTGGCAATACCTGTGGTGTTGCAACCATCCAAAGGCGATGGTAAGCACATTCTATTATGGAGGTCACATGGCTGTTTGCTCACTACACGTAATAAAAAGCATTGGGCTTGCACACAGAAAAGGAGCTTCAATTGTCGAGCTCCACAAACCATCAGTGAGCAGAAAGAATTAGTTAGCTATTAACTAATACCAACTATATATTAGTTATTACAATTAATAGCAGATTAGTTTATATATAAATTAAGTAATATTGGCTTGTTTCGTCACTTTAAGCGTGTATTCAAAAGCTTAATCTTCAAATCAATTATTGGAACAGATGCCACATATATATATATATATATATATATATATATATATATATATATATATATATATATATTAAAAAATAATTTATGCAAGTAATATTTTTAACTAATACCAATATATTTTAATGATCTTGTATATATACATATATACGTGTTTGTTTTTACATGTATCTATTAATGTATTTTATGAGCTACTTGATTCGGTGCCTACGTCGCTCATCGTCGCACCACTCGCCGGCGATTGCGAGTTCATCCACACTTCTTGGACACTTGTATCTCCTCCATGGCACGTGGCGGATGCTCCTTCATGCCATATGTGTCCAAGTTATGGAAGGAACTTCCCCCCGTGGTTTTCCCAGAGCGCTACAATATAGGGGGCTCTTCAAAAAGGGTGTGAACAGATACTTAGTCTCAACGAGGTAGGCAACGCATCGGCTGCCTTGGCGTTGCAGATGTCCATAGACGACGGTAGCCACCTACCACCAGGTGGTCCGTTTACCAGTTTGCCTACAAGCAAACATAAAAAAAGATATCTCTGTATGCTGCTATTATGTATGTGCGTATATATATATATATATATATATATATATATATATATTTCTTACATTTATGTATATATTTATTGTAGGTTTACACAAAAGTTCGTTCAATCTAATTTAATAGAAAAACCTGTTAGTAGCCCTACATTTCTAAGTAGTTTTTTGTTTGTTTGCACTATTGTAATGTGCTCTGTTGATTTTTTCAGCAAATAAATAGATTAGACTTAGTGTTAAGAAATTTAGGTAATTTATCATCTTGTATAATAAATAATGACCTTACTTTGAGTCTTATCTCGCCCTTATGTTTCCTCAAGGAAAAATCGAAAGACATCTCCGATTTGAGAATTTTACAAGCATTGAACGAGATTGATTTTCATACCTTTAGCCTCATCCACCTGCATAGTCCCCCTGCTCACATCCCAGAGAAGGATGCAGTGGTCACTCCTGTGTTTCTCCATGGCCACTGCCAGCATGCTGGTCTCCGTATGACTCCATGACACTGAATTGCACAGCCGAGGGAATCTAGGTACTAAAATAACATGTTATATAAATTGACCACCACCCCTTAATGTTGTTTTCAAAATATAAATTGTGTAATATGTTTAAAGTGAGATATTTAGATTCAGCTTTATTTAGTATTGTTTTTAAATATAGCTATACTTACTAAATTGTTTTAGTATAAAGTGAAAAAATAAGGCTTACTGATTTATGTATAAGCCCAACTAGATTATTGGAATGTAGAAATTTCTCAAGCTTATTACTGGATAAAAAGTTACTTACATACCAATTTTTGTTGCAAGTATCTGGTGGCCTTGATATTGTAGGAATTTACCACTGCATAATTTAAAACATATGGTTGGGGGAAGGACGTACTGTTTTCATGTCCAACATGTTTACATGTAGGACTACATAGACTACACCTTCCAGACAAATTTTGTGTTTTAAACCTATTATTTTCTGGAAAAATAGCTGTTGCATACAAAGACAGATAGACATACATGACACAAACAAGGAGTGTTGCTCTAGTGCAGCAAGTATATGTTGGGTGATGTTAAACACATTCCATTATGTAGGCCATTTGATAACAAATAGACAAGTGTATTCTTTACTAAATAAATAAATAAGACATACCAAACTCCCTGCCAACCAATCCCAAAGGATCATAAGTCTGTTTCAGAGTAGTCAGAGATACTTTTCCACTAGCATATCCCAAAGCCAAGAGAGGTTCAGGTTGGTCTGAAATTGCACTTATGTCCGCACATCTTACCCCACTTGCACTTTGGGAGGCCACCACAGTTGCACCTCTTGTTGGTGAGATTGGGGTAACTGGAATATATAAAGTATTTATTAATAGTAGAAAACAAAGTTCTTTTTTCTATAATTTATTTAGTGAAAATAAATTTCATTGATCACAAAATAGAGTTATATAGATTCTTATTCAAAGTTATGATTTGAAACTAATAGAAATGAAATAAAATAGTTGGGTGAACGTCCCAAGCACATCATTGTCCACAACCACAGTAAGTCCTGTATCTTCTTAAGAAGTTCTTCACTTCAAGTGCCTTGTTGATAACAATAATAAGCATTAATCAGCGATCTTGTAGCCAAAACATGAATTTATTACTATGAGTTTTAAATTAGAGCGAGAGAAAGAGATAATACTTTTTCGTACATCATTACATAAAACAAAGTAAACTTATAGCCTAAAAATATTCTAAATGTGCGCAATGGGTGGTCTTATCACTAAGAAGCTATCTCTTCCAGGCAACCTGTGGCAGGAATAAAACAGATTCAATACAGTATTTATTTTTATTTTTATTTTGAAGTAACATATTTATTGTTACATGCCGTCAAAGATAAGCCGCACAGCTTATTGTAAGCGCAACTTATTGTCCTTCCGGATTAAGGAACTCTTTTGTCTTTTAAATTTGTAGTTAAGAAAAACATGCTATTGTCTTTTTACTTGTTTTATAACCATCATTAGCGTCGAACTAATCCCTATTGTTATTGTTTTCGACTTTGTGGACGTTCGCAGGTGTGCAAATTAATATTTCTTAGAAACTCAGTGTGCGCCTCCAATTTCTTTGTAGTGTGTAGTTAGTATAAGACAATGCCCGAATGGAAGGGCGGGGCAGTCAAGCGACAACTACGAAACGAGTAAGACGTTCTCTAGTACTCTCGATTAGCGATATAGACGACGGACTTTGCACGTTCGAATTGTATTGAATCGTGCAGTGTGAACTGGTTGCATCCAGTTTTATTTGTATTACTTTTATACGTGTTTGTACAGTTCTAATAAATTCTATAGTAGTTCCAACGGCATTTTTAATTCCAGTCCTGTAGCTCGTAACATTATTGTTGGTTTTATTAAAATGTATTTATTTGTTTTACTAATTAAATATTATATAACTAGAATTAGTTTTATTAATTATTATTATTATTTAATTAACAAAATTGGGTCGTTTTGGTCTTACGCTAAAAGGAAGGTTTGTACTGAAAATCAGTGTTGTGTAGGATATAATTCCGGCACAGCAATATGCTGAGTGCAAACCTTGTTTGCTGAAAATGCGGCATACAAATTTTCGGAATATGCTCTGATACATATATCTGATGCTAATATATAAGGAATGTAACTACGTCACTATTTCTTCGAATAAAGTTTTTCTTTCTTTCTTTCAATGTTTCAAATGTGGTATATGTACATATACATATTATATGATATGCAGTTACTCATATTATATTTTCTTCAATAATAAACAGTATATATGTAAGATTTATATTTAATAGACATATATAAATACACCTATTAATATTAAATACATAAATATATACACATATATATACATGTAATGAAATTAAATATACAATTAGGAATTGTTACCAAAGGAACGCATATATTAACATTCAATAAAACAGTATATGACAATTTAAGTGGAATGCGACCTATGTTATACGGTTAAATCTGCAAATGATGGTGGATACAAAAATAGTTTTTTGATAAGCATTAAATAACAATTTTTAATAGTATTTAAATAGGAATTTAAGTGAATGGACTTTGAACGTTGTTTCTTTGTATTTTCAGAGAAACTCATAATTTTTATTCCTTGAATTCTTAAATAAAGAGTTGTCTTATATACATACTAGGGTGGGCCAAAAAAATTGTTTTTTTTAAATCATAATCATACTGAAAAATGCGTTGCTTTAGACCTTTTAAAAACTTGATACAAATTTCAGTCTTTCTTAACAGAGAAATGCTTAAAGGTATATTTTAAGTTTTTTTTTAAACTTAATAATGAATATCTTTGAAACACTCAATTTAATCGACTAAGCAATACAGACCATTTTTGTAGAGCGTTCGATTTCCTACAAAAATATACATGGTCCATTTTATAAACTTTATTTGTTCATGAGTTACAAAATTCATAAGCAAAAAGAAATTTGTCTGATAATAATCAAACTTTAATCTTCAATATTTGTTAAATGGTGACATTTACGATAAAAATGTAAGAGACCTTTTTTGTAAAGCTTTCGATTTCCTACAAAAAAGTACATGGAATTTTGCTACTAAATCAATTACTAACGGATATATGAATTTTTTCTATCGGAGTACGGAAAAAATCGAAAACTATAATGCGAGGACCTTCCTATTGAAATTAAGAGCTCATTTTTGGTAAGAATTCACTTGTACAGTTTGTACACTTGTTCTTGCTTGTTGTGGTGGATACTGGTAGCAGTTGGTCGAGTGCTGGTGCTTTCTTGTAGTAGGATGAAGAAAATACACCTTGTTGTTTACAGGGATTTATTCTCGTAGTACTTGACTTGGGCTTAGATGCTGATCCCTGGGTTCAACTTAGTGGTCGTTGAAGTCGTATGTTACGACTAATAGCAGCTCGTAGCGACTTGATTGCAACTTGTTAGCAACTCAATCACACAAAGTATTTGTGAACGCTATTTATACTAATGTTATAATATTAAAATAGCCTAAAGTAGGCCACAGTGTAGCAAAGCGCTGTATGTTGAACCGTACACACTAAAGGCGAAAAAGAAAATCCAATTTTTTTGGCTCACCCTAATACACACATATATGTGTATATATATATATATATATATATATATGTATGTATATATATATATATATATATATATATATATATATATATACACATATATATGTGCCATTAGTTGTCCCTTGCACAGATAAATCAAAGTCTAATGCTGAATTAAATATAGAAATGACTAATGTAATTGAATGGTTAAGTAATAATAATCTAGAAATAATATGACTAAAATACAATATATACAATTTCATAATGAAGGAAGTAAAAAGCAAAATCTAAATATTACCTATAACGCAAAAGATATACAAGAAGTCACATCTGCTAAATTTATTGGTATTATTGCAGATGATGGTAACAACACATATATAAGCAATGCATAAAAATTAATAACTTTGCATAGGCATTATAGAAGCTAGGAAAAATAAGCAACCAAAATATTGGATTAAAATATAAATTTCTAACATTACCTGTTTATATATTTATGAAACTTGCATATTTGTTCAAAATTATCCAACAACTATTCGTAAGATTTAAAGATATCAGTACTTTTAATTCAAGAAATCCCAATTGACTTATGCTACGCAATAGTAGAACTGTAGTCAAAGAAGATCTTATTCCACATGCGTTAATATTTATAACCACTTGCCAGAGAATTTTAAACTACTCCCCTTGAAATTTTTTAAATAAAATATAAGTAGTATAGTGGCTGATATGCATGGCATTTTATATGATTGAGGACTATTTGATGGATAATAATAAATGTAATACCATAATAAATTGACTAAATTACATTGTCAATGACGTTACTTTAATTTAACTATTTTATGCATAATATATAACTGAAAGAGACATTTACTGTAATTATAATAACATCATAATCAACAATATAATCATAATATATATAAGGACTACAAATGGCTTGTAACCAAAACTACAAAAACATTTGTATGCCTGTCAAAGGTGAAACATGTAACTTTTACCACTTAGCGTAACATCTGCAAAAATGCCCATGTTTCAAACAAATAAATTACTTTGGCCTTGATATATATACACCATTACATATATAGGCAGATATATAATAGCAGCCCGTAAATGTCCCACTGCTGGCCTCCCACTATAGGGGAATGGACAGTATACCCGTCACGCTTGTCCAAGGCGGCCTGGCAGGTTTGACACATCAGTTATCTCGATGTGCAGGTTGCATCACAATGTTTTCCTTCACCATTATTAGCATGTGGTAATTGTTACAATATGCATATTAGGTCAGAAAACTGCCTAAGTGGTGCATGTGTTCCGGCCAGGATCGAACCCGCTCCCTTTGAGTTTGGGACGCGTGCACTAGCCATTACGCTACCATGACTTTTTATTTTTATTTTTAGTTTATATATACATAAAAATATTGAACATGCAGATAGTGCTTTTTTGTCATATTCTTAATGTTGTTAGGGATTTAGTTTGTCTAACAGTAACAGGCAGTGCATTTCAGAGTTGAATAGCATGTACAGTAAAATAATTATTGAAAAAAGATGAATAATGTTTGGTGAAATTATTGTGGTTGCACACAATGATGCATTCAGGAGAATAGCCCAGTTACTATTAACAAACTTATCAGAAACCAGATTTTATAAATTATTTATATACTAGCTGATTAAGTCCACAACTTAGTCTGCGTGGTGTGGTTTTGAACTATCCCACCGGAACTCTTTAATTTTTCAGGATCAAGATTATCCTCTATATTGGCCAGGGATATGAGCTACCACCATACAAAATTTCATTTAAATTGGTCCAGTCGTTTCGGAGATTAGCCAGTACAAACAGATAGACAAACAGTAATGTAAAATTAAAAAAAAATCTAAATTAGTTCTATTTCACTTCTTACATCCCCCTGACTCGGTTTATAGCATTTTTTTTCATTGGACAGAAATTCTACCTCTACAGTTTTATTATATGTATAGATTAAATAAGTTTTCCTGAAAGTTCATCCATAAACAAAATATTTATGGTCATATTCATATCGAGTTACAGTAAGTTTGTGGGCTTCTCAAAGGTTCTTAAAGAAGATTTTTGTACTTAAGAATAAGTTGTTTTTAAATAACAAATACTGCTTAGACACGTTTAGTTTATATAACATTGACATTTCCAGTTCATCATTCGAATTAACCATTTATGGGGAAAATTTGGAGCAGTTAGATACAGTTCCAATATAATATAGTAAATAATCTAAAATTATTCAAAATCAAATATCATGTAACTCATGATACCGTGAACAGAATCAAATAAATATATGAGCTGGAGAATAGTACCAACATGTTGTTTTCTTCTCAATTTCTTTTATTCTGGCCACTTCATACAAGGTTATGTCTGGCCCCCATATAATAAATTTGTCGTGATGAACTGGAGACCAAAGCACATCAAGCTTAACTCCCGACATCATTTCCATCAAATAACACCGAAAGCACAAGCATTAACTCGATTTAAAATTGTTTATATTTTGTTTTTATTATTTTGTTCAACACAATCACGATGTTTTGACGCGACCACGTTTTGATCATAGATAATCTATACACAGTAGACTATTTGTATATTTAATTTAATTACATCCTTTGTACGTTTTGATTCAATTAATATTTAACAAAATATTTAATAAGAAGGATATGTGATAAGTTTATCTTGTTTCGTGGTTGAAGTTCTGAGCGAAAGGTAGATTTGGTTTATTTTTATATACAAGAAATAATGCAATAATAAAACGTATGTATATTTTATATGAAATTTTAGATTTCTCTCATTTCCGCACGACTTCCGGGTTTTTAATTTCCGAACATATATTTGTATGTCGGATAGCTTATGTTGCCAGCTTTTTAGCCTCCTGTTTCAGAATAATTAAACAGGTGTTCATTACGAATTTTTATTAAAAGATCTCTAAAATTCACATCTATTTTAACCACTAGAATGGCAAATGAATGGATAGTAAGATGTAGGAACATGGCATGAAACTACGAAGATGTTATACACATTAAGCTGAAGGAGTTTCTTGTTTATTGTTAAATAGCAAACATGTTATAAATTACAGGATTTTTTAATATTATATTTACTTAGGTTTAATTTCAAAGTGTAGAATGTTATAATTGTACAAACTGTTTATTTTCGTGAACAATAAATTGTGTACAATAAAATTTTAATCTAGACAGATAAATGGTTTTTTCATTTTATATATATATATATATATATATATATATATATATATATATATATATATATATATATATATATATATAAATGAAAAAACCATTTATCTGTCTAGATTAAAATGTTTACAATAAAAGTGTAAAATAAAATTGATGTGAGCAGTACTCTGCATATGGAGTACTGCTCACATCTATGGGCCGGAGCACCCGCTCTACCAGACTGACCCCCTCGACTCCATCCAGCGTCGCGCCGTTCGTATCGTCAACGATCCCATACTTACAGGCGGTTTAGAATCGCTTAGCCTTCGAAGAGACTTTGCGTCTCTCTGCGTATTTTACCGCCTCTATAACGGGGAGTGTTCCGAGGAACTGTTTGATCTGGTGCCAACACCTCACTTTTACAACCGCACCGCTGGCCAGCAACGGGATATTCACCCCCATTTCCTTGAGCTCCCACGCTCATCTACGCAATGATTCTCTAGAACATTTATTCCGCGTACAACAATGATCTGGAGGGAACTTCCCGCCGCGGTTTTCCCTTTGTGCTATGACATGGGGTTCTTTAAAAAGGGCGTTATAAAATTTCTTAGGGGTCGGCAACCCGTCGGTGACACCCCTGGTGTTGCAAACGTCCATAGGCGACGGTAACCACTTTCCATCAGGTGGGCCGTCTGCCTGTTTGCCTGCTGGTAGGGCATTTGCCCGCCTGGGTGGCTACCACCCCTGGTCTAAAGTCTGTCGCCATAACAACTTTGACTTGTGTTCCGGCATCAGTAACCAGGTTTCAGTCTTCCTTAAGAGAGCAGCAGCGCATTTGTAACACCTTTGGTGTCGCAAATGTCCATAGGCGATGGAAACCGCTTTCAATTAAGTGGGCCGTCTGCCTGTCTGCTGAACTCCTGCAATAAAAAAGAAAATACTGGCTATAAATGTATTTTTTTGTGGTTTGCACACAACCATTTTGTAACAATTAACAAAATAGTTGTATGCACACTATTGGAAATAGATAAAAATATACAAGGAGAAAAGCAATAACATCATTTTTTTCTGAAACCACCTTCTACTTATTACTCTCCTTATAGAAAACTTGAAGAGACATCTGATGGCTTAGTTATTACTTGAACTGATTATTAGCCCTGGATGACACTCAGTATTTTAATATTATCGTCTAAATATCAACAAATATTATTAAAACGCTTTTTAAAAAAAAAGTTTAGTAATTAGCATTTTAGTTTTCACTTAGAATGAGCCATTCAAAGTTTATAAATGTATATAATGAACTAGCTGTTACCCACGGCTTCGTTTGCAATAATGTTATTCCACGAGAACCGTACATTTTTCCAGGATAGAAAGTATTCTATGTTCTATTTCAGACTATAATCTATCTCTGTGCTAATTTTCACGCAGATCCATTCTGCCGTTCTGGTGTCATTCAGTAATAAACATCATATAAAAGTGTAGATTATAATATTTATTAGACCATAAAAAAATGTTTCAATATAAACGTTATCGGATGACCCTATTCTCAAGGTAGTATTTGTAATATCAATGACTCTTGCCCAAGGCAGATTGATAAGTCTCACACATTAGTAAATAAATAACAGGAAAAATAGTTCCCACCCTTATTAAAAAAGGCCATCTATTATAGAGGTCGCTAGTTTGGCCGCATGACACTAATTTTAGGGCAACCCTTTTTTGACAGCTTAACAAATTTCACTTTACGATTTAGGAAAGCTTTTTGGATTTTTATAAATTTTTGTTAGTTTCGTGCACTTTTAAAAAGGATTTAACCTTTTCAATAGTGGATTTTGTCGGTAAGTACTATACTAAGGCTCTTCTATAAATAAAATAGTAAAGACTAAGCGAATGACGTGATCAGAGTTGTTTACTATAATGGCAACGCCTCATTCTCTCACAGTTTCACGCGCTTTGTCTCACAGTTCTCACGCGTACGTGCGCTTTTCCGACCTGATTAACTCTTCGGCCGGTGCCAGTTCGTTACAAAGTATCGTGCAGCATCGATCTCACATTTATCTTGAGGATCGTAGCTAAGTCATTTGTACAAGATTTCGACATAAAGTTATCTATAAATCACCGTAACTTGGCACTATGCACTAGTGTTAATCGTCTTAAATACAATAAAAACTATTTTGATTACTTGAAACATATTTTTAAACCTTTAATTTTCAAAACGTGTAAGTGAAAGTTATGGGAACATATGGGTTTGCTCTCACGCCTCCTGCCAACGGGAGACAGTGCTGATCGCCCGGCATGATATCTGCAATAGCATATCAACTATCAACAAAGTTTCTAGAAGAACAAAAGGTATAATACACACATGATTCATAATTTAATTGATGACTGTAAATTCTCTTACTAATAAGTTACACTGACTCAGTTTGTTGTTAGATTAACTAAGCCATATTTGCTTCCTTTTCGAAAATAAAAAGTTATTAATTTTTTGTTTCATTAAAAAAACCTATTAATCTTTTTAAGTGTTATATTATCCTTAAATGAGATCAATACACTCAATAAAATTCTAATACATTATACTTTTTTAATGCTTTTTTATTCATCAGGGTAAGAAAGTTTTATGTTTGAATTTTAAGCAAGTCTGTTAACAGATATGTTCTAAAACTAGGGCAGAGACATTAGTCAACATTTTATGACTAAGGAAAACAATTAGGTTTACTGGCAATACAAAAAATACCCATTGTTGTTTTAATCACTTAAGTAATTAGTGTTTGTAGTCACTGTGCCCTCTAGACTGATATATATCACACTCGTTTATGTTTAGCGTCTGACTATAGATAAAACACAAATTATGTTCATTATGTTAATGTTTTTTTATGGGTAATACAGATAATTTTATCTGTGTAAGACCGGAGAAAGAATACAATTTCTTGCGGCCAGGCGGCCTGTCATAAGAGGCGACAAAACAACCCACAGCCAGGTGGTAGGATAATAACCTTGTGTTGTGTTCCGGCATTAGTGACCAGGTTCTAGTCTCCCTGAAGAGAGCAGCAGTGCATTTGTAGCACCTTTGGTGTTGCAAATGTCCATAGGTGATGGAAACCGCTTTCCATCAAATGGGCTGTCTACTTGTCTGCTGAACTCCTGCAATAAAAAAAAATTATAATAATTTCTATAGAATATTAGTTGCGGGCATGCCTCTGTATTTGTAGTTTATAATTCACTCTTGAACCCAAAATTTTGTATGTATTCTAAAAGTTATCCCATTTGTTGGGATAAAAGCATACTATGATCAGCATCATTATGAAAAGTATTATATAATAGTATAGTATCCACCAGTATTGTATTAATCTGTTATCGTCCATTCCAAAAACCATAAGGATACAAACAGACAATCAAACGAATTTACTTTCACCTGTACATGTTAGTGTGTATAATAGCTTGTTTATGAGCAGTTATACTACACTTATACTGGCTGTAACATTTATGCCGTTATTAATTTTATTTTGATGCTATACTCTCAAACGGAGTACTAACTGGGCAACAAACTATTCAGTATTGCTAAGCTATGGGGAATGGCTAGCATATAAAATATTATGTCCAAATACACACACATGCATACACACACAGACGCACACACACACAGACGCACACACACACAGACGCACACACACACACACACACACACACACACACACACACACACACGCACGCACGCACGCACGCACGCACGCACGCACTCATAGGTTAATTAATGAATAATTCCATTATATTTAAGTTCTTTTAATAAAATTGTGTTGGGTGCCGCGATACAGACCTAGAGTCTAGTGCAGCAATCGCCACCAAAAAAAATATAGCCTTAATTTTAATTCAAAATGTGTTATTATCATAAGTTTTAGTTATAATTATATAAGGCCTAGAAATAAGTTTATATAAATAAATGAAATTGAATTTGAATTATAAAATTCTAAACATGCCGTCTGTACATTGAAGCTATTTAAAAAAAACAACTTGAATAGACTATATAAACAATAGAGAACTCTATGCAATTTTTAAAAATTACCAGGCTGATTTCGATGCCCTTTTCGCTGATCGACAGCTAATTCTTAGACTTAAACTCTGTGCTAATTTTTATCTTAGGAGTCCTGTGGGAATTTTTCTGAGGGCAATTGGCAAAATGGCCAGATTAAAAAAATACTCAAATTCCAATGTGATTTTTTGCTGATCAATAGCAAATGAATTCTAATAAAATGTATTATATTTTTTATCCCGAAAATCCCGCGAGAAATTCCCGGGGAGTTTTTGGTTGTTTGGGTGTACAAAAATTAACTTATTCCAACACAGTTGGCACTAAAATGATAACTTACCTTCTTTGGTAAATACTGTGGTATTCTGTGTTCCCGAAATCCCACGAAAATTTCAAGTCAAGCATGAACAAAGTCATATCTTAGTTAAAAATATGACTTCATTAAGAATTTGAGGCATGAGGCTTTTTTATCAGTTTTAACTCTAGTCTATTTAAAATAGGATAGTATGGCTGACACACCCATAGAACTTAACTTACAGTATTCTCATAAAATTTTCTATGAAATAAATGTTAATAATTGTATTACATATATATAAATAAAAACATATGTAATCTTGTTACTATTTAATAATAATCTTACACTTAGAATCACAATGTTTATTGCTCTATTTACATAATTTTTCCCATACACTCCTATTTCAAATAGAGTTTAAAATGTTATTTTGTAAATGACCTGTAAGATCCTACTAATATTATAAACGCGAAAGTTTACAAGAATGTATTGATGTATGTTTGTTACTCTTTCACACAAAAACTACTGAATGGATTTTGATGAAACTTTACAATAATATAGCTTACAAATCAGAATAAGACATAATTTATAAAGATATATTGTGAATTATCCAAAATATGACGATTTTCCATCACCACGCGGGTGAAACCGCAGGGCGCAGCTAGTCTTAAATATTTACTAACAGGTCATTACGCTACCACGAGTGATGGTAGCGTAATGGCTAGAGCACGCCTCCCAAACTCAAAGATCGCAGGTTCGATCCTGGCCGGAATGCATGCACCATTTAGTCAGTTTTGTGATCTAATGTGCATATTGTTATAATTACCATGTGCTGACAATGGTGAAGGAAAACATCGTGATGCAACCTGCACATCGAGATAACCGATGTGTTAAACCTGCCAAGCCGCCTTGGACAAGCGTGGCGGGTATACTGTCCATTCCCCCCTGTAATGCGAGGCCCGAGCCCAGCAGTGGGACATTTATGGGCTGATGTTATATAACAGGTCATACATTTGGGTAACACTTTATACTTTTACGTGATAGTTTCAGACTTCAAGTAAAAAAACTTGACTTATTACTTTAATTTATGTCATAGGCATCCATTTTATGCACATAATAATTATGATTCTAATAAAAGCCAGTATTTCAACATGTAATTTCTCTTAAAACTTTTCCCATTGTAATATTACTAAATTATTGTAATAATTACGCAATTGAATATCATTATACTGTGAACTGGCATTAGAATGAATACAATACATAGTATATTCTCACTTTCAAAAGCAGTCCAATTTGTTTAAATTTCACTCACTAAAGTGTTTTGCAACTCTCATTTTCTGTCAATTAACATAGCATGGCAATGGCAATCCATGCTGTATCGCCATTGAAATGTTAACAATTGTTTCAGAATTATTCTCACGGTCTCCTCACAATGCATAACTTTACAACCTGTTTGTTTGTATAAATGAGATATTAAGTTAATTATGGTAATAATACTGTATGACTAAATTTTAATAATAATAACAATTTTATTTGTCAGACTTGCGTCCATAGTTTATGTTAGTTAGTTACACAAAAGACTTAAAGACTAATTGTTAGTAAAATAAAAACAAGTAAAAGTAACAAACACTTATTTGGCGGCACGGTTTGACGGCAGCACATGAAACTTAAAACGGTGTTTTTTTTTTTTTTTGTTGATCATGTAGGCTTTCCGCTGAGGCAATCCAAACAATAATCAACCGGCTTGTGTGGAGACTCGAACCCATGGATGCCCATGGGCTAATACCCCATGTGCCCCGCGCTTATGAGTAGGAAAGGCATGAGATACAGAACGTAGTTACGCCCACGCCGATCCTAGCGCACAAGTGCTTGAGAATGCCCCGGGAGAGGCAAACTCACTTCGTCAACAGGGGTGAAGACTCCTCTGCTCCCTAGATGCTAGAGGGCCCCTGCAGCGGTATTTCAGGGGGGGAGATCATGCGCATACCCGCGCCTCCGGGCTCCCGACTGACGTCGGCGCCCGCGAGACGCATGCGCACTTCCATCTCTCTCCCTAACTTAACCCGGTGTTTGCAGTAAGGTCCGTCAACCCGCTCTGCCACAGTCCGGAGTATGCTGTTGGAGCTGGCGCGCACCCGGCGCCACGGGGATGCGACCCGGTTACGCATTATAGCATAAAAATCATCCATGCGTTCTTCCGCAAACATCCCTGAGGCACTACAATAGCGCGGCAGCCCCATCAACATCCTAAACACGTTATTATATTGGACGCGCAGAACGCTGTATGCTTTCTGAGTACAGCTAACCCACAGGCTGCAAGTTTAAAAAGTCTGGCAGTATGCACCAAACAGGGTTCTTTTGACGCCCTTTGTACACCTTCCAAGCCTGCGGATCAGCATGTTACTCCGAACAGCCAGCGCCCTACGCTCCCTCCCACATCCATCTCATTGGTCTGGTCAGTAGTAACCCAATTTTGCATCAATATAAATGATTGCCCTGCTACTCTTTTGGATTAGATTTTGGTTGTGTACTTTGTTGAACTCTAAAATTTTCCATGATATGTATAGATATAATATGTTTTATCTTTTCAACTATTCGGTAAAACTTGAGGACTAGTCTGTGAACAGGTCGTACTTGTTATCCTGATATATGATGGCAAGGCAGACACTGACAGTGCTCCCAATAACAAACTTTAGCAGATTATCTAGAAGAGAACGTCATCATGGAGATGAAGAAAACACTTTAAAAACCTTTGATTGTACCTCTCAAACACTTTAAAAGATAATTATTCTCATGGCTGGCTTAGAAATATTTTTATCAGGTATCTGAATTATTTTGCTAGAATTTAGATTAAATGACATTTTTTACAACCAACATGCAGTCATGATTCAAAATATTCCACGATTAATTATTATTAATAAAGTTGACATTCATCAAGTATATATAATTGTATTAAACTTTGACATAAAGGTGGCAAAATTGTGCAACAAACTGAAATAATCTTCTATAATATAATATCATAGTAAATGACTGTTAAATAAAAATATATGATATTTATAAACCATATTAGTTTTTAAGAAAATTTGCATGCCAGTAAATGTCGAAATATGTTCTTACCATATCATAAGACCTTGTTATCCATGTTTCATACAAACAAAGATTTTGTAGTGGAACACTTACAAGCCAATAGATGGCGCTGTACAATAATAGATGTCACAAACCTTTCCCGAAACATACAAATAATATATACAAATTTTCAAGAATAACAGATGGGCGATGGCCTGCGAGGAACAACACTAGCCTCGCTGGAAGATCCTCCTTTAAGACGGAGGAGCATTCCGTCTCGCTCCTCCACCCTATACGGGTCACCCCCTTCAATTTCATTTCATTTGTATGGTAGACATTGCTTCCTTGTATGGTGATCTGCTAGACATTGAGGTTGATGTGGACAAGTGGAGCCACCGGAAAGACCTAGTTAGAAACTCACATCCATGGCAAACTTCATGTCCGTAATATAATAGACCAATTGCGAGAGAGTTTATATTAGTGCACCCGCGTTTTACGGAAACTGTTATTTGGGGAAAATCACAAGAGTCGGCAAACAAACACACATTGTGTATCCCCAAGTTAGGCAAGTTAGCTTGTGTTATGGAGGATAATACATAACTCTCTCTGAGGTGGATCCCACACGCCCAGACCATAAATAACAGAAAGTTCATTTACGAAGTTTACATGTTAGTAGTCAAACCCGGAACCTCCTAACCTCGTCTGTGTTGTAGCAAGGTCGGCCAGCAAAGCATTTTTTTATTTTTTTTTACTGCACGAGGTCATCAGACAGGCAGACGGTCCACCTGATAGAAAGCGGTTACCATCGCCTATGGACATTGTAACACCAAAGGTGCCATCAATTTGCTGCCGCTCTCTAAAGGAAGACTGGAAGCTGGCCACTAATACCAGAGGAGTACAAGGTAGATGGCGGCATACTCTACACCAGGGGTGGTAGTAATACGCTACCACCTGGGTGTTGGTTATTCTGTCATCTCTTACGACAGGCCGCCCGGCCGCTGTAATTGTATTCTTACTCCGTTCCTGCACGTGTAAAACGTTTAACCCACTCAACCACAGACCAACCGGCAATATCCTACGCCAGGTCCCAGAAGAAGGGATCGGCCCGAGAAATGCTGACTGGACGTCGCGAGGGATATACACGGGTATACCACTGGTCTTACAATATGCGGAAAATGCTACAAACGCAACCTAGTCTTAAAGCTAACACATAGATCATAAATCTAATAAATATGTTTACTCCTTTGTCTATGATGTCCAATTAATAAAGCACAACATGATTATGCATTATATATTTTCTAATTCAGATCTTACCGATTAGTATGCTGGTCATAAATATTTACATAACACAGTACAGTATGAATACAGTCTTGTGGAGTAGAATTTAAATTTTATGTTAAACTATTAGAAATCTGTTAAAATAATTAGAAATCAGTTTTCAGTATTTAAGATGTTTGTTCTTATTTACATACGTCTTCTTGGAAACTGCAGGATTTATTACTACCACATACATGGATAAAATTTCGTAGGAATATGTAATATATGCCGCCACATATTGCTGTAGTCGTATCGCGAAAACAGTTCAGATTCATGTAAAATTCAAAAGGTTTTATTTAAACTAAGTTCCAGTGGAGAATATATATTTAATCGTCCTAGATACAAGTTAGAAATTAACTTTACTTCCTGCTATACTATGATTTTTTATTACCTGAACTGAAATGACGGCTGCAATTGACTTTTTTTTATGTTGCAAGCTTGGAGCAACTCATCGCTGTTAGTTGTTGATTCAACTCACACAACTGACTTATGAATCTAAAAGGTGGATTGCAGGTGTCATTTTAGTCAAGGTAATTAAAGTTCAGAGTATATAGGTACTTATATTATGTATCTGAGGATTGATTGCATTTGGTCGATTTTATACAAAATTTTAACTATAAAATAAGTACCTTATCTACTACATTAGCGGCTGGAGATGAACATAGAATAGTCTATGTAACATTCTGTGGTGTACGGAACCGTGGTTTTAAGGAATTGTAGTTTATGCGAGCGAAACAATGCGTGAACCCCTTAATAATATAATAATAACCTACAAACGCCACACTGCTGGGCTCGGGCCTCCCACTATAGTGGCGGCTTGTTAGGTTTGACACATCGGTTATCTTGATGGGCCGGTTTTAACACGTGGTAATTGTAACAATATACACAAGTGAATCCCTATTAAACATAAAATAATAATAAGCAAAAACTATAAACTAATAATTACGTGTTAATTACGAAGTTTTGATATACATTAGTCGTTGATTTGCCGATAAAACCTCAACCTTTCTTAGATGCATGTAGGTGTCAAAAAAATAACCATCTTCCTATCAATTATCTTCAACATGACATATTAACTTGATATACTGTAATAAAATAATACTGTGGCCAGGGCATTGTCGCCAGCAGATTTCTATTTCTCGCCAAGTCGTGTGGAAAAACTTAATTAGTGCGCGTGATTGCTTCGTTATATGTAGCGAATTCTTAGTAATTTTTATTATTCTTATTTTCTATATTCCTTAGATTATTAGTCGGGATAAAATATCTTTTATATATAACTCATCATCATCATCATCCGAGCGTTAAATCCCGGTTGCGTTCGGAGCGTCCGCTTTCCTACTTTTTGTTCTCCACTTCGCACGGTCTTTAGCATCCTTCGTTTTGAGACTATTGGTACACATGTCATCCTTCACAACGTCAAGCTAGCATTTCTTGGGCCTTACCCTACGACCGGGACCCGGCGGAGGTGGCACAGGCTAGAAATTTGTTCCCCAAGTCATTAGTAGGTCTCCGTAAAACGTGGCTGTACCAGCGCAAGCGACTTTCTTGCCGCTTATCTGCTATGTCACGGATATGAAGACTGTCCTGGATGCGGGAATTCCTAACACGGTCTTTCCGTGTGACACATACATCGCAACATATTAGAATATACCACTACTGTCTCGAATCCCACGAATATGGGGCACAATTACACAATAATTTCAAAAATAATGTTATCTGGCAATTATTAAAATCGACTGGCAGATCTTGATAATGAGATGACAGTCAACTCAATTAAGACATTATCATATTAAAAAACTAGAATTTTCTAACCCTAGTAAGAACCTCTTATTTGCTAACATAAAAACTTAATAAGGATTTTATATATCGCGAGTGAAGCCGCGGGCAACATCTAGTGTATATATAAACCTTCCATTAAATATTATCTATGATGAAAACTGCTTAAAAATCCGTTACGTGGTTTAGGAAGTGATATAAACTGCTTAAAATACTTTGTTTTATATTATCTAAAGAAGAGTTCGAGTGTATAAATTTATGACGTCATAACTACAACGCGTCAAATAGCGTGTTAATGATTGTCTAGAGGCTAGACAATAACAAAATATTATATTTTACGCAAAAAATATATTAAAAGGAATAAGTACAGTATTTTAGCGGACAGTAATATGTTGGGCGCCAGTTTTGACGATTGTCTATATTGTTACATGTTGCAGGACTCGAATTAAAATGCCGTTGGAATGATTATAGAGTTTATTAGAACTATACAAACACGTATAATACAGGTACAAATATAACCGAACGTAATAAGTATAAACTTAATGCAGAAGATGTAATTCAAATACTTGCGCAAAGTCCGTCACACTAAATAGATTACCGAATGTACACAAGTCTTGCTTCGCTCGTGGTTATCGCTCGACTGCTGATCTCTCCATTGGGGCATTGTTTTATACTGCACAGATGCAATATGTCTGCTTGACCGCGTGGACCGAATTTCTTAGAATCACACCTGGCTAATGACTAACATAAAAGATTACAATACACAATGGGCTGATTTTCTAATCACAAGCTTTAAACACAAAATAAACAAAAGAAGTCCAAATGCCGAAAAGATAATAAAATGTCTACAGGTATGCAGGTGTGAATTTCTCTTTTGTCGGCGTTCAGGTCGTAACAACATATTTATATGTGAAGCAAAAACTTTGTACCCCTTTTTACGAAAATTGCACGGACGGAGGAGTATGAAATTTCTCACAATTATTGTTTATATAGAGGAGTGCAGAATGCTAATATTTGTTTTAAATTATGCACAAAAATACATTAAATCAATCAAAAAAACATTACACACACTACCATGTACTTGACACACACACGCATATATACTTTTTTGTTTATTGTTAAAGTCAAATCAACAGTGTAGCCTTGGCGAAATCTGTGATTATAGAAGTATAGTCTTTGACAACAGAATCTTGATAATATTCAAACTTATAATTTAAATGAATTATTATGGTCGAATTTCGACCACGGGTGACCACTAATAAAAGCGAATTACTTGATATTGTAGAGTGAGTGGCAAGAGCGGCTCTGGCAATTGCTGGGGTTGCAAATAGAGGTTGCCAGATAGTAACTTATCAAAAACATTTCTAGAAAAACAATGTCGGGTCGTGGCCATAGTAGAAAATATCATATATTTTTTTTATTTTCAAAGGATTCATATTTGTATTTGAAAAGAAAGATGCCATTTATTTTCAAATACATACTTTTATTAGATAGGTATGTACTCTGTACTTAGTAGGTAATTAACGCCAGTTATAATTCTAAGATGAAGCACTGTGTTAGTAAATCAACACGTTAAACTATCATAGAATTGAGCACTTGGCTTAAATTAGCAAATTTAAACTTTGGTAGACAATTAATACTAAATTACAAATTAAATAGTAATAAACTGAAGAAAAAAAACAATAATAATAAGATACTACCATAAATAATGTTAAAACAATAAATTCCAAACTAAGTGTTTAGAAACAGAAATTGTTTTGGTACATTTTGTTAAAAAAATGCAAGTTTTCAGAATCCGGGACAATAAGCGCTAATTACTGGACACGGGACAAGAGGCAAAATTCCGGGGCAATCCCGGATTTCCCGGCGGTCTGGCAAGCCTATTTGCAAATGTTAATTCTAATCAGCTAGTGGTAATTATGCCTCTGTCGCCCTTGCTTTACCGTTATTTGAGAAGTTTACTATACTGCAAACCCTTTTACATAAGAACACAAAGAAACACTTTCCAATGTCCTATTGAAACGCATAAAATACAATAACCATTGTCCTACATTTTGAAATGTCAGTTAAGAAAGCCGGAAATGTTTCAAACAATTATCATTTAGATGAGTACATAAACGATTTTTCGAGTGAAAGTCGTTGTTTTGCAAAACAAGCAATATTAACAAATATTTGTTATAAGTGTTTGCATATCACGAAGCAATAATCGTAACGAATCAAGTTCTGAGAAACAATCAGGATGCATGTTACAATAAATTCTGACATCATTTACATAAAAATAAAAATATATTTTTTAAGTAAAACCGACAAACTTTCTCTTCTCTCTCCGTGCAGGAACGAAAATAGAATGCAATTTCTTGCGGCCGGGCAGCCTGTCGTAAGACGCAACAAAACAACCCATAGCCAGGTGGTAGGGCATTTGCCCGACTGGATGGCTACCATCCCTGGTCTAGAGTATGCCGTTCTAATTATTGTTTGGAGATTTTAGATAATATTTTGTATCAGATATTATATTTAAAGTTTTACATGCAATAAAATAAATCAAACACAGTAAAATAATCTATCGTATCTGCCAACATGAAAATAAAATGTAGTGAATACAGTCTATATACAATTGAGAGATTTTGAATTGTAATCTACACAATTACCACATCATATTAGGGATAAATATTGTTATATAAAATTATGTTAAATTATAGACAACTACTCTATACAAAACTGTCTATAATCACAGAATAAATAAAAATATATGATTATTATTCAATTAAGGAAATGACCGATTGTATCTTAAAAATAAGAGGGTAGGTACATAAAACTAACTAAATGTAACACTAGTGACATCTAGCGTGTAAAGTAGAACTATCCATCAAAGCGACATACATTCCTGGTGTTCTTTTTCCATGGTATGTATAAATGTCGATGTGAGTAATGCTTATCTAAAGCCGTGTAGCGAAACAATCTGCGATCTTTACACTAACATAGCGAACACAATAACTGTGTTTTTAAAACAATATACTGAATTATATAATATAGATCATCGTGTAAACTTCATATCCCGGTTACGCTCGCAGCGTCCTCTTGGGAGTCCGCTTTCGTAGTTGTTCTTTTCCGCGTGGCATCCATAGGCACGCCTGTTGTCGTCATTTACGACTTCAAGTCAGCAATTCTTGAGCCTACTCCTTCCATGGGAAGCTGGTGGAGACTGTATGACTAGAACTTTGTTCTCCACACAACTGGCTACATATTTGCAATGGCGGTATGAAAATAATCGACTACAGCGCTACGCTTTTGGCTTGCACAAGGAAACCACGTCATTAATCGGGATAAAAAGTATCCCCAGTTGACCCTTATCTTTTCTTATCCGTGCTGGAACAGAGAAAGAATACAATTTGCGGCCAGGCGGCCTGTCGTAAGAGGCGACAAAGCAACCCACAGCCGAGTGGTGGGGTATTTCCCCGACTCGATGGCTACCACCCCTGGCCTAGAGTATTCCTCCATAAGAACCTTGAGTTGTGTTCCGGCATTAATGGTCAGGTTCCAGTCTCCATTTAGTGAGCAGTAGCGCATTTGTAGCACCTTTGGTGTTGCAAATGTTCATAGGCGATGGTAACCGCTTTCCATCAAGTGGGCCATCTGCCTGTCTGCTGAACTCGTGCAATAAAAAAACCCTGGATATATGCTAGCTCTGAGTCGAGTTTCATTTGCATCTGTTCAGTAGTTTACAGGTAAAATTCTAAGTTGCATTTTCGAAATCAGCTGGTCCGAATTAGCTTTCTTGACTTTTCGCATTTTTAAATTCGTTATACAAACTTAACTCCTCCACAGATTATTATACTGTAGATAGATAATATATCTAGGTAGTTCAAAATAATAATTGCCAAATACAGCTAGATCAGTCGGTTCGGCGGCGGAAACAGCTAAATCATTCAAACGGCGGAAATATCGAGCCTTGACATTTAGACCTAAGTATATTTTTGTTGCAAAAGGTATTTTAAACTATTATTTTGCTTTAGGATTCAGTTAGATTAGACCCTATTGAATCGAAAACAAAAAATAGTAGAAGATACCTTTTGCAATAAAAAATATGCTTAGATCCAAATGTCGCTTATGTTAAAATGGTGGTAAAGGCTGGATATGCAACTCTCAGTGAGACTTACGTATTTATGCCGTTTGCTGTTAAAGGTTTGGACCATGGGGTTCTCCCAAAGAGTTCCCAAAACGCCTAATCGAATGTTCAGTTTATCAGAGAGCTGGTGCCTACCTCGGGCAACGGATCAGCGTGGAATCCAGCGAGGTACGTAGCTAGCCTTCTGGTAACCTTGCCCATTGACTTCGATGACCTAGCCTCAGTATTCTACTTCTATAGACCTAAGGGATTATAGGTAGAGTACAATATAAGCTAACTTTTCTTCATTGTATTAGTTTATAATTTACTAGAGTTTATGCCACGGCTGCGCCGCGGGTCAAACTAGTGCGTACCTCTTGTTTAAAGAGCAGGCGTTAATGCAGGTTACATTGTAGTTACGCGCTGGTTTTTTTTTTGAATAGTCTCGTCGCGTTGGCAAACATGGCACAATGGATCACGAAATAAATACAAGTAACCCTCTATTGACAGAGGATAGGATACAAGAGAGGACTCACCGATAATTTGTCTTGATGCCGATGACGGAAGCCAGGAAGCACAACACAGTTTGATTTTGGTCTATTAATAATTGCACAGCATTTTACTAAGGGTAGCAATAGGGTGGCGCACGCGCACGAAATTGTTCCGCCGTAACAGATCAAGGACTACTGCCGTCCACTAGGTGGCGCGGCATTTTTAATTGGCGAATTATGGGATAAGGAGAGGATTATTAGGAGCTGTATAGGTGTGAAGGAAAGGCACATAGAAGGCACTCTTATTATTACTTGATCCAATTCTTTAACGTATGGCCAATACACATTGTATTATATTTTTATGTTGGTGCTATTTGCCCTATGAAGATTTACTTCATTTCATATCGCAAACTATCCCATTTCCCGGGATGAAAAGTATATTGTCCATTTTCTGTACTCAGACATTTTATAGACTATGAATTTTTATACCTATAAACTTGAGAAATGATTGTCTCCCATACAAATTTTCATCCCCTGTTTCAACCCGTTCTAGTTTTATTTATATATCCCCGTCTATCTGTAAACTATATAAACGACCTAAACTACCAAAATTACCAACCAAAACTACTAAAACTACCAAGACTATCAAACAAAACTACTAATCGACCAAAATAAACAAAATGACGACAATGGCAAACCACAAATAAAAAACCTTTACATAAATCTGTTCTAAAATCTAATCTTATAATCCGGGATGAAAAGTATCCCTTATCCACCCACGGTATAAATTTTACATATATACCGAATTTCAGCCAAATCGGTCCATTAGTTTTTTTCGTAAAAGCATAACAAACACAAAATCACAAAGAACTCCTTGCCCACTACCACCAAAATTAAGCTAGCAGAGTCCTTATTACTTCCTACCCTAGATTATGCTGACGCCAGCTATCTAAATTTAACCCAAGAACAACTTAATAAACTTGAGCGCCTCCAAAATTTTTGCACAAGGTTCATACTTGGCCTACGCAAGTATGACCATGTCTCTGAATTCCGAAAAAAACTCAAATGGTTGCCAATTCGATTTCGCCGGAGTAACATCCTTTCTTTTCTCTATAGTATTTTATTTGTCCCAAGTACTCCTGATTACCTTAAACAACGTTTTGAATTCCTTTCTTGCTCTCATAATTTACGCCCTTCTACTAAACTTAAATTGAACACTCCTGCGCATAACTCAACTTTTTACAACAATTATTTTACTGTTAAGGCTATACAGCTTTGGAATAAGCTTCCTGTTACTACCAGACAAGCAAAACCGCTAGCGATATTTAAAACCATGATCAAAAAATACTACCTGTCGTTGGAATATGATACTTAAATTCATTTATAAATATTTATATATTCTGTAGATATGTATTTGTATGGTATGTATATTTAGTATATATCTATGTAATATATAAAATATCTACATATATATATATCATTTATGTATTTATTATTAAAATGTAAGTAGTTCGTACTATATGTTACGTATACCACCATCGCCATTATCAGTCTGGAAGAGATCGCTTTTTAGCGATAAGACCGCCCTTTGTACACAACTAGATATAATTTTAGTCTTTAAGTTCATTTTTGAATTGGTATATAATAAAGTGTTATCTATCTATCTATCTATATTTTTATCCCGGAAACTATCCCATTTTTCGGGATAAAAAGTATCCTATGTTCATTCTCGGCATCGAAAATGTTTATATACTGAGTTTCAGCCAAATCGGTCCGTAATTTTTCCGTGAAAGCGGATCAGACAGACAGACAATTACTTTCGCATTTATAATATTATTAATAGGTATGTATATTTTGATGTTAATATATATTTCATGATTATAAATAGGATATAATGTATTATTTACGACTATAACGCGTTTGATAAAATGAATTATTCATTCATTACGGCCGGTGGGTCATCAAATGCGAGATGAGGATATCGTCCACCTCCACACCATAGTAAACTTTATTTTTATACGGTGTGGACGTGCTTATTATATGGACTGCGGTTGACTATAGTTGCTTTTGTGCTACAATTATTATGAGTTTAATATGTGTAAAAGTATGTATGCATACTAATATTATAAGTGCGAAATATCACAATTTAACGGATCTGTATGTTGGCAAGATAACATCGAGCGGTAAAAAGTTATGTGTCTCAAGTGACATTTAGAGAGAAACTAAAAATTGTTATTTTTTTTATACTTATGTTCTCGATTTAAGAAAATATATTGGTTTCTAAATGAAATCTAGATATTCTTCTTATTCAAAGATAGTATACACTTTATTAGTTATGCGTTATATTGAGTCATTTGAAACTTTTCGGCTGACATTTTACCAAAATGTCCTTTGAAACAATAGCTTTTCACCCATGGATGTACTAGATGTATTATCTATCTGTCTATCATTTAAGAGCAGTGTGCTCTTTTCGGTGAAGCCATTTCCAATCTTCTCTATTATGGCAAGTTGTTTTACTTTGTACGACACGATACCCACTTACTTATATATTGTATCCTCTTTTTTTTGATACCGCTGGGGGAATATATAGGCGCCTACCCTCGGGTCCTGGGGGAGGTCACCAAGGCGTATGTCGGACTCCTGAGACGTCCAACACTACACCTAAGCTTGTGATGATAGGAGTTGCAAGCATCGACCGCCAGACTAAACACTAAACCTTTCAGCGTCCTTCCGCATCATAATGAGGCGCCACGGGACTGTAATCATACGTGGGACACTCAGAAAGTTTTGCGAAAATAAAAATAAAAAGTTCTATAGGTAAATAATTTTTTTAAATTAAATCTTTTCAAAGTATTCTCCACCAGCCTCTATACAAAGTTTGGTGCGTCTGAACCAGTTTTCGAAACACTTTTTCCAGTCTGCCGCAGCGCATCTTCCGGTGACGGAAATTGTATCCCTTTGAGCTGATATGAGGTCGCAAACGATTCCCGACACGTACAAAGAATATATACAAATTTCCAACAATAGTAGATGGGCCTCGGCCTGCGGGGCATAACAATAGCCTCGCTGGAAGAACTCCCTTTGAGACGGAGGAGCATTCTATTTCGCTCCTCCACACTAAACTTCTATCGAAAATTTCACACGGTAGGACGAGAACGAACTCTGAGCCTACCTGTATACCAGCTTAGCAATAAAAACAGACTTGGAATTTATGGCTCCTGCCGTCAGTCGCCACGTCTCGGCCAAGTAATTACTCGATACTAATCACTGACGTATTTGAAGACGTGACGCATTTTTAATAGCAGACAGTTATTTTGTGACTCACACCTCCAGTCAAATATCCTTGTAACAAGAGCACGACCTTGACTCCATTTGCTTCAATACGACCGAAACGCACTGGCTTGTCAAACCGTGTTAAACAAATAGATATAGAGATTTGATTGATGGTTGCGAAATTGTGAAATTTATATATGTTCTTCGATGTTTATGTAATAAAATCCATTGAGGAACGTAGAATGAATACGATGTTTTTTTTTAAATAATCGGTAGAGAAACGTCCATTTAATAAAACTACGTTTTCACGGTTTTAAGCGCGGTATTTGACTTTTATTGTTTAGCCTACCCCCAACTTCTTCATTTCAATTTCCGTTTATGGTTATTATTTACTTCATACGCCTGATAACGTGGTGAGCTACACTTTAACTAATTTGTCTTATGTTTGAGGGTATCTTGGAATTTTAGTAACACCAAACTACTAGTGCAAACGGACTAATGATTATAATAAAACTACGTTTTAACGGTTTTAAGCGCGGTAATTTATTTGATTTTTTTATTATTCCGACGTTTCGGCCATTTTTCAGTGGCCGTGATCACGGAAGACAAAGATGTAAAGTGTCAATGAGTATTGTTAAAGTTTTATTTCGTACCGCCAACTTGTTCATTTCAATTATTTAATTTTAATTTTGTTTATGGTTATTATTTACTCTATGGGAGCCTAAACTAATATACCACCGCCTCGCAACATGTCGTGGCTTGAAGAGTAGAAGCGACCCACGAAGCTCTTCGGCAACATAGCTAGCTAGCTCTATTAATTTTATATAATTATCAATCAAGATGTGCACCATGGGGATTTGGAATGAAGTCCCAGCTATGGTTTTCCCACAGCGCTACTAATATGGGGTTTTTAAAAAGCGTGTCTTAATATTGCTTAGAGGCCGGCAACGCGTTGGTGACATCTCTCGTGTTGCAGACGTTCCCAAGCGACGATAACCGCTTTCCATCAGGTGTGCCGGCTGCCTGTCTGCTGTACTCCAACTATAAAAAAGTTAAACATTGTTGACTTTTTATTTATGTCAATAGATGGCGAGATATTCGCTTCCAAAGCAATAAAATCGTCCCCTCTAACGTTTGAACTATGCGTAGATACATCTGAAAAATTCAAGCAAGCCGCTTAAAAATACGCTTCAACTAAAATTGGTTTGAAAAATGCCGCCCAGTAGTTTTTGTGGTTTTTAGGGTTTGTTAGCCCAATGACAAAAAAAGTGTTACTTTTGTTGCCTCTACGGAACCCTTCATTCATGGTACGACACGCACTTGACCTATTTTATTTAAATGTCAGATGAACAGTTATCGGTTTATCGGCTATTTGTACGTTGAAAACGGATGCTCCTTTTCTTATCAAAATGTATCACGTGAAATTCCTGTATACAATATTTATTGCAGTTGTTATTTTAATTATTGTTAGTTTCAAATGTCTTTGACCGCATTCTCAGTGTTTTTACTGTATTCAAAGTCATTGCATGCAATCATGATTTATAACACAGGTTCCCAAACTTATTTCGTCTGCCGATCACATCGACAATATTTCTTTTACTAACGTTCCTCAAAATTTTTAATTACGCATAACTTCACATTCATTTTGAAAAATAACAATCGCAGTTATTCCATTAATTAGGTAGGTTTTGACTATAAATTAAAATGTAAAAAAAACAAATGTTAAACTAAGATATTTTTTTTTATAATTTATAACAATCGAGTTGTCTAGAAATGGGCGCTAACAACTGCAACACAGTATTATAATACAACAGTTGTTTGCGATACCATATTGTTCTCTGTACACTTATATTACGGTTATTGAGTAGCATAGTTGTTCTTATCGTGTTTCTTTTTAAAGTTAATAATTGATTTTGTTATGTAACCTCTTATTTCTGAACGATACAATCGGCCATTTCCTTAATTTAAACATAATATTATATTTTTATTTATTCGGTAATTAGCGCCTGTTTTATATAGAGTAGTTGTCTATAATTTACAATAATTTTGTTACAATATTTATCCTTTGTATAATGTGATAATTGTGTACAGATTATAATTCAAACCTCTCAATTGTGTATAGATGGTATTCACTACATTTTATTTTCATGTTGGCAGACGCGATAGATTTATACTGTGTTCGACTTGTTTTATTGCATATAAAACTTTAAGTATAATATTTTACACAATATCTTATATAAAATATTATTTGAAATATCCAAACAACAATAATGTAAAATAGTTTATGAATGACTTAAATCCGCTATCGGTTGTGCCAATATGCTAAGTTTTATATACTGTAAAATTGGAGGGATGTCGAGGTGTTCTAAGAATGCTTGTGTTTGAATAGTCAGCGTATGAAATATCACAAACTACTATGGATACTACGTATTGAAATATGTTAAAACCGTAAGGTTCTGTGAATATAAAGTATTGTGACAAGTTGTTCTTCTTTTACTACCATAAACCCTTCTGAGTTGTTGCAAGTATTACACTTATGTCAATGGTTTTGAATAAATTCTTTAATTCTATTTTTTATGGGCCTTCTACGGCTTCTCTGTAAAGCTTTAACGCCCACAAGGGGTGTTATCGTCCACTTTGAGAAATACTAATTCATAGTTTTTCAAATGCTGTATGTTGCTTGAATTTAATTATGTATCATATTTCTTTTAGCGAGAACTTGGTTTATCCGAAATGTACATACTTATGTATGTCAGTACCTAAGAGATAAATCTTTCAACATTGATAAGAAACATCGTTAGTATAGCACGCGCTAACATCAGATATTTGTCAATCACCTTATTGTTTCAAATATTTTATTGGTTATGTTTGTTCGATTTGAATTCTCTTGCATAACATTGTACTACCTGGGCGCAGAAGGTTTGCCGATAGCCTCATGATGCCGCGCGTCGATGGTCAGCAGGGTTGACAAAAATGTTACATAAATAGTTGCAGCAATAAATTTATTATTGTATATACTTTACATAAGTACTTAGTCTGGCCGTAATACTGTTACAATTAAAAAGAAATAAAATATGACATTTGATTTTGGAATCTGTCATTTTTATACTCTAATAAATTTCTCGGTAGATGAAAATATCACCTAGAACCATGTCGCGTATTTTAAAAGGTGACTTAGGACTTGCAGCCTATAAGAGACGCACTGGTCATTTCTTAACTCATAATTTAGAAAAGAATAGGGTGGTAAAATCGAAACAACTTTTAACATTTAACATTTTAACAAACAAGCTCTAAGAAAGCTTCTCAATTAGTCGACAGAGTGCAACGTGGGCATTATCCGTCTTCAGTGATGGTTTGGTGGGGTGTTAGCTATGAAGGAGTGACTGAGCCATATTTTTGTGAAAAAGGTATCAAAACATCGGCACAAGTGTATCAAGATACCATCCTTGAGAAGATAGTTAAGCCCCTTAACAACACCATGTTCAATAACTAAGAATGGTCCTTCCAGCAAGACTCGGCGCCGGGTCATAAAGCTCGGTCCACGCAGTCTTGGTTGGAAACGAACGTTTCGGACTTCATCAGAGCTGAAGACTGGCCGTCGTCTAGTCCCGATCTTAATCCGCTGGATTATGATTTATGGTCAGTTTTAGAGAGTACGGCTTGCTCTAAACGCCATGATAATTTGGAGTCCCTAAAACAATCCATACGATTGGCAGTGAAGAATTTTCCCATGGAAAGAGTGCGTGCTACTAGTGATAACTGGCCTCAGCGTTTAAAGGACTTTATTGCAGCCAATGTAGATCACTTCGAATAAGCTTTTTATATTTTTAATTGTTTGATATTTATGTATTAAACTAACACACTCTAAAACTTATAAATGTTATTTGCAATAGAAAAAAAATTATTTGTTACAATATTTATGGCAAGACTAAGTATATACAATAATAGTAAGTAGTCATCGGCAAACCTGCGCGCAGCTTATATAGGGGCACATAGATTACATATTCCTATTAAATTTCATCCATATAGACTAATTCCGTACACACATGTATAGTAAATTTTCGAGAAAAATGTAACGTACATAGATTTCTGTACACACTCGCCGAGATCTCACTCGCACCCGGGTGATTTCGTCCCGTCTAGGCATGTTCTCTCGCTTTCTCTCGATCTTCGGTATTTTGCGCTTGAGTGAAGAGATCTCCGTAGTTCGTGACTTGTGACGTATAGTGAGCGGTGTCAGCATTCCCACTTATAAGCCGAGTGTATGTACGGTGAACCTCCCTCTCGCGCAGATTCTTTGACCGTGCCCCCCATCACCCGAACCCTCTGGTGACGGAGACGGCCAATTACAAACCCACTCCGAACGCTCCCACGAGTAAACGACGCCCTCGCAATGTACTCATTGACGAGCCGGATGAAATTACCTGACTTCTCGCCATAATGAACCCCCCCGAGGCTCAGAATATCAGCCTGGCATAACAGATGCAGACTGAACAGACGCCGGAGAGCCCCCGGCTCGAATCGTCTCTCACAGGGTTAAGACCCACCAATCGCTCCTCACTCACTACAGACACAAGTAGCCATACAAGACTAGCTTAGGCGTGTTGCTGGAGAGTTTCTTCCGCCGCATCTTCTCCTCCACCTATAACACGTTGCGAAGCGGTAGTAATGATAGACTAGGATCGGCTCCGCCGGTGGAGTCGATAACGAGTCCCCAAATAATTACTTCAGCCTGTTGGCTTAGCTCGTTCAGCCTTTTACGGCTAAATCCTATATAGAGTCAATCCCCACAGCGGTCGAGCCGAGGTCGAACCTCACAGGAGGTGCCTCCTCGAGCGTGCTGCTTCCGGGCTGAACGCCTCCGCTCCCACGGAGTCGGGAAGCCCCCAAAGTTCGGTATCGCTGAAACAGCCATCTGCGGCTATTCAGCTGGGTCCAGCTCCAAAAAAAATAAAAACTGTGGAGTTTTCTCCGAGATCCTTTCGCTCGAGATTCGGCGGGAGGTTCTCTATGAATGATAAAGAAAACGAAAGTATTTTAATAAGAAATCTTACTTATTGAAAATCATGAGTATACCACCACTTCCAAAGCAATGTTAGTTACTGTTAAAGTAGAAGAAACGGTGCATCAAACTTATCAGCGACATTATGTTTACTTCACTATTATGTATACACATCCATTTTTTAAATGTATTTTGAACTAATACTAGGTTTAGCAAAGTAATTTGTATGGATGGATGTATGGAAGCTGACCCGGCAAACTTCGTACCGCCTCAGAATCAATAAATAAAAGACGTTGATTTCTGAACGACGGGACGAACATCAAACGTTTGACATTCAAAACCAAAAAAACGAAAAAAAAGTCACTCTTAAATTTAATTTGATTTCTGAACGACTTTTAAATTTAATTGATTTCTAAACGACGGGACGAACATCAAATGTTTGACAGGTAGGAATAGTTTCTAAGGGAATTTGGGAAGGAAATTGTTGTTTTTACTATACTCCAAGAATTTTTTTTATATTTACTCACCTTGTAAATCTTCCCTGGAGTTCCACCAATAATTCAAAACCAAAATTAGCCAAATCAGGCTAGCCATTCTCGAGTTTTAGCGAGACTAACGAACAGCAATTGATTTTTATATATATATATATATATATATATATATATAGATTACTGTAAGAGCTTGGTAGCGATCGCATTATTTATCCCCATTCCGCGCGGTCGTCTAGAAAAGCCTTCTCGCACAAACGACGAGTCTGTACAGCCAGCATAAGGGTTCCCTAACCCTAAAAACCAGACGGCTTCAATTCCTCATGCATCCAAATATACATTTTAAATTGGACGTATAACTCCAAGCTGCGGTGTACGTATGGTTTTCGCTGTAATATGGCCCTAAGAATTAATGCAAGAATCTTACTCACCAATTAACAACACGCTAAAAACAAAAGCATAATTTTTCATACAGTATCTTGAATGATACGTGAATATTAAGTTGAATGACTTAAACATTGTATGTTACTAGGAAGTTAGGTTAGTCTTCGGTCGAACTTTGTGCGCGACAAGTGGTGCAGTGTGTACATAGCTTTGTGTTTCTTTAATTATTTAATTGTTGTATTTTGTTTATGTAATTTCAAGCTGACTATCAATCGATTATTGTTAAATTTTAATATTGATATCAATGAAATCGATAGATCGGTCGACCCCGTTTTCAGGAATCTAGTCTTGCTTACTCATTAAATAAAATAGTGGTGTGACTGTTAAAATAATTCCTTTGTTTTACTTTACTTCTTTGGCCTTCTCTACGCGTTTATTAATTGTATATCTAAACAGTTTATTAAAATTATACAGATTAAAGTATAGGAACACGGAAAGTATTATGAAAGTGAAAATAGGTTAATGTTTATGAAATAATTAACGATTTCCGTATGTTGAAAGGAAAGTGGAAGTGTTGGGTTGTTTTTAAACGTTACGGAACTGAATTATGTATCCTGTGCTTGCATACGAGCTGTCGACGAAGTTCTTGAATGAGGGAAAGACGGTGAATAATTATAATTATTTTCGAAATAATTATATACATTCTATGCAATGTTGTCAGAAATCTTTTACTATGCAGGCTGTAAGGTTGTGGAATGCATTACCAATAAGCATCAGAAGTGCAAAGTCACTTACATCTTTTAATAAACTCCTCAAAGATCACCGTCTAAATTTGTAAACAGTAATTTGTGTATGTAACTCTACATATATTTGTATATAAATATGTATGTGTATTTTTATTTACTATTAACATATGTATATATGATTGTATATATTTTAAACTATCCACACTGAATACCGACTCATTATTAGAAATGTGAAATTATCTCCAGAAGGTAGTCTGGAAGAAATCGCTGTTAGCGACAAGACCGGCGATTGTACTAGTTAAATGATTGTTAACTCATGTGTTTTATTTTGTTGTGTGTAATAAATAATATTCTATTCTATATAGACTATGGTTATAAATACCCCAATTAGAATAAATATTAGCCCATATAGATACGTCCCACTGCTGGGCGCAGCAGGGCTCTTATTTTGGAGAAACGGACAGAAACCGCGCCATCTTTGTCCAAAGTAGGTAGATGGTGATTTTCACGCTATGTCATTTCAATAGGATGTAAGTGCCTAATCCATTTAGGATACGAGTGTGATACGTCTATAAACGAAATATGTTGTATTTGTCTTGTTTTCATACTCAGCATTAATTTGCATTAAACAAGTTTGGTAACATGTAAAACAACTAGAATGTTTCCCGTTGACGCTTGACTTCTGAAGGTCTGGGTCATTCTATGACTATTGAAAACTGTCCCAAGCGTCATCGTCAGACCATAATTGAAAATATTTAACAATAACAATAATTATCGCAGATAAACACACTGCATATACCTATGTTAAGCAAGTTATGCGAAATATACAGCGGACCACTCACTGGCCGATCCAAGTCATCTAGACCGTAGTAAATAAAGTAAAGTTCGATTACAAAATACCATGCCAGGAATCAAATCCGGAATGCGAGCGCATAGCCCACTCAACCGTAGATGCAGTCCAACTGGATCCAGTTGGACTGCATCTACGGTTGAGACTACTCACTATAAGTACTATTAAAACTACGTAATAAGGGATCCTCCTTATTACGTAGTTTTGTTTGTAAGTCACGAAGTAAACCAAACTGGTGGAAAACACAATGGCATGTGGTCTAGAGGTGACTAACGATACTATGAAAATTCATGAAACCTTATTATTTTGAAACAAATTTCCTCCTAAGTAGAACACATACAACGTGCACATTATCACTTTTTTAGTTCATGACAGGTATTTTCTTCTAAAATTCGATAAATAATACGAAATGTAACCAAGTTAAGCATGTGCTAACGAAGAGAATAAACAATGTATCCATTTCAATATGACTGACTGTACGCACAATGACGAACGCAAGATATTGGTTTTGGTATTGAAAAGAACGTGCTTTTAAGTGAATTCCACGGGACTTATTGGCACATAGTATATTTCATAATTCAATGGTACTGTTAGTTTTATATATAGACTGATAGTTTATTATAATAATAATAATAATTTAGTTCAACTAAACTGTGTTGGAATAAGCTGATTTATAGGCACCCGAACAACTACAAACACTCCTGGGAAAATTCCCGCGGGATTCACGGGATTAAAAGTAGCACAGATATTAAGTCTTAAGAATTTGCTTTCGATCAACGAAAACCGCATCAAAATCGGTCCAGTAGATTTTACTCGAATCCCGAGCAAACAGACAAGAAATCTAAAAAAAATTGCATCGTGTTCTCCATCGTTTATATAAAGTATTCCAGTTTTTTTTTTAATAGCTTTATTGTAAAAACACGGCATTTTTACAATCTAATAGTAGGTATTATAAAGATGATAGCTGACCCGGCGAACTTCGTAGCGCCATACTTTCTGAATTCCTAAACGACTTTGTTTCATGACACAAAAACAAAATCACCAAAATCGGTCCAGGTGACTAGGAGGACTCTAGAACCCAATTTCAGCGCCACCTACCGGTTCTAATTGTGAATCTAAACCATCCAGAAACCCACTCAAACACACAAAAACAAAGTCACCAAAATCGGTCCAGGTGATTAGGAGAATTCTAGAACCCGATCTCAGCGCCACCTACCGGTTCTAATTGTGAATCTAAACCACCCGGGAACCCACTCAAACACACAAAACGAATATCATCAAAGTCGGTAAAGTCGTTCTCAAGTCATGCGCGTACATACATTTCTACGGTTCATTTTTATATATAAGATTTGCATATTAAGTGTTAGGATTGCGATGTGTTTACAACACGCCAGCGATTTCTGTTTGTCTGGCGACTTATTAATCCCGGTTTTGGATACGATATACCATCCTATTCAGTCTTTTTTATTATTGGAGTAATGTGCAAATAGTTTGATGGTGTCTACCTGACGGCTTAATGCATTAATTGACATTGTTAATGACGTTGCAAATTGACAGATAACTCATGTACCTACTTAATTAATGGCGTTATATTTTTAACGCTATAAGTAAGTTGGATTTAGTCACTGTCACACTAACGCAAGTAGAGTAGGTGTTCCTCTTCCGGTCTTCTTCCTCTTTATAGGAACGAGGAGTTGGAACCTCGAGGTTTTACCTCTACCCCGGCTGCAACTCAGTGGGCAACTATCCACCGGTAACTGAGTTTGGAGTCGCTGGAAGCCTTCTCCGTATGGCGATGGCTTCGCTCACCTTCACCTTCGCGGGCTTTGCACTGGCTATTTCTGCGGCTTAGTTGGCCATCTTGGACTTGGAGCAGAGGCATTACACGCGGTGGGTCCTCCAGAATCTGGGGAGCGGATGGTCAAACCCCCGTTTACGAAGTGAGTTTGCCTCTCCCGTGGCATTCTCAAGCACTGATGCGCAGGATTAGTGTGGGCGTAACTACGTTCTAAGTCTCACGCTATTCCTACCACAGCGCGGGGCACATGGGAGGAGGGTGGTTTTAGTGGAGTAGTGAGTTTTCGAGTCTCCACACAAGCCGGCGATTTGACTCTGATGCGCCATTCGTGGTGACACCTCTCGTCGCTTTGGTTTAATCCCTAGTAAAGGACCCGGTAGTGTACGAAATGTATTTCCCTCTGCCTCAAAAAAAAAGGGCGGGGCATTACACGTCTAGCACTAGGTACCGTAGCATTATAACGCTGAGTATTCATTGCCGCTATGGAACTTTTCTACATGCATTGTCGAATGTCAAATGTGAACATTGTATTTAATTTCTAATCAGTGACTATATCGATTATAGAAAAATGGTTAGAAAATCGGCGCAAAAATCAACAGAAACCACTTAAAACAAGTTAATTTGAACAGTGCTATCGGGGTTTATTTGCATGCGATAAAATCTAACAGGGTCTTTACCAATAAATGATAATATTAAAAGTATTTATGGTTCTGATAAATTCAAATTAAACAGATCCGTCTTTGATAAGCAATGATATATTTATTATAATTGATTACATCATTAACTTATTCATTAAGTTTTTTTTATTGCATGAGTTCAGAAGACAGGCAGACGGCCCACTTGATGGTAAGCGGTTACCATCGCCTATGGACATTTGCAACACCAAAGGCGTTACAACTGCGCTGCTGTTCTCTTGAGTCTGGAACCTGGCCACTAATGGCGGAACACAACTCAAGATTGTTAGGGCTGCGTACTCTAGACCAGGGGAGGTAGCCATCCAGACGGTCAAATACCCAGCTGGCAAAGATTGAGGTGATAATTAAGATGAAAGATTTCTGCCAATGGTATGTTGAAACATTGACCCGATTTGTAAAATTCATTTCTCCTTTTTAATTTCCTGTCGCGGTTAAATAAACAGACGGCCCACCTGACGGGAAGTTGTTGCCGTCGCTTATGGGCGTTTGCAACACCAGGGGCAATGCCAGCGTCTCGAATGGGATAGGGGAGGATTAAACAGGAAGGATAGGTGTACCTATGAGATAGGAGTGGAGACACTGGGGCACTGGAATTCTCAATTGTCGAGTCACGAGTGAATAGGTATTGTTTTCATCATTGCCTCGGCGATGAAGACGGGGTGGCAAGCGCGATCACGTGGTGTTGAAAATCAGCAGAACCAAAACATCTGTTTTGCGATTTCGGACCTCTAGTGTCTAAACGCACTATGCCGAAAATACGCGACCTAAGTTCCGTGGCTGATTTTACGTTCCGACGCATTCGGCTGATATGACACACAGAGCCGAAATTACGCGGCAAAAATTCAGTTGCGTAACTTTGGGTGGGTATTCAGTGTCTCGAGCGTCTTCGCGTCTTCTTCGGTCGCGTATAATGTGTTGCTATGCAAAACATTGCCGCCGAATCGCTGCCGAACTTACGCCCGACCGAAGTTCGGCTGTACGCTATAACGCGACGTAATTTCGGTATGGTGTGTCATCAGTAATTTAAAATACATTGCAGGCGTAGTCATGCCGAACTTCGGCCGCGTATTTTCGGCATAGTGTGTTTAGTCCCCTAGTGTTGTGCCTCTTAAACTACAACTAGCCATACTATGTAACCCCGAATTCATATATCTCTGTTGACTAATGCAAAGTAATTGTGACGTAGAGAAGGGTGTAAGAACAATAAATGTAGTATGGCTAAAGTGGAGACAAGTAACCGGTGTGACGTGCGACAAACTAATGCCACTGAAACTAAAAGGTCAGATACATAAATCTGTCATACGACCGGTCATGTTATACGGGTCCGAATGTTGGGCCCCTAAGGTGGTAGACCACAAATGTCTCCACTCAGCTGAGATGGATGAAATGGGTTCATAAAGGGATTTTTGAAAGTTGCACCCAATGAAAAATTGAGAGGAAGAAGATTAAGATGTTATGGGCATGTAATGAGGAGGGATGAAAGTTGAAAGTCACATGATACAGAATGATAAATTACAATCGAATAAAAGTGAATAGATGGGTACAATTGTAAAGGAAGACCAAAAAAGAGATGGGTGGATTGTGATTGAAGGATTATATGATGATTTGTGGTGTGACAGAGGATGTATGTCAGAATAGAGGAAAGAGGAAAGAAAAGAAATTGTGCCGACCCAAATAATTGGTAGGAGGCGAAAGAAAAGAGAGATTGCATTCGCGACGTCCCATTCATTTAGTTTTAAATATTAAAACTAGCAATAGGAGCTTTACGTTCTGTAAACGTACAAGTAAGGAATGAAAAGAACACCCAGACTAAAACCAATTGTTAGCAGATCATACCAACTTTAAATCTACACACCATCTGGGATGTCCAATATCTGCAAAAGCATAATGTCACAATTGCGATCACGACGCGCTATGTCTTCACGTGGAATTCATATTAAACAGATTAATAGATGCGTGGGCGCATAAATAACTACATCATTTGATATGTTAAACACAGCTCGTCGTATTTGGATCGGTATCTCGACTATTATAGCTTAACGAGACAAAAATAAGGAGATGAACTACATTGGTTGATTAATTAAAGATACAATGAACTTGTAAATATTTTATGAATGATATCATCACGGTCTAAAATATCGTATTATTAATTATAGATTTGCGCTCCGATAGCACCTGCTTTAAGTTTTGATTTTAAATCATCTCTGCTAGAACCCCATATCTCGAGCCCACAAATTTGCGAGAAACTAGATTACAGGTAGTGCATGTACTACTGTAGCGCTGCCTTTTAAACTTCGTTCATAATCGTTCTATCCAATGCAAAAATAACCTTTTAAATAAAACTGACACTTCTTGAATTAATGCTTTCAAACATATACAAACTTAGCATCTTTATTCCCGGGATTCCGGGAATAAAAAGTAGCGGAGATTTTAAGTCTAAGAAATTGCTGTCGATCAGCGAGAACCGTATCGAAATCCGCCCAGTAGTCTTTACGTGAATTCCGAACAAGCAGATATACAGACAAGAAATCTAAAAAATGGCATCATGTTCTCCATCGTTTATATAGTCTATATTCCAGTTGTTTTTTTTAAACAGCTTCAATGTACAGACACGGCATGTTTAGAATTTTATAATATTATAGATAATAGATAGATATACATATCTATATGAAGCAGATAGATTGATTATAATATAATGTATAATTTGGGTATTAAGATAAATAAATTTATGTAATATAATAAAATTAGTAAATATATAGTGTGCATGGGGTGCATGTTTATCAGGGACGGAAAGCATGAAAATAACATCGAAAGAAGAACAATTGCAGGTAATAAGGTGAATGGAGCGCTAAACTCTTTTATGAAAGCCAAATAGTGTCTCCAAAGGCACGCTTGGCTTCAAGATGTAGAAAATGTTATATTATTTTGTCTCTTAATAAACTAAATAAATTCTTAGTCAAAAATCTTTATTAAGTTATTTTATACTTTTTAGTTATTGAAGTCGGTTTTTTTTTAAATTGTTACTTTTTAGTCTCTAGCTATGGGTAGGCCTACGAAAGGTGCCGCGCGCCTTAAAAAATATAGGTCCCAAGAAACGGGATTTTTTTTTCATAAAAAATGTTCATTAAATGAAAACTACGGGACCAAACGATGTTAAATTTTAGGGGATCAAATGGCAACTATTCTGCATCGAACTAAAAAAGAATCACGTAAATCGGATCATAAATCTCAGAGTAATAAGTGTACATACATTTTAAAAAAACCAGTTAAGTTGAGAACCTCCTCCTTTTGGAAGTCGGTTAAAAATAAATACAATATTATATGATAGTCTTTCTTTGTTAACAGTGCCCGCATAAGTGCGGTTTTACCCACAACAAGATGTCGAAGAAACCGGCAGCGCAGCCGACGTTGCACAAGGTGATCATGGTGGGATCGGGCGGCGTGGGCAAGTCAGCGCTCACCCTGCAGTTCATGTATGACGAATTCGTCGAGGACTACGAACCGACGAAAGCCGATAGCTATAGGAAGAAGGTATGTCTCGCTTTTAGAACTGAACGTAGATTAGTTGGAAGTAGCTGTAGTAGCAGCCATATCAGCTATACCATCCTGTCAAGTATTCCAGTGTTTCTGACGTGGTAGAGCCCTGCTGGACTCATTAACTTGATTACAGCCCGCTGGGCTGGCTCGACTGGTGTGATACCACGCTCTCGCAGAACACCGGCTTCGAATGGTTCATCGTCAGCTAGCCGTTGTCCACTGCTGGACGTAGGTCTTATCAAGTTTGCGCCACCTAACCCGGTCCTACGCTTTCCTTATCCAGCCCCCTTCGGAGACCTTGTCTAGATCGTTGGTCCATCGGGCTGAAGGGTCCTACACTACGTTTGGCGAGACGCGGTCTCCACTCCAGGACTCGTCTGCTCCACTGACCATCAGTCCTGCGACAAATGTGATTTATAGATTCTGTATTTTCTAATCTATAACTAACTATATGTTGAAACTAAGTTAAGACTACAATTTATTATATTGTTACGAGTTGCGAGACTCGGATTAAAATGCCGTTGGAATTATTACACGAGTTTATTAGAACTATACAAACATGTATAATACAGGTACAAATGTAACCGAACACAACAAGTCCAACCGTAATGCAGAAGTCCGTCATTATTAGATTCTCGATTGTAGTATACACGTCTCGCTTTGATCATATTTCTCGGTCGACTGCCTTCCTCCCTCAATCAGGCCATCGTTTTATCCTGCACGAGTGCAATGTGCCCGGCTACGTAGACCGAATTTCCTAGAATCAGCTTGTACTTTAAAAGCCGTAACACCTGACTAATGATTACAATATGTACAATAGGCTGTTCTCTAGAAACGTATGCCAATAAATATGTAAACAAAAGAAGACGATCATAAAAGAATTACAACAGTTTCAATGTTATTATTTGCTTCTACAAATCTGTACGTGGAATTCGTCTTTGTCGGCGCTTAGGTTGTAACAATATTATATGATCTGGTTAGGTTACTATAGGTGCAATAATTAATAAAATATATTGTGTGTTTTCTGTGATATAAATGATTCGATTTCCACAATATAAATGATATCTTATTATATTATAGTAATAAGAAAGAAATTCATCGGTTTCAGGTGGTCTTAGATGGCGAAGAGGTGCAAATAGATATCCTAGACACAGCTGGTCAGGAAGACTATGCGGCAATACGGGACAACTATTTCAGATCTGGCGAAGGATTCCTCTGCGTGTTCTCTATCACAGAACCTGAGAGTTTTGACGCCACACAAGAGTTCAGGTTCGTGTTTTTTTTCTTCAATCTTCAAATTATATTCCACGCAGACGAGTTAGTTCAAGACCACCTTGCGCCATTGACACTCGTGTCACTACGAAAAATTAATAAATAGATTTACGGATTCACCTGTATCATTTGGTCCTTCGAACAGGATTTCAACCAGCGACCTGTATGTATATGTATATAATCTTCAAAGTCGTATATCTATAGGAAGAAAATTGTATCGTGAAACAAACATGAATACGCAAGATGTGCCAATCACGTTGGGTGCCAACAATGTGTTGAGATGTAGGTTTTTTTTTTCAAATTTGTAGAGAACAAATCCTTCGCGTGAAAAACGACGAGAACATTCCGTTCCTGCTGGTGGGCAACAAGTCTGACTTGGCGGAGAAGAGGCGCGTGCCTTTGGACGTGTGCCGCGAGAGGGCGCAGCAGTGGCAGGTGCCCTACGTCGAGACATCCGCCAAGACCAGGGACAACGTCGACAAGGTTTGTAGCTTACCATATTACTACACTATTGGTCACCGATTTACTAATGCCGGCTTTCCTAAATCTTACTACAGTTTTACACAACTATTAATTCCTCCCGATGTACTTGCGCCGTAGACCAATTTTAATAGCAAACGACAATGTACGAATCGTGTAAGCGGGACAGAGCTAAAATGCATAGGAATAACACTATGTCATTTCTGCTTGCGAATAAAATTCAGTATATATTATTTACATTCAAGAACCGAGCTGCGTTTTCTCCGCAAACGATAACTGCCGATCGGAATTATAATTTTTGTAATGCTGTCTGTACCCATTCTTCTATTTTACCATTGGTAGAAAATTAACATTCCTTGTATGGAGTTATCATATTTAAATGATATTCGCCCAGTAAAATAGTAATTGGTAACACTCTGCAATCATAGTTGACGCTACCTGTCCCGTCTTAATTTCATATAGATGAAGAGGGTGACCGTGACCTTGGGTGAATTGCTCCTCCGTCTCAAAGGAAGATCTTCCAGCGAGGCTATTGTTGTTCCTCGCAGGCCTAGGCCCATCTACTATTGCTGAAAATTTGTATATATTCTTTATACGTTTCGGGAAACGTTTGCGACCTCAATTATTGCACAGCGCCATCTATTGGCTTGTAAGTGTTCCACTACGTAGACAACGTCAATTATATCGTTCAAACAATATTATATCGGTCATATTATTTTAAACATTTTTAAACTTCAATTAATCATAAAGTCAAATAAACAACCCACCGTCAGGTGGTAGGGCATTTTCCCATCTGGATGGCTACCACCCCTGGTCTAGGGTATGCCGCCATAACAACCTCGAGTTGTGTTCCGGTATTGGAACTACTACGGCACTGGAACCTAATGAAGACTTTTTTATTGCATGAGTTCAGCAGACAGACAGACGACACACTTGATGGAAAACGGTTGCCGTCGCCTGTGGACGTTTGCACCATCAAAATTATTACAAATGTGCTGACGCTCTGTAAAGGGAGAGTGGGACCTGGTCACTAATGCCGAAACACAACTCAAGGCTGCTATGGCGGCGTACTCTAGACCAGGGGTGGTAGCCATCCAGTCGGGCAAATACCCTATCATCTGGCTGTGGGTAGTTTTGTGGCCGCAGGAAATTGTATTCTTTGTCCGTTCCTGCACGGATAAAAAGATGTCACTGCAAATCTGTTTTTTTCTCTGGACTTTTTGGGTATGCTATACCACTTTAACCCTGCATACGATTTTTTAAACATCAAGAACTCTAAGGATAAATCGTGTTTTATCCAGTTCGATTTATTATAGAGCCGAAAATTCCGTACAAAATTGCATTCACAGATTAAATTTTTAATCCGTGCAGGAACGGAGAAAGAATACAATTTCTTGCGTTGGGGCGGCCTGTCGTAAGAGGCGACGAAACAACCCACAGCCAGGTGGTAGGGCATTTGCCCGACTGGATGGCTACCACACCTGGTGTAAAGTATGTCGTCATAACAACCTTGAGTTGTGTTCCGGCATTAGTGACCAGGTTCCAGTCTCCCCTAAGGAGCAGCAGCGCATTTGTAGCACCTTTGGTGTTGCAAATGTCGATAGGCGATGGTTAACCGCTTTCCATCAAGTGGGCCGTCTGCCTGTCTACTGAACTCTTGCAATAATTACAAAAAAAGATTCAGAAAAATGTTACCACTTTGTTTTAAATAATAAGAGGTTGGTTGACTGTGGTTTTTAATTGAGATACACACTAAGGGGGGTCGTGCCATGAAAAAGGATGAGAAACACTGGGAATTTTTGCAAAAATCAGGAACCAATCTAATTCAAAAAATACTTTCCTCTTATTATAAGAAGAGTCTACCACTAAGTCGAGGAAGAGCTTTGCACAATGCTTTCAATGGATTCCGTTTGATATTTGTAAAAGGCATATTTTATTTTTTACACTAAGCTTTGTGTACAGCTCTGCCTGGCTTATATGAATGGCTTGTTAGAGTTGCATCGCCTGCGTTGTTTAAGCTGTATGTTCTTTTATACCCTAAAAATGTAATTTGTGTAAATATTTAACACTTATAGTATATTAAACGAAAAGTTACAAAAGAAATCCATGTGCTGCAGCTCTGTATAAGAATACGATGTCTATTGGCCGGTTCTCATAGCTTACGACCGTTCATTTGCCTTACTGTCAAAATACAAAGGATGGTAAGGCAAGTGAATGAATAATAAGACATAGAAATCGGCATAAAAGGTAACTTTTGGATTAAGTAAGATAGAAACTTGACTAAAAATTTATGACAGATATGAATCCTTTAAAAGTCAAATCATCATTTGCAACAGAGAGAAGCTGTCTTTGTAATAAAACTACGTTTTAACGGTTTTAAGCGCGGTAATTTATTTGATTTTTGTTATTCCGTTATTAAATCAGATTAGGCTCCCATAGAGTAAATAATAACCATAAACAAAATTAAAATGAACAAGTTGGAGGTAGGCTAAATAAAAGTTTAACAATACTCGTTGACACTTGACATCTTTGTCTTCCGTGATCACGGCCACCGAAGGCTATTGAAAAGTGGCCGAAACGTCGGAATAACAAGAATCAAATAAATGACCGCACTTAAAACCGATAATACGTAGTTTTATTATGTATGCAAGTCGCGATAACTTGAGATTTTTTTTTTATTAAGCTGTCTTTGTGTCATTGTAATATGTTGGTTACGGGTCTATTACCGATGCGCGATGACGAGATGATCCAGAAGATTGGTTCAGATTACTTGAACATCACAAGGAATCCATTGTTTCTAGCCTAACTCAGGCCTCGCAATCCACGGACGTGATGTCACAACTTGCCTCGTCCATTAGCAAGCCGTCATGTCCTTTAACAACTGGTTCCTACATCTTACTATCCATACTATTTATTTTACATGATCAGGAATTAGAATACGTAGACAGCTTTAAGTATCTGGAACATGTAGTGACAAGCGATCTAATGGACGGGATAGAACTAGAAGACCAAGATAGACAACGCCGTTCTGTAAGAGCCTTATTAGACTGTCATAGAAATATGATCAGAGAAATACGACTCTTTATTATATGAAGAGCTTATGACAGTAGAATAACAACTACATGTGATTCATATTGTCTATGATCATAGTTAAGGAACCCTATTTGACAGCAAGCGTACAATTATGATCACATCATCTGTCTAACCTCAAAAATGGCGTCAAAATGCAAGAATTTCAACTGGAATATCTTGTATATTTTGTAAGACTTTTTATCTTCAAATATAAGTTTTTCGAGTAAGGTATTATGGACCTCTCCCTCTGATCGCCTTGCAACCAATGATCTAACCCAAATATGTCTTTTTTTTTTCTTGACCTTTGATTGCACCCATAGCAACGGAAAACACGACAAAATTGTAATCCATCTTCCTTAATAAAGTATGGCGTTAATAAGATCGTAAGTGTAATATGTTAAAATGAAGAACAACATCATTTAAATATGATCATAGACTCTTGGACAAATATGAAATCATATTGGTATGATAAATATATGATAGTGTATTAGGGGGACTAAGCGTTCTATCCAACATGTTGTCTTAAGACGTTTGCAAGGTGTAGGGACAACATCAAGATACTACTGTGCAAAATATACTGCACCAGTATTTAGACATGTGCACTTTGGTGCAAATACATAAAAGCGGATAGCATTAAGGGTACAATAGTTATAATAATGCCCTATGTATAGTGTACTATCTATCATTTAAGAGTCATACTGTTGTCGGTGGAGCCTCGTCCAATTTTCTCTATTATGAGGTCCATAATACATGTTGTTTCACTTCAATGTACGACACGACACCTACTTATTCCTTGATTTGATTCTATGATTTGATTGGATTTGTCTTCCCTTCCCTCTCACTGCTTCCACTTTACCTTCGTTCAACGTGCATAAGAAGGTGTCGTGTCGTAGCAAATGGCCAAACATCATCCCCCCCTTTTTTCTTCCAGAACTTTTGAATTTGTGCGCTTCTCCTTTATCATATCCAATAATTTTTCATAGGCCTTCTTTCCTTTCCAACTTATTTTCTCCACGTGTCTCATCATTTCTTTTATTACTGGTTAAAATTTGACAACCTCTGTACAAGAAACATTGATTTTCTACCAATGGTAAGGTAAAAGAATGAATAGTAATACAGTGTAAATTCTATATAACGACACTGAAGGACTGTGCATTTTATGGCGTTATAGAGAGTTGTCGTTAAATGGAGAGAAATATGTTATTTTTGTCTGACGTCTTTTGCTGCACCAGTAATTTTGTTGTATTTTTTTTACGTATTTTATTTATATCGTGCGATATTGAGGCATCTTTGTGGTGAAGGAAGTACTTAGAAATTTCGGAATTTGTTTGAAATTTCGGTATGCATGATGCCGACAGTCGAGTTTATTACGGGCTAGGATAGTAAAGCAATAAAAAAACGTACACAGCTGCGCAGTTTTTACTAATTTTAGCCTTAAAAGGAACTTTTAATTATTTAATTGTTGTCGTTATTGATAGTGGGTGTAATGCTAAATAGAGTGTATCATTGTATGGAAGACAAGCTTAACCAACCAAAGACTAGTGATTTAGACGGTTTTGGGAGTTTGTCGTTATATCGAGTGACGTTCGTTAGATGGAGTTTACACTGTATGTAGATAAACAAATTGGACCAAATCAGAATACATCTTGATTGTTCGCTCGATTGTAATTTTTGAACTATTGCGATTCATTCGATTATCAAAAGAAGTCGTTATCGCCCATCCCTCGGCTCTACGTGTATGTCGCTTTGTACGTGTGCCGTGTGTGTGTCCGGTGTAGGCTGACCCCTGATAAATTCCCAGGTGTTCTTTGACCTGATGCGGGAGATTCGCTCGAGGAAGTCGGACGACAGTCGCGCCACCAACGGCGACGTGAAAAAGCGGAAAGGCAAGAAGATCAAGTGTACCATATTGTAGGCAACAATGGTTTCAACTAGATCGGCTTTCGGCTGTGCCGGTAATGTTGGAAGGGGCTGTTGATACGTGGGTTGTGCTCTTAGGTGATCTGAGGGGTTGTATGAATACCCCATTCGGAAAGTCTAACATGTAATATGTAGCTTTGAATGATAAAGTATTTATATCAAATACAATAACGGGTTAATTTAAATAATTATTTATTCAACAATTTACAAAATTATACGCAAAATTGTTGCGGATCAAGATTAGGAAGAAACAATTATTTATTCAAATAATAATAACTATTATTAAAAAACAATACACCTTAGTTATTGTGCAATAAATTACTGTTATTACTAATAACAACTTTAGGACTACCCGCATTTTATTATTGGTCAAATTTAAAGTCGAATTAAGCTTGTTAATAAGTTACATGCGCTTCACATTCCCATGAAAAGTTAAAACCCAGCGAGACGAGAAACTCTAGAAACGTGATTGTTTTAGCCTTCGTGGGCCGTTTGACTCAGGTCAAAAAACCGAAAAACTAGGCAACAACCAACAGATTTGTTTTTGTGTAGCGGTTCCACGTTAATGTTTCTCGTACTTTTCTTAAGATCTTGCGAGAATGTGGAGCGCCTATAACAATAGGCGATTTCTATCAAATCGAAAGATATTTTCCACAAAAGTCGGAAATTATATTTGAGACGATTAGTAATTAAGAATATATTGTTTCAACTATACTGATAATAATTGAAATAAAAAAACTTGACTCAAATTTTAAAATAAATTCAACAAAACGCAACCCATTATAAGACGGTTTCTTCAATGACATCAAAACGCGCCGCCGATAGCCGCGAACCACCGCCAGTGTATATGAGACTTAGTGCCGAGTGCCCCGGACTACGTGTCCAGGGGATTGGAATCGTCCGTGTATATCCGGGATAGCTATCCCGGCGATGTGTGTGTAATTCGTATGTCAAAGGAAACTTTGTATGTATCCTGAACTCTTTTTAATGTGCTAGATATGTTGTGTCCGGGATTGATCCGTGTGCCATAAATATGACGGATTCGTCCCGGACACTGGTTTTCGGAAATGTCTAAAAATTGGCGTGTCGTTCTGTCTTTTGCTATAGCATAAGAACAATAACACCGGCCCCCAAAAAATGAACAGTGCTCTGTACTTTTGACCAGACCCAACTATTCTTATATATATTGATGCGCTGATTCCAAATCTGGGGTCAGTTTGGTCTATACACTCTCCAGAATTTTTAGGGTGTATGGACCAAACTGGCTCCAGGTTCGGGCTCAAAGTACCGACCATTTTTTATTTTTTGTAGGCCGGTGTAATTACCGAATTTAAATCAACATTCTTAAGTTTTAAACAATAGGGTAATGGACAGTGAAAAATGAGATGCCTTTTATCTAAACGTCTTAGTAGCTTCGTAGAGCTCGTACGAGGGTAGCCAATTATGACGTCGTCGTTTGAACAGTAACTAACATTGTTTATATGGTGATATTTTAAAAGTAACACGATATGTTCTGTTTTCTATTTTAATGTAAAATATGTCATCTAACGATTTCTTAAGTTTTCAACAATTCGTAACATGATACTTGTTACAAAAGACTTTAAATTTTTTATATAAAACTAGCTGATGCCCGCGATTTTTTAACTATCCCACGGGAACTCTTTAATTTTTCGGGATCAAAAGTATCCTATATGTTGACCAGGGATATAAGCTACCACCATATAAAATTTCATTTAAATCGGTCTAATCGTTTCTGAGATTAGCCGGTACAGACAAACAGACAAACAAAAAATTTGAAAAAAATTTTAATTAGTTCTATTTCACTTCTTACATCCACCTGACTCGGTTTTTAGTATTTTTTTTAATTGTACAGAAATTTGAACTCTACAATTTTATTATACATATGTATAGATAGCGGGCGCGGCGCTGAAATCTAGTCTTAATTTTACAATATTATGATAAAAGCATTTTAATTACTTTCTTAAGTTTTCGCGACTAGTATACATAATAAAACTACGTTTTAACGGTTTTAAGCGCGGTAATTTATTTGATTTTTATTATTGCGACGTTTCGACCACTTTTCAGTAGCCGTACTCACGGAAGACAAAGATGTTAAGTGTCATTGAGTATTGTTAACGTGTTCATTTTAATTATTTCGTTTTAATTTTGTTTATGGTTATTATTATTTACTCTATGGGAGCCTAGCCAAGTAAAACAACATATTGCGAAACGGTGGAAAATTAGATTAGGCTCCCATAGAATAAATAATAAACATTAACAAAATTAAAACTAAATAATTAAAATGAACAAGTTGGCGGTAGGCTAAATAAAACTTTAACAATACTCATTGACACTTGACATCTTTGTCTTCCGTGATCACGGCTATTGAAAAGTGGCCGAAACGTCGGAATAATAAAATCAAATAAATTACCGCGCTTAAAACCGTTAAAACGTAGTTTTATTATTTTAATTACTGTTTAAACAATTATTAATAAGAAGCTTTTTGACTCCTACTTATGGCGTCATAATTTTGTACACTCATACAAAATCTAGGAGGCTGCGACGCTTCGCAGATGATAAAAATTATCTCAGTTGATTAGTCATCTAATCTATGGAATATATTTACTAACTCCAATTTTAATACAGTTTTGCGAAGTGGTACTGTCGTAATCTTATATCAAAAGACAGATCTACTTTATGAGAAGCGAAAGGCTATGTTTAACACAGTGATCTTTATTGATATTAAGCCCATTTTGGTGCTGACAAGTTTACTGACTACTGTTTTTTATAACAATATTACATATCTGTGCTTTGTTCGATAGTAGATAGCTGTCACGTTGATGCGTTGCCTAGCTATGTCGATAAAACTACAACCATCAGTCATCACTAAATAATCATTACCCGATTTTTAGCTGGTTATTTATTAAATACTAGCCGGATGGCTACGTTTTTAAAATTGCGCCTGGTTACCCAACTCAACCTGAAACATTATACCCTTTGACCCTTTGAAGTTATGAAACATCTCTAGAGCAGAGAAGTATTGATAGAATATGTGCTGGGCTGAAAATATAACTCGCCTAGCGAAGTAAGACTCATTAAAATATTTTTATGAGGAAACAGTATTCAGTACTTGCTATTTTAAAATATTGTTATATTTTAAGCTTGCGCTTGCACGTTGATTTCCTGATATGGTCACAAGAATTCTACATTTTAATCCGCATTTAAAAACATTGACATTATAGTACGCGCAAAACTTAATTGCGCTTCGAGTGAAGTTAGCTCCGTGAGTTTTCGTAATTCCAGTCAAAAGTTACAAGTTTATTACACCTTACGGTGTGTTGTGCGAAAGAGATGGCATGCGAGTCCGGATAGCAGCTGAGCGAGAGCGCAACACTTCTCTCAGCTCTGTCTGTGAACATTATAATTGTGTTCACGTGTACGAACTTTATGGACGCATTTAACTTTTGCTCGTACTATACCAACTATTTGTTGAGCTATTCTTAAATAGAAAATTGTTGTTTAATGTTAAAATATATGTGTATTATTAAGCAATAATTTTTAATAAGCTACATATTTGCTATTTTGTGTAAGCAATTTAAAACAATGCAATTATTATAATGAGGTTTAGCTTTAAGCTAATAGTACATAAATATTTAATGGAATCTCATTTTAATGTACATTTTAAAATTGCACTAAGCTAAAAGCTTTATCAATGTTTTTCCATGCAGATTTCAATGTATGAAAACAAGTGTTTGAATAATGAATCAATGCAAATACAGGACCATAAAGAATTATTTATCAAATGGTTTCTTTAATTATATTGCGAATTAAAAAAAAATGATATTATTAAATGTAGTTATTTTAAATCTTTTATTTTACAATTTAATACGTTTTTTACTTACAAAATACATTTATAGCAGGAAAAAAGTTCTTAAGCCCATGTAAGACATTGATGTAATATTCTGCTAGATCAAATAAATAATATCCAGATGAATATAGTAAATAGCTAGTCCAGAAATTCAACGTGAAGGTGTCGGGTGAGAGGTCATTGTACACCAGACACCAGTTCTAGTAAAAAAAAGCATACTTAAATGACGGTAGGCATAAATTTTAAAATGTTTAAGATTGATTCTTGACCGTGCTTAATGGTAGTTATATAAGAATTAGTTACAAAAGAAGACGCGATTAAATTGGGAAATTTGTGTTCACAGAACTTAAACATGTAGGGTGTCAATTTTTTCAAAATGCCTAGTGTCTCTTAACTAGAGTTGGGTAGGACATGAATTTAAAATGAGTTTATAAGAGTAACATGACATTTTGTACTGAACCGGTTTGTACCGCAGTACATTTGAAGCGATTACGCCGGTGAGCGTCTTTCCCTCATTTGTCCCGTACAAAACTTCTAAATGTTCGGAAAAGTTCGGGAAGAATCGGATGTATCCGGCGACAGTCACCTCATTTTAGTAGCAGTCGTACATGTCATGTTGTCCCTCTTTGTCGTGTGAATATCCATAGAGGCGTTATTGTACTGTTGTCCTCATCCGTCCTTCCTCTTACATTTGACGCGTGAGTAGTAGCAGGACAAAATTTTTGAATTTTAATTTGTACTAAAATTAAAATTTTGAGCCGTACAAATCTATTTTGTACGGGACAAATGTACTGCGTCACACGTGTACTACTCATCACTACTCTCAACTAAATGACACATTTTTTTATAGATTTGAGAACCCGGCACTTGCTTGATGTTCAGTTTCAGAATAGCCTCTATACAACCCCAAATTAATAGAAAATAAAATTCAATAATTGTTACTAGCGTCAAGTCTGCTACTAGTAATAAAAATTATGGCGCTTTAACACGACGTGATTTTCCTACATTATTGGAATAGCACTCGTGCACGCGTCGACGATATATCTCGTGTAAGTTTGTATTTATTCAAAATTGTAATTAAAATGCTTAATGTAAAATGAATATGTGAGCAAAATATTGTGGAGTGGTGTGTGTGGGTATGTTATGTTAAATAAGATGTCACTTCACGGGACTATATAAGTCCTTATACTGTTGTAAAGGTTAATACACATTATTTGTACGTTGTACCTATATTTTATTATACCAGGTTAAATGTATCCTGTAATTAAAAATTTACGATACATTATTTATTTAAAAAGTAGTATTGGTGTGTAATGTGTACGATCAAGATAAATCGTTTTCTATAGAATAATATGCCCACAAAATGTAAGCTTGGACGTGACTTCGTAATGTGTAAGAGGTGTGTTATAAGTTTAAACTACACACTTTCCGATTCTCAAGTAAATTACATTATTTAAATTATTCTTAATTTTAAGGTATATTTTTGCATAATTTTGTTGTGTATCCTCTATTGCATTTGTGAGAGGGAAAGATTTATAAAAGTAATTATAGTTTTAAGTTTAAAAGAGTATTTATAATTTGAAGTTAGAGTGTGAAGTCGACTCTGCTAACTGACGGGAGCTATTTAAACTACCCTATATATTTGCTTCAATAGGTTTTTGTATTACAAATTTCAGTGACTAAATTATTGCGTTAATGGTATAGGAATGAAGACCTGGTGGTTTAGATTAAAATAGAAGTATTGTGAAAATCCTCTCTTCAGTGAGTACTAGTCCTAAGGCCTCTAAAATAGTACACGAGCGCGTTTTCAACGCTGTATCATCGTAAAGCTATCTATATATATTAATGCTTGTGTATAGAAAAGTAGCGTATGAATGCTTGTCGTCAAATTTTATATATGGGCCAGGGCTTGAAATACCGGTAAAAATGTGGTATCGTTATTTCTTGCCATTTTACCGGTAAAAAAAAGACAACGTTAATACTATCTTTTATCGTTAATTTTACCGTCATAACTATGTTTTGTTACCATCGTCGTCCTCTTTCTCTCGCAAAGATTGTCAAACAGCACTGTGCTAAGAGCGTGCGCAATATTTAGAGTTGTGTTTGTCGATTGTTTCGGTAACATGCAGTCGTAATAAAGCAAATTCTTAAAAATGGCAACGTCGCTTAAAATAAAGTAAAAACTTTCGATACTTATACGATTTTTAACGTTATATTATAACGTTAAACATAAAAGTTACTAAGTAACGGTAAAAAAAGTATACCGGTATGGGAGTATCTTTTTCGAAAATACCGTAATTACCTATATTTTTAAAGGTAATTAATAACGTGTTCAAGCCCTGATGTGGGTTACTAAATGTCGTATCTTAATTCGAACATACCAATTTACATACAGGGTGGAATTTTTTAATGCCACTTGGAGGGAAAGTACTCTAAATAATAGAGATAGCCAATTTTACTTCAAAGAAACATTTCTTTATTTTTGAAAAGAAATAAAACTGCATTCAAAGATTTTCGAAAATTCTCTTGCTTCACCCGGGAATCGAACCGACTAAAATCTGTAAAAATTACACCCCGTAATTTTATTGCATCGATCGCTAGGGTCAATCGCAATGATGAAATCTCTCTAACATACGTTTATGTTACATCGTTTTTAAAAACGCTCGTTGAAAAGGCGCTCGTGTGCACGAGGCCTTGCTCTAACGAATGGTTTCTTTATATAATATTAGTTATATAAAACATAAGTACCTACAATATTTGTGTATGCATATAAAATGTCAGGCACTGAAAAAATGGATATAATATGGATAAACAAGCAAGAAATATACATATTTGCAAAATTTTGTGTCTTATTTTATAAAAGTACGTTCACACTTGCCCACGAATATCTTATACTGCCATAGAAGAATACTAAAGAGCGACAATCGTAGAGTAAAGCACTCTTAACACCTTGCAATCACATGGAGCAACCAGTCCGTTCTTGTTTTAATAGAAAATCACACCATGATTAGTCTATTTCAAATAGGACGGCACGGGAGAAATTTTGTAAATAGAGAAATAAACATTCTGATTCAATTATAAGATTACACCGACCCACAAAAAAAAGTGGTCTGTACTTTTGATCATACACCCTCAATAATTGAGGGTGTATGGACCAAACTGACCCCAGATTCGGATTCAGCGCATCGAAATACCTAAGAATAAATGGGTCTGATCAAAAGTACAAACCACGTTTTTTGTGGACCAGTGTTATTAATAACTAACGACAGGATTAAATATATTTTTATACTAGCTGTGCCCGCGACGTCGTCTGCGTGGAATTTGTTTTCAAAACTCCCCGATTTTGAAACATTCTTCATTGGTGCTCCGCTCCTCTTCGTCTTGCGTGCGTGATGATATATAGCCTTCCTCGATAAATGGGCTATCTAACACTGAAAGAATTTTTCATATCAGACCAGTAGTAACTGAGATTAGCGCGTTCAATCAAACAAACTTTTCAGCTTTATATATTAGTAGAAGATAATTAAAATTAATATTTATTTCTTGGGAATGTACGATATTTATAAGTCACGTTTTATGGATACCATACCGTCGTATTTGAGACGGACTAGCTCCTCAATTTCGTGAAATTGAAAATTATGACTTTCAATTGGATTGATTAAGTTTATTTATTTATTTAATTTATTTGGGAAACATACAATAATTATCATTCTTACAATATAAAATACATAAATTAATACACATGTCAGCTAAGTTTCCACTAAAAAAATTATTCATGTTACGCATTTGGCGCGTACAACTATAAGAAAATTATAATATATTTGATACAATATTGGAAAATTAGATTTAAAAAAAGGAATGAAATAATACAAGACTACATAAAAAAAAACTATACAATATGTCTATTCATCTATATCATTCTTATTATCATGTCATAAAAAAATCGTGATACATGTTAAATATAATAGTCATTATATTCAAAAAACAAAATAATATAAAAATAATCAAAGAAAATTGTTTTAAATAATAAGTGCTTTATTGAAAATATAATTGAGATTCTATAAAAACAAGTATGGTCTGGTCCGCAAACAAACCAAGCCATCCATACAAAGAGCCTAAAAATTAATAAGCTAGGCACAGAAAGGAAAAACAACACAAATGGCACTAGTTCAGATATATATAGGTATAGACATAAGGCACACACTGCACATGCACTTTCTCACAACACCAGCATGTAACAGATACTACATTACTATAGGTTCAGTATTAAAAATAGAAAAAATAATATTATAAGTTATTCTTAAGGTACACTACAACATAAAAATCACTAAATTAATGTCACACGCAATAACAAAAAAAACAATAAGCGTGTATGTGTGTAAAAACTTTCATAGAAATTAAGTTGTAAAAAAGGATACGGAACTGGAGTCCGTAGAGTAGTTAATAAAAAAAAAAAGTATGGTCTAGTGGCACCAATTGTGATTGCAGTGTGTTACGAGTTACATTTTTTACTTCGCAATACGGGTTACAATGTACACAGGTTAGAATAAATTCAAAATCATATTTTATTATGTAACTTTTGAAATATTATAATAATAATAATTATTATTTTTACTTTGCAAATAATAACACAGGTCCAAAAAAAATGTAAACTAAAATCTATACTTGCCCTTATCTGTAGTGTAAAACCCATTCTTATGTAATATTTTAGAAGACGAAATTAAATATTATATGATATATCTGATAGCAATGAAAGAGGATAACCTAAATTATCTGCTAAATAATAAACATGTAACTACCTTCTTTAACAACGTTCAACTATTCGGATCTTACGTAAAAATAGGGAGAGGGGAGTAGAGAAATCTTATGTAGACCTTACATGGGGGTAGCGGGAGTCAAATATCGTCAAAACATCCTTACGTAATATTTTCTAAGTTTTCGCGACTTGTATACATAATAATACGTTTTAACCGTTTTAAGCGGGGTATTTTATTTGATTTTTATTATTCCGACGTTTCGGACATTTTTCAGTGACCGTGATCACGGAAGATAAAGATGACAAGTGTCGATGAGTATTGTTAAAGTTTTATTTAGCCTACCGCCAATTTGTTCATTTTAATTTTAGTTTATGGTTATTATTTACTCTATGGGAGCCTAATCTAATTTATCACCGCTTCGCAACATGTTATGGCTTGAAGAGAAGAAGCGGCGCAAGAAACTCTTCAGCAAACATGCCTAGCTCTAATAATTTTATATAATATTAAAATAGGTGGAAGGAAAAATAAAAAGAAATTATCCATCAAGTTGGTTTGTGTCCCGATGCACGAAACGTGGGAATATTAAAAATCAAATAAATTACCGCGCTTAAAACCGTTAAAACGTAGTTTTATTAGCCGTACGTAATTAATGAATGGCCCCTTAAGGCGCTGTTTGACTCGTTTTACTCGTACCCACTTATGACGTCATAAGTAGGTACGAGTAACGCGTCAATTGATTTGGCAGTTTGCTCCCCTATTAACATTCCTTAGTATTCTTCCGCCATGATACTAGACAAAAAATTCTCAGGGCTGTAATCAATCCAGTTAAGTGTATTTTTTCATATATATTGGACTTATTGAGCGTAGTAAGTATTGATTTGTGTTTACTGTGCTTTGCTTTATAGCATTTAAGTTTCTGTACATTAATTTGCATGTGTTTGTCCGTTGCACTGCATATTGAAATTTTATACAGCATCTTACATGGTATTGTTTTAATTTCTATAATACTCATATGTTTTCACGACTGGCAAATGAGCTAGCTTTAACTGCAGCACTTAGAGTCCTGTAATAATTAATTAACTTCAAATGGAGAATTATTTTTATTGTATTCTTTTGTTTAAGCTCAAACTTTGCTTTATATAAATAAGACTGCTGCGCTTTGACAAAGTGGCATGAGATTGAGGGAAATTTGAGTTTAGGGGTAACATACGCTTTATATATAGCCAGTACACCTGATATTTGGGTTAGGAAACAAGTTTTGAATGAATAATGGGAAAAACATAAATACAAAGTTATGCCATTTTTGTTGATAACAAAGTGTGATTTGTAATATATAAACACTAAAACTGTTTTTGAGTTTAATAAACAAGTTTTGAATTCGTTTATTGATTTTTAAATACGATAATAATTTTTTTTTGCTCATATATTGCGACGATGGTTACAAATCGGTTGTGACACTAGCTGACTGCTGCCATGGCACGCTCGCTTGGCTTGTGGGCTTAAGTCGAAAGTCGCGTCCAGTGACTAGAACGGTGACTTAGGTTAGGTTAGGTTAGACTTCAAACCAAAGCTCACGAGCCGAGCGAGCGTGCCGCGATAGCGGCCGGCGAGTGCCAGAACAAACTGTCACCATCGTCGCAATATAACGAAATGAACGAAGGAAAAAAAAATATCCTAAGAACTACATGTCTCCTAGACATGGGGTTTGCAGAAAGGAGAAATACCCCCCCCCCTCCATCCCCTCACTACTCAAAATTCAGTGACCACTAATCTCAAGTTTAACCAAGAAAACTACTTTACTGTTCTTCAAGTTCTCTCAATGCAAATCATACATTGTTACTTAATGCACCTGCTCCATCTGCATTAATGTTAGTGTCTTATTTATAGCGTTAGAAAATAACGTATCAACCATTAGCTACATTACTGAAGTTCACCACCACCATCTGAACCATCAGTTATGTTTAACATCATTAACAATGTCGCATGGAAACCTTAGCTACATCTGCGTAATATCTTTATTAGTGTGTTAGTTAAAGCATAGCCATTGATTTTATTTAATAGTAAATGTTTTTTACCATGCGTTAGTAAAGATTTTTAACAGCACTGTTAAAATATGTATGGTGACATAGTGACTGTGTATAAAAATCAAATTAGCCTATTTTTTCTGATTTCAAGTGACTGGCACTAATATTTTAACATAGTTTGCAAAACTGGTATTTGATACTAACAACACTAACAAACTCTGCAGGCTTTCCTGACGCTCATTCGCCAAATGTCAAGACAGAAGAAGGGTCTCGCGATGGAAGAAGAAATCGTCGAAGAAAGCAGACGTTGCAATTTACCCTGTTGTGTTATATGCTAGGTAAAAGTTACCCTTTGATGTATGTATGGGAAGATGTTAAAGCTACTTAAACGCCTTAAAGCCTTGCGAAATTGGTGAATTAAGCTCTTATAAGACAGACATCTACGTAATCGGCATTGTAAGCAAACTAGCTTCTTAACTAACGCGCAAATCTAAATCAAGCTTTATTATTGAAGTTTTTGCAAAAGTTGCAAATTAGTCACTCTATGGGTTAAGCTTGGAATTATTGTGATGATAGTCAAACAACTGATGTGTATGCGTAAGGGATGTCCATACGTGCGACTAGAATGCGATCACCCTAAGGTTAGTTAGTTCCTTGAATTTGCGTAGCTCCAAGCTTGTGTTGCGTTTATTACACGTAGTGTATACGAAAGAGACGACAATACTCCGAATAGGAACCGAGCGAGAGCGCAACAGTCCACTCTCAGCTCAGCTGACAACTTGCGCGAACTTCAAGGACGCAATAGAGTTTTGGTCACACCAAATGGGCATGCTGAAATGTAGGAATTGTAGCGAAATAAAGACTTTCTATTTAAACTGAATTATATATTCTTGCTATATTGCAAAAACAATTTAAGGAATTGACTGCTATAGGAGGTGACTTTGTTTAACGTGATATACAAGTTATGGTGTTATAAGCAATTAGCATAAGGGTATGAATTTTTACATCGCGCTGGCTGTGGAAGGCTTGAGATTGAAGTCCGCGGTCGCCTAAATCCGCTGGGCATATTGGATCATAATATAACTTTATGCAAGTATAAGTATACACTATTAAAATAAGTAAACTTTTACTAACTACTTCCTACCGACTAGCAAATGTGGGTGACGATCAAATTCAAATGTTTTTATTCAAAATAAGTCCCACTCGATAACACTTTTTGAAGGTCATACATATAAGTTAAAATTTAAATTTACTTCCTATTCTATGTACACCGCTTCGCGACGTGTTATTGCTGTTAAGGAGAAGAGGCAAAAAACTACCCAGCAACACGTCTAGCTAAAATTGTTTTTCTTAATTATTATTCTCAAGCTCTTTTTCACTAAATAAATTTTATACAGACGTATGTTATAGAATTACTTTTCGAAGAATTAATGGAGTTTTATCAAACAGTGCCTACTCGGTAAGACAAAAACATAATAAAAAATTTAGCGTTATAATAATGACATGACGTACTAAAAATTTATACTGCAACGTATTTCCATAAATTCCTTACATGTTTGGCAAGATAAAAATGTTATACAGAAGAGAGGCTGGAGCGAGCTGCAATGTAAATGAAGTTTTGTCATTAAAATATTCTTCAATAGTATAGTATCCCTTTTTAAGCAAGATACTTTTTAATTTGGTTTTACTCGCTCACATTAAAATTTTTAGTCGTCATTATTTACATGAGTATACTATATCGACATAATATTGGGAACGCTGAGGTAAAGGAAAGACGAACAGTAATGTTGGATTAATTAACCGTTTCGTTTAACGTACCAATGTATACTTGCCTTAATTTCTGATTATTATTACTCGTTCGTATATTAAGAAATTCAAACACTGCCCTATAAACGTGTTTTATTTAAATGTTTCTAAAGTATTTATATTTTGCAGCTCGCGTCGATTAATTATGTAAGAAACTGATTTAAATTCTAATTTGTACCGCGCGAGTATTTTAAATGGTACTTCGTAAATGTTTTAATCCATAAAAATCTGTGTTGATCATTGTGCACTGGTGATTGGTATTTGGTTAGAAAAAAGAAAACTCGAATGAGATATACGTTTAAATTCGTTAAAACGTAGATTTTATTATGTCTTGATAGTGAATGATGTCATAATTACTAAAATACTCGCGTAGTGTGAACTGGGTTTTATTTTGGTACTCAAAAAATAAGCAATTAATAATCAAAAAAAAAATCTAACAATAAAATAAAAAAATGTATAATTTAATGCGAATGTGGCATGTTTTTATTCTGCGCCCCCCACTTGTAAATTTTTGCTCTCCAATGGGGTAAAACATGCTGTATTCGTTTCATTTGTGTTGTCATTGTCACCGTGTTTTGTATAAATAATTTGAATTATAAATTTAAAAATGTTTTCAAATTCTACTTTATATTTCTTAGTTTTGCGATTTGTGATAATATTCATGATTATTTGTAAATAAAAATTGTATTATTTAGTAAATAAAACATTTGGACTTATTGAACGTTTTTCATTTAATAAACATTGGTACAAAAATGTATGATTGTAAATACAAAAATAACAATATATATTTTTTTATTATGCTTATATAATGCCATGATTTTACGGAGTCATATGCAAATAAACTATAATTATTATAGCATGGGTATATATAAACTGCCCAAGTCATTACAATTTAATTTTTTAAATGTCTTTCACATGTTTCACACAATTTAGTCCATTTCGTTAATATAATAATTTGATTACAAATTCGTTAATTTTATTTTTTAAAGATAAAGGGGCACCTTACGAAATCCTTTTCAAATCCAACAGATATATGAACAAAAATGACAAATGTTATAAACGTTTCTCACTGAACACATCACACATTTTACATTCCCAGATAACATATCGCGGTATTGCCAGGATAAAAAGGCAGCGCAAATTTTAAGTCTTTAAAATTTGCTATCAATCAGCGAAAACCGCATCGAACTCTGCCCAGTAGTTTTTACGTGAATCCCGAACAAACAGACATAAATGTAAAAAAAATTGCATCGTATTTATTCTCCATCGTTGATATAGTCTATTGCAGTTGTTTTTTTAAATAGCTTCAATGACACGGCATGTATAAAATTTTAGAATATTGTAGATATGTATATATATATATACATACATATACACATATGCGCTCGCACACACACACACACACATATATATATATATATATGTGTGTGTGTAGGAATCGTATTTGTTATTATAAAGTAACCATATGACGGAAGTAGTCATATAACCGGATGTCAACGTAGAGGCATTTATTATCGAGCGACGAATATCGGAAATGGAGTAACCGGAAGTTGGAGGTTAAAATGGATGGCGGAAGTTGGTTTTATGAAGAAAGCGCAATCGAAGTGGCGCCAAAGCATTACCGGATATTGTCGCTACGGCGCGCTACGAGGACCTTAAATACGCGGTGTTCGGGCAGGGAGGGGAGGGACAGTCTTCAACAGTCTACAACCAAGTCGACTTTGTGGTCGATTATTATTGTTTGATAATCGCAGTCTTCTTGAAGGGCTAATTGCTGCTCGACGCCTGAGAAGCGTGGATGCAACTCATGGAGTTGCCCTAATATTTCTGTGTATTATTCTGCTGTATTTAATATTTTAATTGTAATAATTCTAGTGTAATAAACTTTGATTATAATATTTCAGATTATTATTGTGTTATTCTCGGGGTGTCTTGTCATCCGCACGCCAGTGAGCACACACACACACACACACACACACACACACACACACACACACACACACACACACACACACACACACACGCACACAGAGACACGCACACAGAGACACGCACACAGAGACACACACACACACACACACACACACACACACATATACACAGAGAGAGAGAGAGAGAGAGAGAGAGATAGAGAGAGAGATTACACATAAGGAAAAGTAGAAATCTATACGGGGTTTAGTCGACACGAGACAGTCGCTTACTCACACCTGCCTTGTCACCTCGTACACTTAATCTGAACTTTTAATAATATAATAAATGAGATTTAAGAATTCCTGTGCTTAATTGAAGAGGCCTGATCCCAAGACACATAGAACTAGAAGAACACCAATATATATATATATATATATATATATAGCGTGCGCGTGCGTGTGTGTGTGTGTATAATTTATGTATTTATTATTAAAAAGTAGTTCGTACTATTTACTTTACCATCGTCGCCATTATCATCTCAATTCATTTCTGGGGTTGTCTGGAAGAGATCGCAAGACCGCCCTTTGTACACAACTAGATATAATTTTAGTCTTTAAGCTCATTTTTGTATTGGTGTATAATAGTGTTATCTATCTGGTTATAAATAAATTGCTTATTTATACTTCAATGTACATATGTGCCATTGTTCTTTCAACGAATCCATCTTTGCTAGTACAAATCCCTATTTCCCTATTAATATCATAAATGCGAAAGTAACTTGTCTGTTTGTTACGCTTTCACGAAAAAAAAACTACTGGACCGAGTTTTCTGAGATTCGGTATATATGCAGTTTCAATAGCGAGAATGGACATAGGACACTTCTCATCCCGGAAAATGGCATACTTTTCGTAATAGCCCCTGGATAAAAATTGAATGCAATGTAATATACCACGCAATTAGTGGATGTTTGTTATCAAGGGGAACCCTTCGTGGGGTTGTTGGGATAATTTCACATACTTCACTCAATTGATTTCAGTAGTATATTACAAAATTCATTATTTTTTAAATAGTTTAATAAGCACACTTTATAGTTATACTAACGGCCCATAAACGTTCATGGCGGATTGGCGAGTTTGACACATCGGTTATCTCGATAAACAGCGTTGATCACAATGTTTTCCTTCACCGTTAGCACATGATAATTGTGACAATATGCACATAAGGTCGGAAAACTGCCTACACTGTTTCCAAGCGTTCATTTTACTTTTGACGTTTGCACGTCTATCAAGTTACATATTTCTTGACAGTAACGTCCACATGAAACACATGACATAATTGTCGTAGTTTATTGTTGTGGGTGAGGTAATAGTGATCTTCTGTGAGTCATGTAACGCACAGATTAAACCGACACTACGTAAATAAATTGAAACTATATGAAAATAAAAAAATAATCTACTTTGTTACATTTTTTGACTTCATTACAGAAATATCTTATTTAATATGTGTAAATATATATTCATTGAAATGTGGGTATATTTATTACACGATATGGTATTTTTAGCAAAAATATATATGTAGGTAAGTGAAATTGGTTAAAACTTATTTATAAATGAAGTCGATTTTTATCACAAATCGAGTGGATAACGCATTAGAAAATTACTAATTGGTCCGTCATCGAGCTGTCAATAGTAAAATAAACGCTTGGACAAGGTTATAAGTGGTGCATGCTTTCCGGTCAGAATTCGAACCCATGCCCTTTGAATTTCGGACGCGTGGGCTAGCCACAAAATAATAATCGGACAAACAAACAGGTTATGTTCTTAGAAATAGTTTACACAGACGAAGCAGCAATATCCTTATTACTTATAGTGAATACAAAAACTCAACCAACACAAACACTTGTACATGAAGTGACAGTCTTTCTCGGTGGCGCGCGGCGGTGTAGGGCTGGGTCGCGACTGCGGGCGTCAGCCGAGCTGGCAGTGGTGGCCGCAGCCGGCCGGGCACAGCTGGTGGCGGTCCATCCAGGCGCGCATGTGGTGCAAGTGGCCCCCATGGGAGCACCCCTGGCACCAGGCGTACAGACCCCGGACCACCTTTGCACATATTTTTTATTTTTATTAAAATGTCCGTGATGTAATACTTCTCAAAGTAATGTTTACTCACTAGCTAAGGAATTTTTAATGGTCGACGCGTATTTCTTAGTTTAAAAAAAAAATCTGATGTATGCTGACACTGCGGCCAACTTAGGTTATTTTAATACACACAAATAGCGCTCACAATGGGGAATATGGATGTAATTCAAATACGATTTTTTTTAAATTTATATTTTTAAGTTTACAAATTTTAATTAATAAAAAGTGTGAAAAATGCGCGGGATGTTAAAAACGCAAAACGTGACGCTATTGATCAAATGGAAACGTGACGTCATTTTTCATTTTGACATTTGCAGATTGTCAAATCAATGCCAAAGGTGTTGTAGCCATAATTAAAAAAAAAACAAAGGCGAACTTACTGCGTAGTGCTTTTAGTTTTGTGATAGTGTTTCTAGTAATTTATCAATGTAGTTTCGAGAAATATTGTTGAATGGCCTTACGCCACTTCCGTCGCGCGTTCACATATTTTGGAGCAAAAAAAACTTTATTGTACTTTTAATGGTGCTTTCACAGTTATAAGATGGCATTTTACATTTTTCCAGGGACTGTCTCTATTAAATCTAGTTTAAGATTGAAAACACTGAGAAAGACGAACATGTAAACATACACTGACAGTGAACTATGACGTCATCAAAAGCCCGCGAATACGACGGCTTGTAACCAAAACTACAAAAATTTATTCCTGTCAAGGCGAAACATGTAACTTGTGACACTTGACATAACCTCTGGAAAAATGTCCATCAAACAAATAAATTACTTTGATTTTGACTTCGAAATTAGTGTCGTTTAAAAACCTCACAAAACAATGGAAACAATGATTCAAAACTACAATAAAACACATGCACATTCCCCACTATTTTGTGGGTGAGTTGCTACAAATAGGCAAGCGTTGTTAATAGTCTTAACGTATGATTTCAACTACCACCAAGTTGAATCGGCACCTCCAGGGATCAATAACCAAGCATTTATATCGGAAGGATAAATCCCTGACTTTATGGTGTGTTTCTTCACCTCCCCATTACAAGAAAGCACCAGTACTCCAACGACTGCTGCCAACATCCACCACCATCAACAACTACCGATGCAAGTGTACAAACTGTGCAGATGTGGTGATGTGGCAAAGTATCGTAAGGAAATTAGCAAGTTGAGATAATACTTCGGCTACGTTCCATTAGACACTCACAATGATCGCGATTTTGCCCGTTCCACTTGCTTGCCAGCGTTACAATCGTAAACCCAAGTGGAACGGTTATTCGACCCACCTCTTGACATGGGTCGTTGAGAGCGTTGTGTGATCGAAAACGATGACGTCATTAGTGACGATTTCGCCGCGACCACAACGACCGCGGTCGCCTTGTGGAACGGCTAACGGAGCATTTTGGGCGTTGTGAGCTACTAAAGGAACGCCCTGTTCATATACATACTTTCTAAGCACTCGTTGCCTGTGGTGCCATTACTCATCAGTTATTATTATTTATTTAGGTTTATGGCTTAGCAGCTAGGCCTTTAAGCCAGATCTTGGATTATAATGTAGTTTCTTCATTTTATTAAGCCTATGTGTAGCACAGCTGAACTGTAGGTTATCAGCTGGTGCCATTCAACGGAGTTCTTGTGACAAATCAAATACTACCAATAAATATCCTACAACTACTGTTCATTTTAGAGTATATTTACAAATTTTTAGAAAATAAAACTGCACAGCACAACGTCTCCTTTCAAAAACTCCATTAATCATAAGTGTACTAGGGAGAAACGCGTCACTTATCGATAACCATACCTTCTCATAGTATTAATATCGACAGTACACTGGTGCGTCACTACGTTTCTCGTTAGGTCTGTAAGTGTGACAGAGAGAGACGTAGGCTATCCTATTCCCACATTTTATTGCCCCACGGGCAGCGAGCGTTCGACGTAGATATAGTTTAATGGAACTGTCGCACTCAGCGCCAATAGAATAGCTAGTTTTTAAAAAAATAAAAACGCATAAAATAAATATTTTCTACATCTTGAAGTTGGTACAAAGTAGAACATAAAAAAGGACAAAAAATTTGAAAAAAATTTTTTTTTGGTTTTTTTTTATTTTTAGTTCGAAGTCGGTTTTACTTGTTTTTTTTTTAAATTATATTCTACTTTTTTAGTTGCAAATATTTATCTTAGCAAATACTTGAATAGCTTTAGAAACAATATATTAAGCGCCTGTAGAAATTCTACTACTGGAACGCGTATACAAGTTGCCTGTCGTTGGGTGTAGGCGCTGTTCAACAAGAGTTGCTCTCGTTTCATCTGGGATCCTACTCATCAGATCCTGACTTGGTGACAATGGGACCATCTCAAGAGTATTATATACTCTTTTGAATAAAATAACAAAAAAAATAAAATCGGTCAACAATTGACGGATTAAATCGCGTAGCAAACATACAGACGAATTGGGAACCTTCTTCTTTTGGAAAGCGATAATTAAAATAATTACCGATATAAACTTATGTGTTCAAAAAAAACAAGTCAAAAAAATATTGACAACAGTTAATCTATAAAGTAATAAATTTTTAGTGTAAAATATAATTTATGACCCCTGTGGAGTGAATTATCTGTACTACATTTTAAGCAACCTTTAGGGGGCAAGTCGGTATATTGTTTATAATATCAAGTGGCAAAGTATGTGTTTCAAAAGTGCCGTTCACAATGTGCGGTATATATAATGAAGAATTCTGCTAAAAGCGAGTGTTTTTTTAAATTTTCATTCGTTTAGGATGTACATAATATTTTTACGACTATAATTATGTACAATTTATATAAATTTTGAATTTTATAATAACAAAAAAACATTTTCAATGTATAAACTCTATATAACGACACTGAAGTGATTGTGCATGTTATAGCCTTATAGAGAGAGTTTTTACTAATTTGACAACTTAAAGGGTACTTTTTATTACTTAATTGTTGTCGTTATTGAGAGTGGGTGTATGCTATATGGTGTCTCATTATATGGAAGACAAGTTAAAACAACCAAAGCCAAGTGATTTGGACGCTTAAGGGAGTTTGTCGTTAAATAGAGTGACGTTACATGGAGTTTACACTGTATTTTTTTTTGAAAAAAGAATTCTGAGGAATGTCCGCCGGGTTATAACGGACTCCTGTATACAGATTTCACTCATGCGAGGGCTTAATAGAACGAGGGCGGCGGTGACCTGGTGGCAGACGGCGCAGAGGTCGGTGTGCGCGGGGGGCTGGTAGAGGCGGCGCGGCTGGTGGTCGGCGCAGGCGTCGCAGGGCGCGCGCGGGCGCGTGCGCCGCCCGCAGCGCCCGCAGCACACCGCCACGCCCGTCGACTGCTGAGAGATGCACCACACGTTGTTCAGCCACGCGCACTTCACCACCTTGCACACGATTCAAACAAAAATATATGAAACTACCTTATGCCGGCGGCTTCGGCCACGCTAGACTTGAAATTACCGGAATAAAAATAGCTAACATTTTATTACATAACATTTGCTATCGATCAATGAAAAATCCACATTAGATTTGTTTTTTTGATAATATTGAAATTGTTTAACTTGAGAAAAGCTTAGGTTATTACTTCAATTTTATTTATGTAGCGCGTGAGTTAGAGTGAGAGAGGAGGAGCCTGCCTACCGCTGCCGTATGCGTGAGAGAAAGGGAAGCCAGACAGATTGGCGCCGTAACGCGTTGCGTACCGAAGCGGTTTACCCTCCCGTAAGAAGTTGTCACTTCAAAAAGTAGCGCATGATTTAAATCTAAGAATTTTCTGTCGATCAGCGACAACTGCATCGAAATCGGCCCAATAGTTTTTACGTGAATCCCGAACAAACAGACAAGAAATCTAAGAAGTTTTCCATCGTTTATGTAGTGTATTCCAGTTGTATTTTTTAAATAGCTTTAATGTACAGAAACGGCATATTTAGAATTTCATAATACTATAGATACAGGAAAGTCTTCAATCGAATAGAATAGAATAGAATACAGGTCGGTTAAATAATGCTAACTCGTTCAATATATACGCATTGTGCTTGTGTGGTGCCTGTGAATAACCACGAGGTGTGACGTCACACTGCATTCGCATCATGAAAAGTCTGTCCGTCCCTCTCGCGAGCAGACAAACTTATGAGTATGAAGAAGACAGTTACTGTTTTGCTTTTGCTCCTGCTCAAAAATATAGTGTTTTTTTTTGCATTGGCCCGTGACAATCGACGCGCTTTGTGATTGTTTACCCATTTGGAGATTAGAATAAAATGTCTTCTGAAAACTTGGTTTAGATAAGACATCAACAGGACAATCTCGTCAAATAATGTAATAGGTTGGGGGAAAAGTCTTTTCGCATATAGTATGTATGAACTTGTAATAAGATCTCTTTGGCTATACCATTTGTATCTGGCTGGTTTTGGTATCATTAAAAAGTTTTCATTTTAAAGAAGACAATTCCAAATTCAAATTAGGAAAATGTGTGAGTTTCATTTGTTTTTCTTATTGTTAAAATGAGTGGATCTAATGAAGAAATTCGATACATTTTAAAATTTTACTACAAAAAAGGTACAAATGCAACACAAGCCGCGAAAAAAATTGTGATGTGTATGGACCTAATGCAGTATCTGTGTTTAAGCGTTTTCAATCCGGAAAATTTAATACCAAAGATGCACGTCGCTCTGGTCGCCCTGTTACGGACAAAATAGATGCCATTTTTGAAAAAGTGGAGCAAGATCGGCATATTAGTAGTTACGATGTAGCTGGAGAACTGGGAATTGACCACAAAACGGTTTTGGCGCATTTGAAAAAAGCTGAGTACACAAAAGAGCTCGATATTTGGGTGCCTCATGAGCTCACTGAAAGAAAGCTAATGAACCGTGTACTCATTTGTGATTTTTATAGCAATGGGATCACGTCCCTACCTACAAGATGGCAAAAAGTTATCCAACAAAATGGCACCTACATACTTTAGTCAAATGTAAATAAACTTTATAAAAAAACCTTTTGAATTTTATATATAAAACGCGTAGAAACTTTTACCCCAACCTAATATGTACGTATAGTGTCGATGCATTTACATAGCAGCTCGCTCTAACATCTTATACCATATTTTGTATAACGTCAACTTGCCAAGCTTGTAAGGGATTTATGGAGATACATTGCAGCATAACATTTTAGTACGTCATGTTATTATTATAACTTTCATAATATTTTTCTTTCCCTTTTTTGTGTCTTGGTCTTATTGAGTACACACTGTTTGCTACAACTCCATTAATTCTCCAAAAAGTAATTCTGTAACATACTTCTGTATAAAACTTATTAAAAAAAGACAACTTGAGACATAAATAGAATAAGCAACTTGAAGAAAACCAATTTTTATCTAGACATGTTGCTTGGGAGTTTCTTGCAGCTTCTCTTTAACAGCAATAACACGTTGCGAAGCGGTGTACATAGAATATGACGAAAAATTAAATTTTAACTTATATATATATGACCTTCAAAAAGTATTATCCAGTGGATCTTATTTTGAATAAAAAACTTTGAATTTGAATTTGATGTTTTAATAGTCTGTGCGTTACATGACTCACAGAACATCACTATTACAATCACCTAAGACAATTATGTCATTTTTTTCATGTGGGCTGTACTGTCAAGAAATACGTAACTTGATAGAGGTACAAACGTCAAAAGTAAAATAAACCCTTGGAAACGAGTATAGTGTCGTTTTCCTGTTATGAATGCAAAGCCATTATCTGAATTTGATGAACCACTTTCTTCTCGAAATATTGCGTATATTTCAGTGTTTTATTGACTCACAAATAAAATTACATACACATATATAAATGACTGTTTATAAAATGAAATAGTGATCTTTAATAATTTTCTTGAAAAACATTTCTAATCAAGAAAAAAAAACATTACCTCTGTGGCCACATTCCACAGCTTATGTCGCTGCAAGAACTCGATGTACCCCAACAGCCAATGCTCCTGGAGACCCTCGTCGATGTACGGGAATAGGTCGCTCCTAGAAAGCAAACAGATAAACAAGCCTACATTTAAATAGTTTTAATTTTGTTTATGGTTATTATTTACTCTATGGGAGCGTAATCTAATTTACCACCGCTTCGCAACATGTTGTGGCTTGAAGAGAAGTAGCGGCGCAAGAAACTCCTCAGCAAACGTGCCTAGCTCTAATAATTTTATATAATATTGTTACGATCTACAGGACTCGAATTAAAAATGCCGTTGGAACTACTATAGAATTTATTAGACCTGTACAAACATAAAACTGGATGCAACCTGTTCACACTGCACTATACAATACAATTCGAACACACAAAGCCCGTCGTTTATATCGCTAATCGAGAGTACTAGAAAACGTCTTCCTCGCTTCGTAGTCCTCGCTTAACTGCTCGCCCCTCCATTCGGGCATCGTCTTATACTAACTACACAGTACAAAGAAGTTGGCTGCGCACACTAAGCTTCTAACAAATACTAATTTGCACAACTTCCAACGACCACAAAGTCGAATACAATAACAATAGGGATCATAGTTCGACGCTAATGATGGCTATGAAACAAGTAAAAAGACAATAGCATGTTTTTCTTAACTACAAATTCAAAAGACAAAGGCTTCGTCGATTACTAGAAAAGGACAATAAGCTGCGCTTACAATAGGCTGTGCGGCTTATCTTTGACGGCATGTAACAATATTAAAATGGGATGTATAATCATCTTAGACTTAATACTCACAAACATTATTAATTTTTTTACAATAATTCTTTTACTGTACAGACTATTCAAATCTGGGATGAGCTACCTGTTACTGTTAGACAACCTAAATCACTAACAATATTTAAGAACATGACAAAAAAGCACTACCTGCAACATAGTGATGTTTGATGTTTTTACGTATATTTCTGTATATAATTATGCATGTAATATCAGTAGGTGTATTTATATATGTCTATTAAGTATAATTTTACTTATATAATATTTTACATACTTATATGTTTATAAATGAATGAAATATATGTAAGTAACTGCATATCCTCTAATATTTATGTATACCACCTTTGACCAATATAATCTGTTTCATTCCTGTCACGGGTTGTCTGGAAGAGATCGCTTCTCAGCGATAAGACCGCCCATTGTGCACATTTAGAACATTTTTAGGCTATAAGGTTTTCTGTAATGGTGTACAATAAAGTGTTATCTATCTATCTATCTAAAATCAAATAAATTACCTCGCTTAAAACCGTTTAAACGTAGCTTTATTAAATATGCCTCAGCTCTCACCTGTGCTCCTGCAGCACGATCATTACGACTGCGGCGGTCTGGACGTCACCCAATTCGGCGTGCTGCTTGAGCGCCGCGGCTAGTAATGGCGCCATGTCCAGTTGCCCGCTGCGCGATTCGCTCATGCGCACCGACAGGGGACCGGTGTCGCCCTCTTCCAACTGACGATACGAAAAACACGCCATCAAAATCCAACACTTTTTGAGAAGTCATTTATTATAGAAGAAACCACAGATTTTTGAGAATTGAGTAAGCGACTGGCTCGTGTCTACTCGTATAGATTTCTACTTTTTCCTGAATCAGCAATTCCAGCCGCTACACGTGATATTTGCCAAGGCCCTCCTCCCCCCTAAGTGAGATTTGGAAAGATTTAGCTTGATCCCCTCGTCCCCTACAACACCTCAACACCTCACGCAATTAATGGACGCCCCTTATTGTTCACCAAAATAAACAATTACAGAATGAATAATTACAATAATTTAACAGCTAAACAAAGGGCAGCCTTATCGCTAAAAACGATCTCTTCCAGGCAACCTTACTGAGAGGATACTGTAGCCAGAGACGTGCGAACACCACGGCGGCCTTTCGCAAATGAACGGCAAGCGCGCACTCCTCGTCGGCCCCCCGTGTTTCCCTCCGCGCACACCTCGCCTCACCTCACCTCAGCACGTCCAATCGCGCGAGTGCGCTTATTATTAACTAGCTGATGCCCGCAACTTCGTTCGCGTGGTATTTATTATTCCTTCAAAGCTGTTTCAGTAATTAAAGTTTTTTTAACTATCCCATGGAACTCTTTAATTTTTCGGGATCAAAAGTATCCTATATGTTGACCAGGGATATAAGCTACCACCATACAAAATTTCATTTAAATCGGTCCAGTCGTTTTGGAGATTAGCCGGTACTAACAGACAGACAAACAGAGAAACAAAAAAATTAAATAATCTTAAATTAGTTCTATTTCACTTCTTACATCCCCCTTACTCAGTTTTGAGCATTTTTTTCATTCTACAGAAATTTGACCTCTACCGTTTTATTATATGTATGTATATATAGATAAATCTGATATTTCGTTTAGCAGCTAAATGTGTGCTGTACTATAAAATATTAATCGGCATTATTACAAAATAAATATGCAATCCTGAACTGCAATTCAAACACACAACAGTATTTTATTTCTACCTGAAAACCTCCAAAGTAGTACAAGCACACTTCTAAAATACTAACAACTTATTAAAATAAAAAAAGGAAGAACAGTACAATGTGGACAGTAAATAGCAAAGTTAAGAAGAATAGAAAAATACATATTTTATTATAAACTAAGGTATTCGTTTTTGGCAGATTTTTTAAATATGGCAAGTGATTTAGCTTTTCTGATATCTACGGGTAAAGAGTTCCAAAGGCAAACAGCCTGCCAGCGAAGGATATGGAGTAAAATATTGAAGAATGTGCAGGTGCCTTTAACAGAAGGTTATTAGAGGAGCGCAAATCGAAGGTGTATGATGTATGAAGGAAGTTGAAACATTCCTCAAGGTAAAGAGGAGTGTAGAGTGTAAACTGTAAATAATGGTATAATAAATAAATAAAAAAAATAGGTTATAAATAAATACGGTATGTATCAGTGGGCAAATTAGGAGCAGTGGAGAGGCGAAGGAACGCAAATCGTTCCTTTAAGGTACCTGTTTCAACGGCTGCTCTTTAAGCAAGAGGTAGGTAAACTACTAGTTCTATTATAAAATAAAATTTATTATTCTGTTTTTGCTAAGATAATTGGAAATTAAAAAGTTGTCTGGCAGCGGTGGGATTCGAACCCACGCCTCCGAAGAGACTGGTGCCTTAAACCAGCGCCTTAGACCGCTCGGCCACGCTACCTTGTTTCTATCTTCCCAAATATACATACAACATTTTCGAAGCAACATTATATTTTTATTATAAAACTAGGATATGCCCGCGACTTCGTTCACGCTTGACAACAAATTCCGCAAACACAAAGTACTACTGCATTTAAAAAAGATTGTAAGCTATCGTTTTAGTGAAAACTGTCTCGAAATAACCTAATTTTTATGTACCCGAACAACTACAAACCTTTCCCGGAAAAATTCTCGCGAGACGGGACAAAAGGAGCGCAGATTTTAAGTCTAATAATTTGCTGTCGATCTGTGAAACCCGCATCGCAACCAGCCCAGCAGTTTTCACGTGAATCCCGAATAAACAGACAAGAAATCTAAAAAAAAATGCATTGTGTTTTCCATCCTTTATATGGTATATTCCAATCGTTTTTTTTTTCAAATAACTTCAATGTACAGACACGGCATGTTTAAAATTTTATAATATTGTAGATAGATAGATAAATTTAAAAAAAGTCACGTATTAGTAGATAATAAAACAATTAAAAATGTCACAATGAGGTTCTTAATAATTTAAATCAACATTTTCAACATAAAAATGAAACAAGTGAGAACACGATACCTGATGGTAAGTCACCAGTCCCTAACGTCCTCGCCTTTTTATAATGCGTGAACCTGGTAAACAGACGGCCCACCTGGTGGAAAGTGGTCGCCGCCACCTATGGAGGAGGTGATACCAACGCGTTGCCAGCCTTGGGGATGGCACAGAGGAAATTGAATCGACAAGACATTTAAATATTTTCCCAAAATAATGTTTCAGTGAAAAGAAATGTGTGATTTTATTAAAAACTAGGACATGCCTGCGACTTCGTCCACGCTCGACATGAAATTTGGGACCCCCGAGATAAAAAAATAACATACATTTTATTACATAAAATTTGCTGTCGACCAGTAAAAATATGACATTGGAATTCGATTCTTTTTAATCTGGCCATTTTAAGTCATTCCCATTAAATTTCCCGCGGGATTCCCAGGATAAAAAGTAGCGCAGATTTTAAATCTAAGAATTAGCTGTCGATCAACGAAAACCGCATCACAATCCGCACAGTAGTTTTTACGTGAAACCCAAACAAATAGCCAAGAAATCTAAAAAAAAATGCATCGTATTCTCCATGGTTTATATGTATAGTCTATTCCAGTTTTTTTATAGCTTTAATGTACAGACAGGTCATGTTTAGATTTTTATGATATTATAGATCTATAGCTTTTTACTGTTACTTACAGATTGCTGCGTATGGTTATCCAGCTGTGGGGGGGCAGAGCTGGAGCCGCTGCCAGGGGAGGAGCTGCCCCCTGGAGACACGCCACCTTGATGGTTGCCACCTTTAATAAATAAAATCAACTACCTGCAGTTACAATACTTAAAATGTTCGTTAAGTTTACTAAAACATTTAAATATAATTCAACTAGCGCTGCAATCGTAGTGTTACAAGTTGGGCCACCTGCATACCTATTGTCACATACCGACAAAGAAATGCTGCGCATCTCGTTTATTGCCCCTCCCGCATTCGGAGTTCTTTTTATTACTTCGTATTTAAATTTGCAATTAGACAATAGCCTATTGTTATTGTTTTCGGCTTTGTTGGCCGTTCGCAGGAATAGATAACCAGGCAAATTACTGTTTCTCGGAAACTCAGTTCGCACGGCCGATTTTTTTTGTACTGTATAGTTAGTATAAGGCAATGCCCGAATGGAGGGGTGGGGCAGTCAAGTGACGGCTACGAGACGAGTAACACGTTTGTAGTACTCTCGATTAGCGATATAGACGAGGGACTTTACGCGTGTCGAATTGCATTGAATCGTGCAGTGTGAACTGGTTGCATCCAGTTTTATTTGTTTTTGTTTTATACGTGTTTGTACAGTTCTAATAAATTCTATAGTAGTTCCAACGGCATTTTTAATTCGAGTCCTGTAGCTCGTAACAGTATTATTCAATTTTGTAACAAATATCTACGTTGTCTTAAACAACATGTCATTTGTTGTATTACTTCAAATCAAGTTGGCTTCGACTCGCCTCTATATTTCGCTGCGCAGTTGTCTGGACTATGGCTACGTTCCAGAAGGGACTCACAGCGACAAGTTTAAAGTGACGTCATCGTTTTCGATCACACAGCGCTCACAACAACCCATGTCAAGAGGTAAGTCGAAGTGGGCGTTGACCACAGAGCAATTCTCACTATCAATTGACATTGAAAAAGGCGCGATTTTCAAATCGACCAATGACATTTATGTATTTCGTCGTTTATGACATCAACGCCGCATAATCCGTTCCACTAGAGTTTATGAATGTAACGTCCGCAGGCAAGTGGAACGGGAAAAATTGCGGTCATGAACGTGGTCGTTGTGAGTCTCTTGTGGAACGTACCCTATATGGACTTGGTTTTTATGTTATTATTATATGTAAAAGATCGAATTAAGTTTTTGTGTAAGTAAGCCAGTGACTAGGGTTTGGCACGCAAATCTATACTAATACTAATATATAAAGCTGAAGAGTTTGTTTGTTTGATTGCTTGAACGCGCTAATCTCAGGAACTACAGGTCTGATTTGAAATATTCTTTCAGTGTTAGATACCCCATTTATCGAGGAAGGCTATATAAGCTATATATCATCACGCTAAGACCAATAGGAGTGGAGCACCAATGAAGAATGTTTCAAAATTGGGGTTTATTTTTACCTTTTGAGAGCTTCCGCTGCGCGCACTGCGTAAACGGTTTAACCGTTTCGCAAAAATCATGTGTGAAAGAATTGTTCCCCTTTAAAAGTTCTAAAAAAAAGTCCTTGACAGCATATGTCTATCTTTTAAAGTTGGCTCACTATAACCTTTTTTATGCTAACCAAATTCGTTCTAAAATAATGCATTATTTGCGAAGGTGTTTCTATAAACATGATATTAATCCTCATCCAAATAAATACGTTATTCATCACAAGTATTTAATTTAAAACAAAATTGCCATTTACATCATTCGATTTCAATGAATACCTTAGGAGATATCGCAGTTTTAAAATAACATCGCAACAAAATAATGATCAAGTACTGCGCGCGCATTTATGATGTGCAAGGCCGGCGGGCAGTCGTTAAGATTCAAAATATTTTCACCTTCTACGTAAACAAAGTCGCGGGTTAAAGTTAGCGTTAGCCCAAAGTAACTATTCCAGCAAAAGCTAGTTCTAGTATAAATTGAGTATTGACCTGCGTGCGGGTCCTTGTCGTCGTTGTGCGGGTGCTTCTGCGCGGGCGTGGCGGGGGGCGGGTGGGGCGGCGGGGGCGCGGCGCGCAGCGGGAACGCCTCCTCGGGCAGCGTCCAGTCCGCGGCCTCCACGTCCACGTAGTGCGCGGACGCCGCCGACACCCAGCCCGCTGTGCCTGCACAGTTTGCACACATCCAAAGGTGCCGTGGCTTAATCGTCGTTTAGGGATGACCCTAATGGTTGGAGGAGCGAGATGGAATGCTCCTCCGTCTCAAAGGAAGATCTTACAGCGAGACTTGTTGTTCCTCGCAGGCCTAGGCCCATCTATTTAGAGTTTTTTTTATTTGTACTGATACAGCTCAAAATTTATATTTGTACTACTACAAAAATTTTGTCCTGCTACTACTCACACGTCAAATATAAGAGGAAGGACGGAACGAGGACGACAGTACAATAACGCCTATACGAATATTCACACGACAAAGAGGGACAACATGACATGTACGACTACTAGTAAAATGAGGTGACCGAGGCCGATCACATCCGATTCTTAACGAACATTTCCGAACTAGAATATTTGAACGGGACAAATGAGGGAAAGACGCTCACTACCTCACCGGCCTCATCGCTTCAAATGTACTGCTGCGGGAAAAACCATAAAAATCTCCTCGCCTCAATTTGAAGTGGTATATTGTACTGGTTCAGTACAAAATATGTTGTTACTCTTACAAACTCATTTTAAAATCATGTCCTACCCAACTCTAGGGATGACCCTAACTGTTGGAGGAGCGAGATGGAATGCTCGTCCGTTTCAAAGGAAGTTCTTCCAGCGAGGCTATTGTTATGCCCCGCAGGCCGAGGCTCATCCATTATTGTTGGAAATTTGTATATATTCTATGTACGTTTCAACGTCATTTTTCTGATATTAAACTACCTAACAGATTTCAACACTTTACAGTAATACATATTAATATTATAAATGTGAAAGTAAAACTAGAACTACATTAGACACCCGTTGACGAAACACTTGTTTAAGGACCATAAAGAAGCGTTCAAATTTACTCTAATTCTATGTATATAACGAGTTAATTTTAACGCTATAAACAAGACGCATTTCGTCGGCATTAATACTAACATTACCCCCAAGTGTAGCAGGGACATAACGGTTGAGTCCGTATTGCGAAATTATAGAGGAATACCCAGACGAATTCATAGGCTGTCGTTAATATTTCATATAAATAAGATATATGAAAAAAGAAATTAAGTAATGTATATGAATTAGTAAGTAACTACATAATAATAACTTTTCATTTCTCATATTCTGAAAGTACGTTTGGCGTTGCCTAATCACAAGGATGTAAACAGCACTTTTCGTCCCTAGGAAATGATTCTCCCTCCTGTCAAAATTTTTTGAAAACTATGCGAACCGTAGATAATACATGTCACTCATATCTCAACGTTTTTTACAGCGAAAAATATCAACATTTTTGTAAAATCATTTTATAAGTACTTATAATTTACTTTTCACTAAATTATTATTTAATTTGCATAAAGAGCTAAATATTTACTATCACCAGTGACAAAAAAAAATACTGGCTGGTAGAAAGCCACATAAAAAAAATTACTTGAAGTTTCATATATGACGTACGTGATGACATTTCATCAGATTTATATATGGATTTAACGCCTGATTCCATTAAATAAGTAGTTGTTTGTTTAACTAATCAGCTTTTATTTACTTTCCGCATATTCGAAATGAAAAGCAGAGTGTTAACCCCGGGTGAAAGGCCTATTTAGGCACTCGAACTATTCCACTTTCACCTCTCGTGTCACAATCTAATGTTGTATGTTAAAATGTTAAACAAGGGCGAGCACATACCGTCGTTGCGTATCTGCTTGGCGTACTTGGGGGGCGGAATGTATATGCTGAGGGTGGGCATCCCCAGCACGCCGCTGTTGTGGAACTGGGTCTCGGCCCACTCCTCCACCTCCTCCAGGGGCTCCTCCTCCACAGCGCTGCAAGTGCGTTACATCTTAAGTAACTATCGCCTAGTAGTCGATTGTAAGACGGACGTACATTACGAAAACATGAAATTAAATGAAATATTTATTCTTGCATAAATGTAGTTGTATTTATTGTATGCAGGTGCTATTCCTAGAAATACGTGGTTCAGTACATTTTGCCAGTTTCAATAGTGTGCAAGTAAGCAGGTTTTTGATCGTCATCTATACATATAATAAAACTGTAGAGGTCGAATTTCTGTACAATTAAAAAAAATGCTAAAAACCGAGTCAGGGGGTGTAAGAAGTGAAATAGAAGTAATTTAGATTTTTTTAATTTTTTTTGTTTCTCTGTTTGTACTGGCTAATCTCCGAAACGACTGGACCGATTTAAATGAAATTTTGTATAGTGGTAGCTTATATCCCTGGTCAACATATAGGATACTTTTGATCCCAAAAATTAAAGAGTTCCTGTGGGATAGTTAAAAAACCGCACCACGCGGACGAAATCGCGGGCATCAGCTAGTTATTTTGTTTTTTGTTTAGGCAGATTGTTAACGTACTTGTCCAATTTGAAAAACCGCCCATAAAACTTTAAGTTCAAATTTTGTTGTGATTCGTTTTGCCACTTGACTGTTGAAGTTTCGCTTTTTAAAGAAAGAAAGAAAAACTTTATTCGGAGAAATAGCGACGTAATTACATTCGTTATACATTATTACACACAGAGCATATTTTGAGAATTTTACTACTCTATAACGTTCAAGTTAACGCAATTTTGTATGAGAATTACTTAGCGCCGTCTCGTGAGCGTGAGGTTGAACGTGATCGAGGAGTGAGAAAACTCGCACTTCGCGCTCTATTAATCGTGTTTCGAAGGATGAGTGATGCTTCTGATGGCCCAATTCGCCCTCCCCCCTTTTTTTTGTTGACTTTTTTTTATTGCTAAAACACAGCAGACAAGCTGATGGCTCAGCTGTGATGGAAAGTGGTTATCGTCGCCTATGGATATTTGCAACAGCAAAGGTGCTACAAATGCGCTGCTGCTGTTTTAAAGAACACTGGAACCTGGTCACTATTGTCGGAAAACAACTAAAGGTTGTTATGGCTGCATACTCTAGACCAGGGGTGGTAGCCATTCGACCTCAGGAAATTGTATTCTGTCTCCGTTCCTACACGGATATTCCCCACGTAGTGGGGCACAGGAGCCCGGTATCGATGGTATCCCCCTACCTGTAGGTGTACGGGGGCAGCTGCGGCGGGGGGTCGATCCGGGGCTGGGGGTCCCTGGGGGCGGGGGCGCGGGAGTCGTGCGCGCCGCCGCCGACCGCGCCAGGTACACGCACCGCACCACCTCCCATACGTGGCTCACCTGATCAAGGGAGAAGTGGTCACAACTATATAGATAATAATTATGACTAATCCGTATTAATATTATAAATGCGAAAAACTACTCGACCGATTTGGCTGAAACTCGGTATATATATATACCTAGGATGGCATTACCCGCCGGCGTTTGAGCTGATGACATTGTAGTTCTTTTATGATTGTCTTCTTTTGTTTATTTATTTATTGGTTATTGTGGAGAGCAGCCTATTGTACTCGTTTATGGTCGTTTGCAGACATAACTAGGCAAGTGTGCGGATTACGATTTCTGGGAAATTGCGTCGACGCTTGGCGGGCAGACATATTTGCATTTGTGCCATAAAAATCAATGGCCCGATGGAGGGGTGTGGCAGTCACGCTGTACCGTACACGGCGGGATCGGTAACCCGACGGCACAAACCCACAAGGTAATTTTTGGTACTTAGCTACTATGTACTTACCTGGTACTCCAACCGGCGGTGGTGACAACAGGAACAAGGGGGAACACTAATCTGTCAGTATTTTAAGGGAGGGGCGCCCCTTGAGAGGAAATATATAAAATATCCTACTAATCTACTACAACAAGGGAAACACTACGGGGGATGGATAAATGTCTGTCCAAATACACCCGCGCCTCGTCCTATTTCGTCATAACCACTTACTCACTGAATATATTAACTGATTATTACTATTATAATGTTCCACACACTTGCAAATATCTATATTTTCAATAAAAAATTAAATATCAAATTATTTCACGCGAGAGCAATCACACCGTGCGTCTTCAAGCCAATCCGCGACATACCCGCGACATACGAATGTATCGCGTAACAATCGAACAGCGGCGTTCGATATCTATATTCCGAACACACGCGATAATCACTAGCGAGACAAGACGTATGTACATTCGATAATCTATATAGTGACGGACTTTGCGCGTGTTATTGAATCGCGCATTACGTTTGGACTGATTGTGTTCAATTATATTTGTACCTGTGTTATACGTGTTTGTATAGTTCTAATAAATTCTATAGTAATTCCAACGGCATTTTGATTCGGGTCCTGTAACTCGTAACAATAGGATAATTTTTATTCCGAAAAGTGGGACAGTTTCCGGGATAAAAATATACTTGTCTCTCTGTTTGTTATCCTTTTATGGAAAGACCATTAGACCGATTTGGTTGAAATTTAGTACATATGTAATTTTTATACAGACGGTGGCCAAGGGATACTTTTCATCCCGGATAATGGGATGCAGAATTGCCTTGAAGATGCACGGTGTAATTGTTCTCACATAATATATTTATTGTTTAATTATTTATTGAGAATTACATATTTGCCAGTAAGTGGAACACTATAATAGTGATACCAAGTTAATATACTCAGTGAGCAAGTGAAAAGGACGAGGCGCGGGTGTATTTGGACAGACATTTCTCCATTGCTTCCCTTGTAGTAGTAGTTTAGTAGGATATTTTATATATTTCCTCTCAAGGGGCGCCCCTCCCTTAAAATACTGACGGATTAGTGTTCTCCCTTGTTCCTATTTGCACTACCGCCGGCTGGAGTACCAGGTAAGTACCCTACCTAGCACCTAAGTACTAAATATTACGTGTACGGTACAATAGGTTTTGTGATTTCGCCCATTTCGTCTGATTGCTCCATGTTGTCCATTATGACATTTTTGACAAGTTTCGTCATTTATGTAGTTTACAGATAGACGGGGCATGGTTTTTTGTTTCATTGCATGAGTTCAGCAGACAGCTCACTTGATGGAAAGCGGTTACCATCGCCTATGGACATTTGCAACACCAAAGGTGGTACAAATGCGCTGCTGCTCTCTTAGGGGATACTGGAACCTGGTCACTAATGTCGGAACACAACTCAGGGTTGCTATGGCGACATACTTTAAACCAGGGGTGGTAGCCATCCGGTCGGGCAAATGCCCTACCACCTGGCTGTGGGTTGTTTACTCGCCTCTTACGACAGGCCGCCCCAACGCAAGAAATTGTATTCTTTCTCCGTTCCTGCACGGTACATCGGGAGGTATTATTAGTTGGGTAAAACTGTAACCGGGTTTTATAAGTAACAACGGCGTCATTTTTAACGAGTCAAATAACATACTAATTATTGTTTGAACATACAACATATAACACTAAGTATAGTTTGCGATATAAAATGAAGTCAATCTACCGGGGGCAAATACATGAAAATTTAATACATTGTAACATGTACCGCCTGCTCTTTAAACTAGAGGTACGCCCTAGAGGTTGACCAGGGTAAACTCTAGTAGTGATATAATGAGGAATTGGACGACCAAATCATTTGATATACTTGTTAACATATTACGAAACGTTGCAGCATCATAGATGTTGTACGAGCGTACCTATTTATTACGTTATAAGTCGATACTACAAAGGCCGCTTTTTCAATCACCCGATAGAAATTATTCTATAGAATAAAACGCAACATTGCAAAATTCAAAATGACAGTTGCATGAATGAAACGGTTGCTATTTTGCACTTTTGAATTTAGGTTATAATTTATTCAACTGATAACTTTTATCTCATATAAGAGAACAGGCGTTAACTGTTCTTTTATATGTAAAAAATACTCTACAGTCGAGAGGTCCTCATCAGGAACGCGGTTCTTTACGTTAAAACGAAAAGTATTCATTTATTAAAGGATTAAATATAAAAAAAGTAAATAATATAAAAACACGTACACTTGAATAGCGACAGCGCCCGAATGCGGCCGAATAAGGGCAGTTACAAAACTTTCTAATTTCAAAACATTGTATGTTACAGTATATATGTATATAATATCAGCCCATAAATGTCGCACTGCTGGGCTCGGACCTCCCATTATAGGAGGAACGGACAGTATGCCCGCCACGCTTGTCCAAGGCGGCTTGGCAGGTTTGACAGATCGGTTATCTCGATGTGCAGGTTGCATCACGATGTTTTCCTTCATCGTTATTAGCACGTGGTAATTGTAACAATATGCACGTTAGGTTAGAAAACTGACTAACCCCCGGTTTCTATATTTTACCGACAGTTGTCTGTAATAGTAACTCATTGATTTTGAAGCTACTAATAACCGATGGTTGAGAGGGCTATACGAGCGTTTCACAAGCTCATTGACAGTTAGAAATACTGTCGGTTATCAGTAACTAGTTCCCTCCCGAGGGTATTCAATAACCAAAAATACACTTTTATCCCATAAACTATCCCATTTTTCGGGATAAAAGTATGCTATGTTCTCCTCGGTATCAAAAAAAAGTATATAATTATATTGAGTTTCAACCAAATCGGTCTAGTAGTTTTTCCGTGAAAAGGTAACAGACAGACAGACAGAGAAAGTTACTTTCGCATTTATAATATTAATAGAGATGAATAGTAAAGCAATAGTTGAATTGGAATTAGAACTGTTAAAGATAGAAATAGTAAATTTGAAAGATATAAATAAGAATTAAATCCAAGTCAAAAGAAGAAGTAAAAAAAAGGAGTTTTATTTAATTTAAAATTACGTATTATTAATAACGACAAAAAAACCGGCAACCGGCCGAAATCGGGTGGTAATAAAATTCCTACGAAGTAGTGTTTAAAATGTTTTGATCAATATTTAAGTTCAGTTCTGTCAATGTATGGATTAATGTGTTTAGTGTTGTAGATTCGTTAAGAGATGGCGCCACCGTCGCTTTACATCGCGGTATGGTTTCTGTATCGTATATTCACTTATATTATTGAATTTTGTCAATAAAAAGTATCTAAGTGATTTGCATTTTAATGCGAGTGTTGGAGTTTTTTTATCCCTGTGTTTAGTGAATTGTGCAGTGCTAACAAGTAGTGTTGACAACCAGCGGTTAGAATATAGAAACACTTCAGCTGTCGTTTCCATACAAAAAGTCTATCGATCGGTTAGAAAATCCCTCCCATCGGTAGTTGGTACTTTCGTTCATTATAGAAACATCAGTAGAGTTACCAGGCGGTAATATTCTAACGGCCGGTATCAAAAACGAATCGTTTTTGCAATATTGGAACCGGGCATAAGTGAGAGTAAGAGAGTCTGGGACGCGTGCACTAGCCAATGACGCTACCACGGCTTATGTATCTTACAGTAAGAGATATAAATTTATTTGAGATCTTTTTAAATTGCATTAAAGTTCGTAATTGTATAGCAAAAATTACGTTACGTTAAACCGCGCAAAAGAACAGCATTCCAATAAAGTTAGGATGTATTAATAAACGAACCATGTGCCGGTTGTGCATGTTGGCCACCTTGGCGTTGTGGTCGGCGAGGTCGTGGGGCGCCGAGCCCCTCATCCGGTAGCCCCTGGCGCAGGCGACGACGCAGCAGCGCGCGGGCGCGTGCGGGCCGCAGTAGCGGCAGAGCGCGGACGCGGCGCCGCCCGGGAACGCCCGCTCCAGCGTCGCCTGCGCCGCGGGGCTCAGCGAGCCCGCCGTCGGCTGCTTGCGGCTGCACGCGATATTCGACAACAATTATCTACACTAATATTATAAAGAGGAAAGATTTGATTGTTTGTTTGCATTGAATAGGCCCGAAACTACTGAGCCGATTAGAAAAAAATTCTTTCACTGTTGCCAAACTACACTATCCCCGGGTAACATAAGCTAAATTACATGATCAAAAAAATTAGGGATCCTTACCAAAACTCCAATAATGTAACCCAAGGTGTAAAAAAGTTACCTAAAATCGCTAAAAATAATTAAAAAAAATTGTTACGTTAAATAATAACTAATAACAGGTAACTATTAAATGAATTCAAAATATTTCCCCTCCCGTACGGCCTGTACCCCAGTGACGCCTACATCGCATAAGGTGCTGCCTAGCTAGTCGAGCAGGGTGCGCGGCGACCACGCAACTTTTCTCTAATACTTACATTTTTAAACTCGTGATATCTTTCGAATGGAATGTCCAAACTGAATAATTCAAAAACTTTTATGAAGGTATTGAAGCAATCTTAAATATGAAGTAATTTATTTTGATAAGGATGAAGATACAAATAAAGAGCCTTTTCTAGCGGCGGCAATTCAATTAAATTTTTAAAATATAAAAACCACTTATTGTGGCGTAATTATAATAGTTAGACATATGCTGTCGCGACACTTTTTGCAAATAATGATGTATTCTGCAACGTCATAGTACATTATTTTATTCTATCATCAATAGTTTTCGCAGCGCACGCGATTTTAGGTAATGTTTTTACACCATGGGTTACATTATTGGAGTTTTAGTAAGGGATCCCAAATTTTTTTGAAAATCTAATATAGCCTGCCACCCGGAGATCGTGTCGCTTGCCAGCAGTAAAAGAATTTTTCAAATCGGTTCAGTAGTATCGGAGCCTATTCAATGCAAACAAACATGTATTCTCACACCCCATAGGTAATTGACACGTGGAAAATTTACATTTCTTTTGATAGCTGTTACGTTACTGGCGGTGATAATCTACAGAGCAACATTTAGAAAGATGGAAAGGCGACGCGTCTCACCCGAGCCCGGGCACGTGGCGGTCTGGGTGCGCGGGCGCGGCGGGCAGCGCGGGCAGCGGGCACTCGGGCACCGCGTGCGCGACCTCGCCCCGCGCCGACACGCACACGCCCTGCGGGTTCGCCCACAGCACCGGGTGCGCCGCCTCGCAGAACCGGTGCCTGTACAGGCTGCAGTCCTGAACACAACGCGGTTTACCCCGTTCAACAATCTGTGACGACAATGACACTGAGGACACACCGCACCTTATATTCCGGTGTCCTGTGTATTCCCGAGAGAGATACCGAGCTACAATCGCGCGTATCAATAGAAGTCTTTATTAAATACTGCATAGCAATACTTTTTTTTTATTGCGGGAGTTCAGCGAACAGGCGGACGGCCCACTTGATGGAAAGCGGTTTTCATCGCCTATGGACATTTGCAACACCAAAGGTGCACACTGCACATGCACTTCCTCACAAGACCAGTATGTAACAGATACACTCTACATTAGTACAAATTTAGTATTAAAAATAGAAAAAAAATATATTATAAGTTATTCTTAAGGTACACTACAACATAAAAATCGCTAAATTAATGTCACACACACAATAACAAAATAAACAATAAGCGTGTATGTGTGTAAAAACATCATAAAAATTAAGTTGTAAAAAAAGGTACGAAACTCGAGTCCGTAGAGTAGTTAATAAAAAAAAATAACACCAAAGGTACTACAAATGCGCTGCTGCTCTCTTAAAGGAGCCTGGAACCTGGTCATTAATGCCGGAACACAACTCAAGGTTGTTGTGGCGGCATACTTTAGACCAGGGGTGGTAGACATCCAGTCGGGCAAATGCCCTACCACCTGGCTGTGGGTTGTTTTGTCGCCTCTTACGACAGGCCACCCCGCTGCAGGAAATTGTATTGTTTCTCCATTCATGCACGGATGATACTGTTGTTGAGGAGTTTATGCTACAAACAAAAAACCTAACCTCATTCGGCGACCGCTAGGCGGCTGCATTCTAAAATGTGACAACCGCATAAAACTTTACTTTTGCATACGTCGATATGTCAGTTTAAGATAACCGGCAAAGTTTTTGTGAATCACATACCCTGCTGGTGGACAGGAACGCGTGGGGGTCCGCCTGCCAGGCGATGGCGGTGGTGACGTCACGGTGCTCCGCGAAGGTGGCGAGCGGCACGTGCGGCCGCCGCACGTCCCACACGTGCACCGCGCAGTCCAGCACCAGGGCGCACGAGGCCACCTGGTACCTGCCAATGCATCATTAGTACCCACCCATAAATGACGTCCCACGTTAAGGGGGTGGAGGGGGTAGACGGAATCTTATACTAATATATAAACCTGAAGAGTTTGTTTGTTTGATTGAACGCGCTAATCTCAGGAGCTACTGGTCTGATTTGAAAAACTCTTTCAGTGTTAGATAGCCCATTTATCGAGGAAGGCTATAGGCTATATATCATCATGCTAAGACCAATAGGAGCGAAGCACCAATGAAGAATGTTCCAAAATCGGGGGGGTTTTGAAAAAAAATCCACGCGGACGACGTCGCGGTCAGAAGATAGTACGGAGTAAAATTAAATTTTAACTTTTACATGACCTTCAAAAAGTGTTCTTCAGTGGAACTTATTTTAAATAAAAACCTTTTGCACTTGAATATGACGAAGTGTGACATTGCTTGACAAGGGTTGGGAGGGGACCTAAATTTCGTGACGTCACATTACAAAATCTAACATATGTATAAGCTTTAAAACACGAAATTTGAATTGTTAACGTAAATTTTCAAAATAGAATAGATAACACTTTATTGCTCATCAAATATACAATTTCAAAAATACACAATTACAATATTGTCATGGTAGAAACAATAGGCGGCCTTATCGCTTAAAGCAATCTCTTCCAGGCAACCTAACTGAAGGAATGTATAACTAATCTGGCGATGTAGGTGGTGCAGATGATGAGGTCTATCATAATTAAACATACTTAAATTACTTCTTCTTCTAATATATAAAATTCTCGTGTCACAGTGTTAGTTACCATACTCCTCCGAAACGGCATGAACGATTTTTATGAAATTTTATATGCATATTCAGTAGGTTTGAGAATCGGCTACTATCTATTTTTCATACGCCTAAGTGATAAGGGTTGTCCACCCCTTTTTTTTATAATGTTGCATTAAAAATACATACAACCCTAAATGTTCACCCTTCTACCACCAACCCCTATTTTTTAATAGCGATATTAGTATTTTAATAGTTTTCTACTCTCGCGAGCGTCTTAGATTTTTTTTTTTTTAAACAGGACAACGTCTGCCAGGTACAGCTAGTATTTAATAAATTAAATACACACACTTAAATTACTTTATAAATTAAATACATACAAACATATTTATAATATATATATTAATTAGAATTAGGCATAATTATTTTAGGTATAAAATATTTCCGACTATCTGTGTGAGCATGGTGTTTAAACTATTAGAAATAATTTAATTTAATTGAATAATTTCTTGTTGTAAAATTGCAAAATATGTGATGTCACACTAGGGAGGGAGGAGTCTCACGTATGTGACCACCTGCGACGAGGACTCGGGAGGGGTCAAAAACATCATGAAATTCATGTGTTTGTGGGCTCCTTTTTTTCTCAGCTCCTCAGCTCATGGAAAGTGGTTATCGTCGCCTATAAACATTTGCAACACCAGAGGGCTTAGACAGGTGGCATTAGCGCTAAACGAATAGAATAGAAAATGTAACGCAAGTATTATGTCATTCCCATACATTTTCATTCTATTCATTTAGCTCTAATGCCAAGAGCAATGCCAGCGCATTGCCAGCCTTTAGGTACGGGATAGGAGGTATGGAATAAAGATGAGATAGGGAGATAAAGATTATGAAACTAAGAGACCACGTGAGAAGTGCAGATAATTATCCGAAACAAAACGAAACTGGTAGACTACTAGAGACTACTGGTTATGGGAGCTACATACGTCTACTCACTGCAGTGGACAACGAACTACTGGCTAGAATTGCGTCGGACACGTACGAGTCGGTACATTTGGCCCGTACAACCCGCCGAATCCAATTGTACTGATACGGTACAAAATCTCAAAAAGTAATGCTTCAAATATTTTATCGCGTTACTACTCAATGTACTACTCGCGCCTCTGATGTAAGAGGAAGGACGGAACGGGGCATAAGCTACAATAGTACAATAACGCCTCTACGGATATTCACATGACAAAGAGGGACAACATGACTCTGTAATACATTTACAGGTACAATTTGTGAGAAACGGTACAAACGAGGGAATGACCGCCGCACTACAAATGTACTGCTACGCTACAAATGTACTGGCACGGTACAAATGTATTGCTACACTACAAATGTACTGCCACGGTACAAATAGTACAAAATGCCTCGCCTCATTTGAAATGGTACATTGTACTGGTTCAATATAAAATGTCATGTTACTCTTACAAACTCATTTTAAAATCATGTACTGCCCAACACTACTACTGGCTAGCGCAACGCGGGAGCGCACATATCAATAGTTGCTCAATCTCACTCGCACATCATCCGTTCCGCTCACACACTGTGCTATACATTGTACTAGCTGTACGACTTGTTAATATTTGTACTTAAGATTACCGTTTCCAAAATAAATTAGTGTACTTCAGCCTTCATCAGCACTCAACAGTGAATACTACTCTGCCATCTGAAGTATCATTTAACCTCATTTAACCGCTAGCTCTCGCTGCTATATAATAAACTTACTTTTTCTGCGGCCTCCATTTGACGTGTCCAACTGATGCTATCGTGTATATCGTGTGCTCCAAATTTGGCTTAGCGTGTATGTCCCACACCTGGAAGAGAGGACAAATACGTGGATGTGAATTGTTCCAGGTTTTTAACATTTCCTGAGTTGAGACATTACGATGAACAAAATCCATCATTTTTTAATGGACAGACGGCCTACCCATGGCCAGTTCCTATGTCTTACTATTCATTCACTTGCCCTAACATCGGTTGAATCATGACATTACTTGTATGGTGATTATGTCAAATTGTAACCGACAGTAGGGCAAATTTTGTTCCAAAAGTACATACAAGAATTTTTTGGGGTTGGGTTCCTTCTACCTTCTATTAAGTATTAATATATATGTATATATACTTGTGTCAGAAGGACCCGCTCTCAGTTAACTTAAACATTAAAAGACACTTTTATTATAATAAATAAATATTTTTTATGTGTTATGTACCTATATTTGTGTGTATGAATGTGTGTAAGAATGTCAGTACGCGCGTGTGTGTGTAGATGTATGAGACTAAGTGTTTGTATTTATGTTTTCAAACCATGCAAATGAACGGTCAATGAGATGTCGGAACCCACGCCTGATGGAAACTGGTTCCCGTCGCTTCCAGCCAGCAGCGTCGAAGCCAGCGCGATGCCAGCCTTGGGAGCTAAGGTGGGATGGGATATGAGCAGGTATAGTATTTTTTTTATAGTAATATAGGTTCGCGTTTGACCATGATCTCGGCCGATGTGGAGCGAAGATATGGTATATGATGGTGCACGCTTACCTGGAAGGCACCTTATTTTTTATTGCATGAATTCAGCAGACAGGCAGACGGCCCACGTAATGGTAGACACTTACCATCGTCTATGGGGCATTTGCAACACCAAAGGCGGTACAAATGCGCTGCTGCTCTCTCGAGGGAAGTCTGGAACCTGGCCATTGCCGGAACACAACTCAAGGTTGTTATGGCGGCATACTCTACACCAGGGGTGGTAGCCATCAAGACGGGCACATACCCTACCACCATATTGCACAAAATTATATACATTTCCATCAAAAAGTGATGGTTAAACTACATTTTAACAGTATCAAATACGATGACATTCGGACGGATAATACGCAATTCGCGGGCTCCTTAAGCATTGTTTTGCATATTTCTCACAATATTCTCTATAAAGTTAATCTATATATTAATATGTGAAGCAAAAACTTTGTACCCCTTTTTACGAAACTTGCACGGTCGGTGGAGTATGAAATATCGCACACTTAATAGTTTATATAGAGAAGAAGCGACAAATGCTAATATTAAAAAAAAAATATGCATAAAAAAAATACATAATATCAAAAAAAAAAATTACACATACTACCATGTATTTGAAGCACACACGCATATATACTCTTTTGTTTATTGTTCAAGTCAAATTAACAGTGTAGCCTTGGCGAAATCTGTGATTATAGAAGTATAGTCTTTGACAACAGAACCATAATAATGTTCAAACTTATAATTTAAATTAATTATTATGGTCGAATTTAGACCACGGGCGACCACTAGTATACTTACATAATAAGGATAAGTAGTAATAAATTATAGTGCAAGACGTGTTGTTTTGTTTCTATCAAAAGTTATTCGAATTGAAGGTACACCCAGTTTTGGGCGGCTTGGTTCTAAGCCCAACTGACGAGGTACACTCGTTATTTATCTCAAAAATATGATATGAAACCCATACATATCTTTATAGTCAAACATCGATGCTCTGGCGCTCCTAGGTTTGACTAGTCAAACCTCAGCTCTGACACGAAGTCTTAGTCAAAATCCAAATATGACGTTTTTCTGCCTTTGACTAACGAATTTTTGTCTAACCTTGGAGAGACTAATTTATACAGTCATTAAACATGTAACAAGTGCAGTACAAATCGACGTTTGACCGAATCTGCCTTAGTCGCTTCTAGGATCGACTTGGCCCGAAACAGATTATTTTACCTGCGACGTTTGACTAAAAAGTTAGGTACTTCTAGGTTTGACTAAAAATACTTTAGTCAAAGGGCGAAATTGGAATTTATTTCGGGTTCTGTCGAAAGGCCTTGGTCAAACCTAGGACAAACCAGTCATTCTGGGAAGAGACTGCATATCGGCGTTTGACTATAACACGTTTTTTTTTTGAGGTGGGGGAAATGCTTTTCGCACACTACCGGGTCCTTTACTAGGGATTAAACCAAAGCGACGAGAGGTGTCACCACGAATGGCGCATCAGAGTCAAATCGCCGGCTGGTGTGGAGACTCGAAAACTCACTACTCCACTAAAACCACCCTCCTCCCATGTGCCCCACGCTGTGGTAGGAAGAGCGTGAGACTTAGAACGTAGTTACGCCCACACTAATCCTGTGCATCAGTGCTTGAGAATGCCCCGGGCAGGCAAACTCACTTCGTCAACAGGGGTGAAGAATCCTCTGCTCCCTAGAGGGCCCCTGCAGCGGTATTACAGGTATTACTCTCCCTTTCTCGTTCCGCGGCCTCCTTTTGAGACATGACAGTCTCGCAGAAGTTGGCCGCACCCACCCAATGATCGTCGCTATGCAGCATGGCTTGCACCATTGCCCAGCGAATCGATCGGACTTGATTATAAGACATACACCAACCTGTACTCTTTACTGCTATAGAAAAGCATGGCTCTACTACGTTGTAAAATTATGTTAAATCTCTCACAAAATATGGCTTGAAACGAATAGCTTTTCACTCAACAAATATTTAATTTCATGGTTGTCTGTATTCACGTGTAATATCATTTATCTAGAAACGCCAGACCACGTTATCGCGTGACCCACTTGTTTATCGGCTAGACGCCTACAGATTAATGCAAATCATACAATATACATACAAATGTTTGTTGTGCAAGACATACGTCTGTTTGCATGACCTCTGTTGCCAATTAACTAAAATATACATTCAGGAAGTAAAACTATTTTAGGCTTATTTACATAAAATCAATATTAAATGTTCGTAATATGTATGAACGAGTATGAGTGGGTTTATTTATGAATTTTTTGTAGACAGACAGAAACTTTTTTAATTGCGAAGTTGGCAGACATGGAAAGTGGTTACGTGTTGCCAGATGCTGCTGATAGACAGGGATTGGTTAAACTCTAGTAAATAATAAATGTTTTATTGTTTTATATAATAATAATTAGTGGTCGCCCAGCAGTCGAAATTCGACCATAAATAATTAATTTAAATTATAAGTTTGAACATTATTAAGGTTCTGTTGTCAAAGACTATACTTTTATAATCACAGATTTCACCAAGGCTTACATACACTGTTAATTTGACTTTAACAAGAAACAAAAGAGTATATATGCGTGTATATATTAAATGCTTGGTAGTGTGTGTAATGTTTTTTTTTATTGATTTAATGTATTTTTTATGCATAATTTTATAAAAATATTAGTACTCTATCCTCCTTCTCTATATAAACTATAAGTGTGCCAAATTTGATACTCCTCCGTTCGCGCAATTTTCGTAAAAAGGGGTACAAAGTTTTTGCTTCACGTATTAATATTGTTACGACCTACACGCCGACAAAAGTAGATTCACACCTGCATACCATAAAAGCACACTATATTACCTTTCCGCATTTGGACTTCTTTTGTTTGCCTTGTGTTTAAAATTTGTAATTAGAAAACAGCCCATTGTGTATTGTAACCTTTTATGGCAGTCATTAGCCAGGTGTGTCGAACTGATTCTAAGAAATTCGGTCTATGCGGTCGGGCAGCCATATTGTATCGGTGCAGTATAAAGCAATGGCCGAATGGAGAGACCGGCAGTCGAGCAATAACCACAAGCGGAGCAAGACTTGTGTACATTCGGTAAACTATTTAGTGACGGACTTGGCGCGTGTTATTGAATCGTGCATTACGTTTGGACTGGTTGTGTTCAATTATATTTATATTTGTACCTGCGTTATACGTGTTTGTATAGTTCTAATAAATTCTATAATAATTCCAACGGCATTTTAATTCGAGTCCTGCAACTCGTAACAATATATAGATAATCGGCAGACAAACACCACACACATAGTACATCCCCAAGCTAAGCTAGTTACGCTTGTGTTATGGGTGATATACAACGGACCGCTCTGGGGCCGATCCCTGACACCCAGACCATAGTAAATAATGGAGGAAATTCGTTTCCGAAATTTACCATGCTACGAATCAAACCCGGAGCCTCTGTGTCGCAGTGAGGCATGCCAATAAAGGCTTAGCCCGCTCAAGCACAGAACCCGTCGAAACTGAAGACGGGGCGTGGGTGCGCACCTTGATAGTCTTGTCCCTGGAGGCGGTGGCGAGCCAGGGCATCTCCGGGTGCCAGTCGCAGGCAAACACAGGCCCCGAGTGCGCGGTGAACTGCTGCAGGCAGCGCTCGTGGCGGCGCACGTCCCACAGCTGCACGTTGCCGTTCTCGGACACCGCCGCGAACGTGTTCGCCTGGTGCGGGCTGAACTGCACGTCGCGGATCGACTCTGTGTTGCTGTCAATATGACGTCTCAGTGCTTAGGAGCCGTCCACAAATTACGTCGCACGAATTTCATAATTTTATGACCCCTCCCTCCCTAGTGTAATTTATGGACGACCCCTTAATGACTTGTTTGGACGGGGAGAATTTTTCAAGTGGGCCTACAAGCCCACATCTGAAACTATACGAAATGGGCGATGTGGTCGGTGTGGTCGATGTGGTCGATGGTGTGGTCGATGGTGTGGTCGATGGTGTGGTCGATGGTGTGGTCGATGGTGTGGTCGATGGTGTGGTCGATGTGGTCGATGGGTGTGGTCGATGTGGTTGGTGTGGTCAATGTAGTCAATGTGGTCGATATGGTCGGTGAGGTCGATGTGGTCGATGTGGTCGATTTGTACGGTGTGGTCGGTGTGGTCGATATGGTCGATGTAGTCGATTTGTACGGTGTGGTCGGAATGGTCGATGGTCGATGTGGTCGATGTGGTCGATGTGATCGATGTGATCGATGTGATTGATGTGGTCGATGTGGTCGATATGGTTGGTGAGGTCGATGTGGTCGATTTGGTGGATTTGGTCGATGTGGGCGATGTGGGCGATGTGGTCGATGTGGCCGATGTGTTCGATGTGTTCGATGTGATCGATGTGGTCGATGTAGTCGATTTGTATGGTGTGGGCGATGTGATCGATGTGGTCGATGTGTTCGATGTGTTCGATGTGATCGATGTGGTCGATGTGGTCGATATGGTTAGTGAGGTCGATGTGGTCGATTTGGTGGATTTGGTCGATGTGGGCGATGTGGGCGATGTGGTCGATGTGTTCGATGTGTTCGATGTGTTCGATGTGTTCGATGTGATCGATGTGGTCGATGTGGTCGATGTGTTCGATGTGTTGGATGTGATCGATGTGGCCGATGTGGTCGATTTGTACGGTGTGGTCGGTGTGGTCGATGTGGTCGATGTGATCGATGTAGTCGATGTAGTCGATTTGTACGGTGTGGTCGGTGTGGTCGATGTGGTCCATGTAGTCGATTTGTACGGTGTGGTCGATGTGGTCGATGTGCTCGATGTGATCGATGTGATCGATGTGATCGATGTGGTCGATGTGGTCGATGTGGTCGATATGGTCGGTGAGGTCGATGTGGTCAGTGAGGTCGATGTGGTCGATTTAGTCGATTTGGTCTATTTGGCGTACACATGTAGTTTTAATACCGAAAATTGGCACAGATACTTTTCATCCGGGAGATGGGATAGCTTGCGATATAAAATGAAGTGAATCTTCCGGGGCAAATAGCAGTAACATAAAAATTTAATACAATGTAACCTGTGTTGTAACTTGTAACCTCTTTAAACAAGAGGCACGCAGTTTGGGTCGACCCGCGGCGCAGCCGCGGCGTAAACTCTAGTATATATATAAATTTTAATAAAAGAATCGACATTACAATTAAATTAAATACCACTTGTATCATGTTTTAGGTCATGTTGTGAACGCTGGTGTTCTTTTAAAAATGTTTTTAATTTAGCTTTAAACCCATTAAGATATTGCAGATTTCTAATGGGTGGTGGAATGTTCTTCCAGGACCTTGATGCTGCGTAACGAAAGCTCCCGCGAAAGCCGGCTGTGATGGCGTTGCGAAGCGAGTTATATCGCACATGTCCTAGAACTGACCATTCTACGGCTTGATACCCAGAAGAGCTTCTCAAATAAATAACGTGGGGTTTTGTAAAATAAAATAGCGAATAACATCAATGGCCGGTTCGAATATACTTACTAATCATTCACTTGCATTACTATCGGCTGAATTTTGACATTATTTGTATTGAGCTTATGTCAAATTTTAACCGATAGTAAGGCAAATGAACGGTCCGTAACCTATAGAAACTGGCCATCGAACGAGGTCCATTAATTGAATGAAGATTTTTTAAACATCAATTACCCAGTCACGAATAGAATCCGCTGATTTTGTAAAAAAAAAAAAAAACAGTCTATTATTACACCAAATCATAGTATCTTATCTCTTTAACTGCCGCCTCGCGGCCCGTTGGCGGAGTCCATACTTGAAGTCATGTCCCTTTGATGCCGTGGAATGGAAAAATTATGGTGATTGCAGTGACGCGGGTGTAATGCCCTAGTATTTGTTTTATCGATAAATTTTTGTGCCGTGAATTGATTTGAGGGTTAAAATTTGTTTACATTGAAATATTTTGAAATATAAAACTGTATAATATGGATATGCTCAATTTCTGAAATAAATGAATGATTATTATTATTATTATAGTATAGCTTGTAAAGATCAATTTCCTCTTTAGCCGCTAGCCATCGACGGGATACTCACCCCCTTAATCTACCATGCTCAACTATGACACGGTTCTGTGAAACATTAATTCCACATACAACAATTTTCCCTCTGCTACCTGTTATAACATTCTTAGAAAACGGCGCCATAGGTGACGGCCATAGGTAACTACTTTCCACCAGGGGCCCAATTCTGCTATTACTAACTCGTCAAAATCGACGAATGTGTTGAGACGATAGTGATCGTCTCAATCGTAAGTTTGCCAAGTTTCGGTATTCTGTTAACTCCCACCGCGCGCCCGTAACACACCACTCTATCTTTAAAAGTATTATTTTGCCGTGACGATATCGAGAATATTAATAAGAATAAAATTTGTATGCCTCCACATACCACTGCATTTTATGACAAAGGCATGTTTAGGATGGCACCAAGAATATATAATAAGTTACCGTGTAATATAATGCAAGAAAATAATTTAAATATGTTTAAACAAAAATTATTCGAGTGGTTGGTCCAAAAAACCTATTATATTGTTACAATTGGACCAACTGCATATTTGTAAACAAAACACATTTATTACCCGCCGTCGGCGTTTGAGCTTTTAACATTGAAGCGCTCTTTAGCCATCTTATTTTGTTTACTTATTTATTGGTTGTTGTGAAGAGCAGCCTATTGTACTCGTTTATGGCCGTTCACAGGCATAATTAGGTAGGTGTGCGATTACAATTTGTGGGAAATTGTGTCGACGCTTGCCAGGTAGACATATTGCATCGTGCATTATAAAGCAATGCCCAAATGGAGAGATCAGCAGTCAAGCGATAACCACTAGCGAGACAAGACGTGTGTATATTCGATAATCTATATAGTGACGGACCTTGAGCGTGTTATTGAATCGCGCATTACGTTTGGGCTAATTGTGTTCAGTTATATTTGTACCTGTGTTATACGTGTTTGTATAGTTCTAATAAATTCTATAGTAATTCCAACGGCATTTTAATTCGAGTCCCGCACTCGTAACAATATAGTCCAAGAATATTTAAGTGAAAGGTAAAAATTAAGAACATATTTTGTTGTTTTAAATAAAAAGGAATATGTATAAGGCACTGAAATAAATATTACATTTTACGGAGATAGGTTAAGTAATATTGATATTGCGATGCTATTAAAGGCCAATTAAGTAATGAGTTCTCAGTTATATTGTAGAAGACCCATGTAACACTTAGTTCGCAATAAAAAAAATATTTGATTTGATTTGAGAACATATTGTGAATTTAGAACAATGCTAATTTTTTAGACTATGCCAATGGAATCGTACTTTGAAAATATTCGCAACGCCGACATATAGCAATAATAGAATTGGGTTCTTCGACTTCCGCCGTATCATTGCCAGTACAATGCTATAGAACTAATATGGGCACAAATCAAAGGACACGCCGCTCGAAACAATACCCATCCCCCTTTTACGGCAAACAAGACGTTAGATTTATTAAAAAATGCATGTGCGGTAGTAGCCGCCGAACACTGGTCAAAAATTGTGAGAAGAACCCAAAACATTATGGCGTCGGATTGGGAAATTCATGTGGCATTCGATAATATAGAAGTACAGGAACTTATAATAAATGTTGGGGAGAGCTCATCGAGTGACAGTGACGAGTCATCAGATTTTGATTAAAATAAATAAATAAAGAATCAACATAATATAATTACATCTTGTATTGAAATGTAATATTAGTTAATAGATTTGTACAAAATTATCAGGCAATAGTTCAGTTTCTTGCACTTTGTATAAAAATATCGGGTCTGTTATCGTGTTACGTTTATCGATAGCTCCATCCCTATTAGTTTCTCCGACTCTGCTATGACCTTGTACGTGCGTAAGCGTCATACTTTTATTAAATAATGTATACATAATGTAAAAAAGACGCTCGTTCAAGTTTCCACAGGAGCTGTCATCGAGAAAATAAAGAAATGGAAATACTATAAATGAGAATATTTTTCCGTAAAAAAACTTATGGAATTAAAGATCACTTCATTATATCGAGTTTGTTGTGTGACAAAACAACGAATGACGGTGTGTCGTAACATTGAGAGAAGAGAGTGTTGCACTATTTGGTCGTTGTGAGCGTACGTCAGGATGGCCGAGCGGTCTAAGGCGCCAGACTCAAGGTCCCCTTGCCCATACGATGGGTGCGAGTTGTTCTGGTCCTCTCTGAGGGCGTGGGTTCGAATCCCACTTCTGACAAACTTTTTTTATTTATATTAAGTCCCACTGGAGAACATGTTTTAAAGGCCATACATATAAGTTAAAAGTGAAATTTAATACCTTCACACCGCACACTGTTTCGCAACGTTTTAAATGCTATTTAAGGAAAAAAACGCAGAAGAAACTCCCGAGCAAAACATGTCTAGCTAAAACACGTTTATTTCATTTTTTTTAAATGCTAGTAAATTATATTAATCTTTTTCAAAGAGTTAATGGAGTTGCAAGAAGGAGAACGTAACAAAATCTTGAGGATGTAGTTTCCAAAAAACTTTTAAAATTGGTTTGAACAATAATGCTTTGAGTAATTTTTGATTTATTGTCCACATTCGATTAAATGGGTTCCAAAGCCAAATAACGAAAGCAGTTGCCGTTTCTCATATCTATGAAATCCTTCAAAGTACATGGACCACCACGTCATAGATAATCTATATTAATATTGTTACAACTTAAGTTCCGACAAGAACAAAATCCACTTGCATATCTATAAAAACATATTTTATTAACTGTCGGCATTTGAACTAATTGTAACTCTTTTATGATTGTCTTCTTTTGTTTACTTATTTATTGGTTATTGTGGAGAACAGCCTATTGTACTCGTTTATGGCCAGGCCATAATTGGCCAGGTGTGCGGATTACGATTTCTAGGAAATTGCGTCGACGCTTGCCGGGCAGACATATTTGCATTTGTGCAGTATAAAGCAATGGCCCGAATGAAGAAGGGTTAGTCGAGCGAGAACCACGAGCGAAGCAAGACGCATGTACTACAATCGGGAATCTAATAAGTGACGGATTTTGCGCGTTTTATCCAGTCACGACCTTCTGCATTACGTTTGGACTTTTTGTGTTCGGTTATATTTATACCTGTGTTATACGTGTTTGTATAGTTCTAATACACTCTATAGTAATTCTAACGCCATTTTAATTCAAGTCTCGCGACTCGGAACAATATTATAAATGCGAAAGTAACTCTTTAGTATGTCTGTTGCTTTTTCAAGGAAACTACTGGATCGATTTGGCTGAAACTCAGTATAAATATATTTTTTCGATGCCGAGGATGAACATAGAACGAAGAATGGGATATTTTCCGGGATAAAAATATATTTCTCTGTTTGGCTGTAATGCTTTCACGGAAAAACTATTGGACCGATTTGGCTGATATTCCATATATATGTAAGTTCAATATCTAGAATGGATATAGGATACTTTTCATCCCGGAAGAAGGAATAGATTTATGTAAAGATTATCCCGGAAAGAAGGACAATATTTGTCATTTTTGACTATTATCATCTTTTTGTCAAGTTTTGTCATTTATGTAGTTTACAGATAGACGGGAGATGTAACATTTTGCGATATAAAATGAAGTGAAACTTCCCGGGGAATATATATAGAAATTTAATACAATGTATCCTGTAATAACGCCTGCTCTTTAAACAAGAGATTCGCAGTAGAGGTTGACTCTAGTACCTATATATATAAAACACCACGTTCTTTCCTGACCTATAAGATACACCTTCCATTAAAATGGAATCTGTAATTTTTATATCAAAGCTTTGATAATTGAGCGTTGCGTTGGTAATGCTGTATAATGACAAACAGCCACTCTTAGATTCTATTTGTGAGGAAAAACAGCCTCTGGCAAAGCATTCCCTTCTTCGGCAGTGCATACCGGAAAAATTTAAACCAAGAGCTTTGTCCTGACTGGTGGAGTTTTCATCATGTAACGAATGTTAACTTTTCATGACCATAAAAGGTGCTCGACTAAGCACTTCCTGAGCATTATTTTTAAAGCTGGAGTACAGCACAGGCTGACGGCCCAAGCGGTTACCATCACATGCAAAACCCCAAAGTGTCTATTTATCGCCTTCGTGAGTTGCAAGAACTATACCTACTTGAATTCAAACAGAGGTCAATGCACCAATTGGAAATTAGAATACGCAGAGAGAGCAAAGTTTAAAACTACCTGTGAGTATGGGATGAATGATAAGGCATTAACACATCCCAAAGGGCATACTGGTATAACTCTCACCTGATAAATGTCCTCATTACAGGGCTAACTCTCACCTGATAAATGTCCTCGCTACTTCCTTCATGCGGAGGTCGAAACATTTCATCATGCCATCCTGTGACCCTGAGATTAGCAGTGCTGGTTCTGTCAGGTGGAAACTGACCTGTGGTATAAAAATTAATGGGTAAGATATGCAAGCTATAAATAAAAAAAATATTCTGCCTTAATTAGATTTTAGTAGTATACACAATTATTATTTCTTGCAGGGCTTGAAATACCGTTAAACATGTGGTATCGTTATTTATGTCAATTTCAGATAACGGTAAAAAATAAATATCTTTATAATACTAACCGTTATTTATAGCCATTATACCGGTAAAAAATATAACGACAATACTAGGTATTTTATCGGTAATTTTACCGTTATAACCATGTTTTGTTACCATCGTCGCTCTTTTTCACTCGCAAAGATTGTCAAACAGCACTGTGATAAGAGCGCGCGTAATATTTAAAGTTGTGTTTGTCGATTGTTTCGGTAACGTGCAGTCGTAATAAAGCCAATTACTTAAAAATGACAAAGTCGCTTGAAATAACGTAAAAATTACCGGTACGTATAACGTTATACATACAAATTTTAACGTTGAAATCATAAAGTTACCAAGTAAAAAAATATACCCGAATATACCGGTATGGCAGTATCTTTTTCGAAAATACCGGTAATTACTTATATTTTTAAATAACGATAACGTTTTCAAGCCATGATTTTTAGTCTCCGATGATATAAAAGATATAAATAGACGGAGCTTATGTGAACAAAAACGTCTACCAAAGTGAAGCTCCATCCATGCAAGAACGGAGAAAGAATACAATTTCCTGCTGCCGAGCTGCCTTTCGTAAGAGGCGACAAAACAACCCATAGCCAGTCGGTAATATTTGCCCATCTGGATGGCTACCACCCGTGGTCGAAAGTATGCCGCCATTATTGGCCAGGTTCCGGTCTCCCTTGAGAATGCAGCAGCGCAATTGTAGCAAGCACTGTCTGCTGCACTCATCCAATTAAAAAAAAATTAAGAACTTATGTGCTTAAACTTTAAAGTATCCTCTGGAAACCATTCCACCTTTAACCATACTAATTTGATTCAACACTGAGTTCTCGAAACACACTGTGACAGCATCTTTCTATTCTTGGTATTCTTTAGCCGAAGTCAATTTGAGAGTTCTAGACCCCATCTTATCTTACAACAGGCCACAGGAAATTGTATTCTTTTTCCGTTCCTGCATGGATGAATAAAGTTGTGGGCAACATCGCTGGTAGTGCCATAAGTAATATTTACCAATAGTTTATATTTTTATTTAATTTTCTAAGTGGTGTAATTGTTCGGTGCCCTAAATAAATTTTAGAAAAAGGTATAGTAGTCAATTGGGCAGCTCATCCTCGACATAGTATACTCATAATAATCAATACTGCACACCTTGTTAACAGTCCTTTTATGGTCTGAAAATACATGTTCCTGCTTTGACCTTCCAGAACGACCTAAGTTCCATACAACAACTGCGCCATTAGTTGCAGCTGTAGCTAATGTGTTCTCTAAAAACAAACACACTTGTTAGTAAATTCACATCTATTATATAACCCATATTTACATGTGAATATATAAATGTGACAGTGACATTTGCACTTTTCTTGGTTTCTTCATCTGAACATTGATTCAGATTTATTGTACTGGTGTTTGGTATATATAGTCAAGGTGGGGAAGGCTGTCAATAGGGTAAGTTCATACACTGGTCATTTTTTAATTTTTTTAAATGGAATTTAACACCAACTACAATTCAAAAACAGAATTCAATGGTGTCTTAACTTCACTATTGATTTTTTGTCCTCATAACTATTCAAACACAGAAATAATTACAGGTGTATGGAGTTCCCCCACTGATGGACTTCGCCACCTTGACTATATTAAGCAATTGAAGAAGACTATAGATGACATTATCCTTAAGATCATAGTTCCAGTGCTGTTCTATAAATAATAATGATGGGCAGAAAGTTACCGTTATGTGGAATTGGGTCTTTAGTCCCATTAGTGGTGTCCAGGATCAGTGCCACCCCTACCTTGATAACCTCCTTTAATCCAACTGACAACAAGGGATATAAAAAACAACACCTTTGAACACAGCAATTATTATGAGGTTTCTATGTAATTATCTTCAAGTAGTATTGCTTTGACTCTAAACCTCACTGCCAGTTAATATAATTGTTTATATATTATAAACTGTATATGTATGTTTATATAATATTACAAGTTGGGCCAAATACAAGGGATGCACATCGACCTGCCATAAAACCTGGTTTATTGCCCTTCCGCCATTCGGAGTTCTTTTGTTTAGACAATAGCCTATTGTTATTTCAGTTGTTTATGGCGGTTTGCGGAAATAATCCTGCAGGTGTGCAGAATTATGTTTTCTGGGAATAGCGTCGATGGTGCCGTAGGTGTGATTCGTGGAAATCATTGTTTATATGGTCCTAAGCTGAGTATAAAGGAGTGTCCGAACGGAGCGATGGGCAGTCAAGCGACGACTACAATACGAGTAAGATGTTTGTAGTACTCTCGATTAGTGATATAGACGACAGACTTAGCGCATGTCAAATTGCATTGAATCGCGCAGTGTGAACTGGTTGCATCCAGTTTTATTTGTATTTGTTTTATACATGTTTGTACAGTTCTAATAAACTCTATGGTAATTCCAACGGCATTTATTTTAATTCGAGTCTTATCTTTATATATATATTATATAGAAGAATATAAAGATAAGAAAAGTAAATTATAATATCTTAACTGGATATTGTTGTAGAGGAGTTTAATACCACTGTCTAGGCTCCTCCTGGATGTATTGGGGTTCTTGTAGTAATCAGTGGATTGTTATGATTATATGAGCTTTATTTTCGACCACAGTACAGTTATTATATGCGACAAAGGTAAACAATATATGGTTTATTGTATGCATAAGCGTTGTTGGATGGTGTAAGGCGGACTGAATGTGATTGCTGTGTTGGCGGCTCCCCTCCTAACTGAGCAGAGCCGGTTAAGCTCCAACAACCACTACTGCTCCTTATATCAAGAACAAATTATTCTTTCGAAACGGTATATATAAAGTAGGAAGTAGACTTTTACTTTTATGTTTCTTATTTATTTGAACTTTAATTTGAACATTACTAAAAAATAATTATCATTTTTTAAATGAGTTAATTATTAATGTGACATATCTCTTCTAAACTGTGTAAACAAAATAAATGAAACTCACCCTCTATGGTACTCCAGGCTACATCAATAGATGAAAAATTTAAGTTTAAATTCTTCCCAACTCTTAAATTACATACTTCCGAGAATTCATTTTCTCCTATTGCAAATACTTTAAACACTATGAAAAACAACAAAATTTTACATCAATTAAAATATTCCACATATCATTCGAAATTAACATGTTTTTAGGTATAATATAATAAGATAGTAATAAAACAACAATTGTATGTTTCCCAAATAAATAAACATATATTAGAAAGTAAGAAAGCATAAAAATAATGAAAAGAAAAACATAGAAATAAAGAACACCCATAAATTTATTATACTAAAAAGTAATAAATAACAGATTAAGAGATAGAAGAAGGCTATAAAAAAACATGTTTATAAGTTATCCCCTTATATTATGAAGACCAATTATATATATGATAAGTCAATTACAGCACTTTTTCTAGCTAATTTAGGGAGAATATAACATTTGGCACAATATTATCGAAAATATCTTATATTTACTAACAAGTAATGAAAAATATGAGATAAACAGCATAATTTTAGCATTAATAAAAAATAACCAATTTTCAGATACATAAAATTAATGAGGTTTAATGTTAGTATTTACCATTTCTTCCTGCTATAACAACTTGCGTACAATCCTTATTCAAAGCTAGGGCGTGGGCTGGGCCTTCTTGAGATACACATATAGTATTTGAAGGAATCATTATACACAATAATATATTTTGGCAAAAAATATAAAGACAATCTAATTATATTTTACAATACATAATTAAGTTTTTGCACCTTAAGCCTAAGCACTTTATGGAAAGTCCGAAAGAAAATTATTAGAATGTTAATCTAGTTATATTATTTCAGTCGTATTCTTCTCATAATAATATAATAACCCAACGTTTGATTCTCAAAGCTTTTGTGTTTTTGTTTTGATTTGATTGGCAATTTTGAGGTTGTTTTGTTTGATAATTGTCAAGTCAGTTGTCAATTTTTTTGACAGCTATATACTTAATAATAGACCATACACAAAGCAGAGCATAGCTGCAAAATACTAAAATAAAATAATGTACTCTATTATACTCTCGGGCGGCCTTTCCTAAGAGGCGACAAAACCACCCACAGCCAGATGGTAGGGCATTTGCCCGACTAGATGGCTTCCGCCCCTAGTCTAAGGTTTGTAGCCATAACAACCTTGAGTTATGTTCCGGCATCAGTGATCAGGTTCCAGTCTTCCTTAAGAGAGCAGCAGCGCATTTGTAGCACTTTTAGTGTTGCAAATGTACATAGGCGATGGTAGCCGCTTTCCATCAAGTGGGCCGTCTGCCTGCTGAACTCCTGCAATAAAAAAATAAATTTAAAAAAATGGTATTCTCTAATTATTTACTTTTCCAAAATGTTTAAATACTAATCTAAATGATATTTTAAAGCGTGGCAAAATAAAGGAGAATAAATAATAGTGGTGTTACTTTTGCTTTGTCTTTACTTTAGCAACTCCATTTTTTATGCTGAGGCCACACCTGGATTAATGTGAAAGATATTGATTGTGGCCCATTTAGATCTCAAATAACGCATTACATTCTTTGCTACATCTGCTTGAAACGGCCTATATCTATAACATGATCCCAGAGGAGGTATTACGTCAAACATTGTGCAAGTATCAGGTTGTTTTATTTACGACATGCTTGGTATTTTTCAATATAACCTACGATGTTTCTTTTTTAACAATTACGACTATAATTTTAAAACCTTGCGATAATTAACAGAACAATTATTTTATTCAATGAAACTAAACGAACCCTTACAAACTCGCCATATCGGCTGTTCTTTGATAAATATCGTCAAAATATAACGAAAAGCTGTCCGCTAACATCTCTTATCTATCTTGGTAAACTATAAAAATAACTTCTCTTTTGAAACGTAGCATTGTTATATTGCTTTTAATGGATTTTAGACTTGGATCAGAGTTAAAATCAAAATACCATGGACAAATTCGCTTTGTTATAATTTACTGACCTTGACTACAAATAGGATAGAATATTGGTAGAAGGTAAAAAAATATTCTATTTTCTCGACGTTATAGCAAGGTTATTTAGTTACACAAAATTTACAAAAATACTATTCAATATAAACCTTTATTTTAATATTACTTGACGTTAAAGCGTATGTTCATTTTATTATTAGTTCAAAATTCCCGGTAATAAAAAATAGTAGGTATTATTTAATTATACTTTATTGTAATAAATATTCATCTAAATATCTATCTCGCTAACTGCTTCTTGTCTTGGTTAGAGGTGGCCGTAACATAATTTTCACCAGACTTGGATTCAGAAGTACTGCTTTTGTCATCCTCGAAATGTACAACTAATCACTCACACAGGGTAAGTTGGCACGAATTTTTCAATCGTTTTTAGTGATATTTCGTAATGCACGCTCAGCTACTTCCTATAAGAACAGAAAATCGTAATCAATTTGAATTTTTATAGAATGTAATTCAACCAAATTCAAAGTAAAAGAAATTATTACGTAAATTTATTGACTCTATCTTGCGATCTATAAAAATGAATGTTTGTCTCTATGTCCTTTATAGAATCGTAAACTATACATTTGATCATGTGATGATCTTTAACAAAGTTGTTGTGCATGAGCCAAAGAAGGTTTCTGAGTTGGTTCACCATTGGACCCGGTAGGTGGTGCTGCTGTCGGCATATCGATTGAAGCTTTTCCGGGCAGGACGACGTCTACCGGGACAGCTAGTATCATATATTTATGACAATCGATCCTATACTGTAATAACATTTTCGCAGGTGTGGCCCCGGTACAAACAAATACTGAAAAACAAACACAAACATAACCAAATTTCCAAATATATATTATATGAGAAAGCCAAAAGAGCGATTTTTTTATGAAATAATATATGATTGAACTAAAAAGAATAATACAAACTTAAATATACCTGTTATATATCAGTGATTCTTTTGTAATCATCGTCGAGTTTCGAAAGAATACTTCTTGCTTCATATTCTCTAAGATATCGTCTGTAAATGTTATAAATTATTTTTCTTCTCGAACTTAGAATGGTTTTATTCATTCTTTACACTTTTCACGTATTTCAATGACTGTTAATATGAAACAAAAGAAATATAAGAAGCACCTTTACTTTGGTTTACATCATATGTCATAGCAGAATGTTTATTTTGAGAATGCTGCTAGTTGAATGAAAATTAGTACTGTTTCAAAACAATTTTGTCAGTTTCGATACGTGATTATCCTTGGATTAATTTAAAAAACTTAAAAAAATAAAGTCTGATGACACTTGATGACAGTTGATAATTACAATGGAAATGTCAAATCGGTCAAATCCATATTTTTGTCGTAATTCCTTTAAAACGCAAAAATAATATTTAAAAATATAGTGTCTATTGCGAAAAAGCAATTTTTTTAAATAAATTATATTTATTATGTGAGGAAACGTGCATAAACTACTACTTTCATTCATTTTACGACAATGGATGGAGGAGATAGGATACTTGTTGCTGCAGGGCTCACAGCAGCAGTTGTTGTAGGAGCCTTCGTTTTGTGGGGCCCTGGAGGTGCTCCGAAAGTGCGGAAGCGCCGTGGGCAAATTGCAGGGCTCCAGAACCTGGGTAGAACATGTTTTCTGAACACTTTACTACAGGCTCTGGCAGCCTGTCCCACTTTCATTGACTGGCTGAAAAAATACGCTAAGGTTGATAGTCATAACAGTATGATTACTACTCTGTATACTGTCATTGAAGGTACTGTAAATTATCTTTTTTTTATGTATATAAACAGTAGTTAAATGGTTTTTAACGTCAATAATTTTTTGTTCAAAATTTATCATCACTCATATCATTTCTTAACTAAGTATCCAGATAATTCTAAATATTTTTTTTGAAAGTGATTATATTAATATTCAATATAATACAATTAAATTAAAATAATTGGGGGGTAACTTTAGTATAACGGCTGCTGAATTTCAGTGTTTTTTGGTGTGGGGAGGGTAGGAAGGCCATACTGAAAGGAAAATGCGTGAAAACTAATAATTTCGAAGAAAAATGAAATTGAGTTTTCCAACTAAATTATAAATTAAATTAAATAGGGCAGAATTAAGGGGATGGAAAGTCCATATGCATATTTTATTTTAGAATATGGTAGGGAAGAGCAGCTATTTTTGGGTTGTCAAAAAAAATATAACCACAAAGGCTAAGGTGGGAGTGGAGCAAAGTGAAGGCTTCTAAACTATAAGCTCCCACCTAAGTTTACCCCGTAAGTAGCCAAAACATCTCTATTTGTTTAATAAAACAGTAAGGAAACAGTGGAGGGTGACTCTTGTACATCTCTTACCCCTCAACATCCCAACCCCTTCAGAGTGGATTCAGTGTATGAAATTCCAAAATCAACAGTATAAATCTATTTATATAACATTAGTTATCTCTAACAGATAAATATTAAAATAACATAAAAAATTATCAGTTCTGTGTTAATTTTCCCATAGGCAATAAAATGATGGTAAGCGTTAATGAGAAATAAAATGTGAAATATCAAAAAGACAAGAAAGGACATGTGTTTCTCTGCATGCTGATGTTATGGGGACATTTTCAAGTCTCAATTCAGAGGCCATTATACTAAAGTAGCCCCAAAAATTGTCTTTGCATTATAAATTCCATAACAAACAATTTATACACATGTGCTGAAATTATGTACTACTAGTGGCCCACCCCGGCTTCGCACTGGTATCTAAAAATAACTATTTTTGTATAGCTTATGCCAACCGGGATAGTGTAGCTTGCTAACAGTGAAAGATTTTTTAAATCAGTTCAGTAGTTTAATCAAATCTTTCCTCTTTATAATATTATTGTATATATGTATCATCAAATAAAATAAATCAATTCAGAAGTTAAATATATGAAAATGTAACTAAGTTGTGTTGTTTATGAAATTTTATTTAAGAAACTATAAAAATGTTTTGTAGTTAGTTGGTCATGTGCTTTTTAAATAGTGCCTGACTAGGTGAAATGTCTAATTTTATTATTATTCTGTCACCAGTTGTCAATGGTACCCATGAATCTGCAAGAGGTACTCCTGTATGCCCACTGGGAGTTCTCCAAACCCTACGAGCAGCAGGCTGGGTGGTACCAGCAGACCAGCAGGATGCTCATGAACTGCTTCATGTTCTTCTGTCTTGTATTGAAGAAGAAACCAATGCAATGGCTAAGAAGGTAAGGAATTAGTAATTATAAACAATTCAAAATTGATAAAATTTTGATTACATACTTGACTATAACTGCACCATGATTTAGTCTCCATGTTTGTGACATCATAATATTAAAGAAATTTCATGTTCGTAGAGTGCCAACAGCATGAATATATATGAATTGTCTAATAATGTAGGATAATTTTGTGCAATCACAAAACAGGTATATGATAGTATTGTGAATGGTAGAGTTGCTGCCTGTAGAACGAGACAAACACACCATGATCAAATATCAGAAGTGTTAAAGAGTGTTCAGGTAAAAAGCATCTCGAGTAAATATGAAAAGGTTAATGAAAGTTGTTTGTTAGGATTGTCACAAGTGGAGATTCATAGTCTCTGCCTACCCCATGGGAAAAAGACATGATATTATGTATGTGTGTAAGTTAGTACAAAAAACATATAACAGAGATTTTTTTTTGTATGTGTGTTTTTTATTGCAGTAATTCAGCAGACAGGCAGGCAGCCCACTTGATGGAAAGTGGTTACCGTCACATGGACACTATGGACATTTGCAATACCAAAGGTGCTACAAATGCACTGCTGCTCTCTTAAAGGAGACTGGAACCTGGTCACTAATTCCGGAACATAACACAAGGTTGTTATGGCGGCATACTCTAAACCAGGGGTGATCGCTATACAGTTGGGCAAATGCCCTACCACCTGGCTGTGGGTTGTTTAGTCGCCTCTTACGACGGGCCGCCCCAACGCAGGAAATTGTTTTCTTTCTCCGTTCCTGCACGGATAGGTGATATAAGCAAACAACTCAATAACATATTCAATATTATATTAAAAGAATTCTATTTTTGTTGATACTGGCTCCAACATTTTTGGCTTTGATTTGGCCAATGTCAGAGTAAAAGCGGCAGGTGATAAAAAAGCTAAAAATGAAGTATTGTGTAAATTATTTACTATTATTAGTGATGTAAATAATGTAGTTAAAGAGCTTAAATTAGAATTTAAATTGAATAAAAATGTTTAGTTTATCCATTTCAACAGCAATTTGAGCTAACATCTGCCATTATAAATACAAATACTTTAGAACATCAAATTGCTTAAATCTATAATATTGTAAGTCTAAACGTGCCATGTTTGTACATTGAACTATTTAAAAAAAAAACTGGAATAGACTATACAATGACTAAAGAGTGATAAGAGAAGAGCGTTTTCGTCGTTTTCGCTTAGACTTGAAATCTGCGCTACTTTTTATCCTGGTAATCTGATTTAATTTTCACTAAAACAATAGCTTGCATTCTTTTTTAAATGTTGTGCTCCGGTAATATCGCGGGAATTTCAAGTCAAGCGTGGACGAAGTCTCTCATGAATATACTAATTTTGGAGAACATCTGTAATGCCTCCAGCCAGAAGGTCATTCATAAATTAAATAACTCCTTATTTAATTATCTCTCTTTTCTTTCATCTTCTCCCTGTTATTTGGGGTCGGCACAATATGTCTTTTTCTGATATACATCCTCTGTTGCACCACAAATCATCATGTCATCCTTTACACAGTTCATCCATCTCTTTTTTGGTCTATCTTTACATTTGTACCTGTCAATATTCCAATTTATTATTCTTTTTTGTCACATGAGTTTTATTCCTCCATATTATATGCTTTCCTGCCCTTTAATTACCACCTTCTTCCCCTTAATTTGTCAGTCACGTGTGCAACTTTCAAAAATCCCCTTATGTACTCATTTCTCACTTTATCCATTCTTGTAACACTCATTTTCCTTCTCCTTCAAGACCGGCAGCACATTGCCGGCACCTCTGGTATTGCTAATGTCCATAGGCGACGGTATCCACTTTCCATCACAGTTGGGCCGTCAGCCTGTCTGCTGTGCTTCAGCAAGAAAAAGTAAAAAAATCTAGACATTCTCATCTCAGCTCCTTATGTCATTATTTGTGAATGTAAATAGCAGTTTAATCTCCAATTCTCTGGCCACACTCATTAAAGCTATAACTTTGTAGCCTGGATGCCTTTCCGATGCTCTTGGCTTAGGCGGCTCCCGCGCGTGGTCCGCCCTAGCATCGCCCGCGTCACCGCCTACGGGGTCCACGATCCGTGCAGACTCCACTCCACCTACACCATCGACATTGTCCTTGAGGCCGGCATCAGCTGCCCCGGGCGATGAGCCAGAGTTGATTGAACCAGGTAATGGGTGTAAAAGGAATTCCTGCTCAGTTAAAATAAATAAAATTAATATTTAATAATATTCTTAAAAATGTAAATTTATTGGAAATAAATTGAATCTGAAATTAATCTATACTAATATTATAAAAATGAAAGATTTGATTTTTTATTTATTTGTTTGCATTGAATTGAAAAATTCTTTCACTGTTGGCAAGCTACACTATCTCCGGGTGACATAGGCTATAATATATTTTCAAAAAAATTAGGGATCCTTACTAAAACTCCAATAATGTTACCCAAGGTGTAAAAAAAATATCTAAAGTCGCGAGCGCTGCGAAAACTATTGATGATAGAATAAAATAATGTACTACGACTTTGCAGAACACATCATTGCTTACAAAAAGTATCGCGACAGCATATGTCTGACTATTATAGTTATGCCACAATAGGTGTTATTTTATTTTAAAAATTTAATTGAAATGCCGCCGCTAGAAAAGGCTCTATACTTGTATCTTGTTATTCATCCTTATCAAAATAAATTACTTCATATTCAAGACTGCTCCAATACCTTTATATAACTTTTTGAAATATTCAATTCGGACTTTCCATTGGAAAGATATTACGAGTTTAAAAATGTAAGTATTAGAGAACAGTTGCGTGGTCGCCGCGCACCCTGCTCGGCTAGCTAGGCAGCACCTTATGCGATGTAGGCGTCACTGGGGTACGGGCCATACGGGAGGGGACATATTTTGAACTCGCTTAGTAGGTAATTAAACTCAACAAAAAAGTTCTTTTTAAATACCCGTGCGAAGCCGGGGCGGACCGCTAGTACCAAAATAAAAATAGGTTGTATTACTCAAATACAATGCATTACTTGACTTTTGTTGATTTTGGCTCCATAGCCTTTGGCGTTGATTTTGCCAATGTCGCCGTAAATACGAAAAATGACAGGTGAACTGGCGTAACAAATAAGCTTTAAAAGAGAAATTTTAACCGGTACGTTGTACAGTAAGGTTTTCTGTATACCTGTAGACATAACACAACACATATAAGTTACACTAACTACATTAAATATAAATGTTATTGGCTGATATAAATTTACTTAAATTATTTACATGATTTTTGTTAGCCAGGGTGAGAAGAGAGTTGAAATTGATAGGGCGAGGAAGCTCTGTATGTAAAACGTCATACAGGGGGGTATTAATTTTGGGACCGTCAAAAAAGTGTGGTGTAGAGTTCCTTCAGCTAAGCCGCATCACAGAGGAAGTGGTTTCGAATTCTAGTTTTAGCTTGGAAAACAGCAGTGACCAAGCCTAAGACGGATTATTGCTGAAACGTAAATACATTGACTCCTGAGAATTAAACATTGGCAACTAATAACAAAGTAACTATACCTGCCCAATAGCAATTATTTGTTACTTTAACCTAACAATTGTTTGATTCTTGGACACCCATGGACACAAAATGGAAATCTTGTAAGGACACCTAAACATCGCTATAACACGAGGGAAACCTACCAACCTTCTTGAAAAGGCTTGTTGGGGGTACTTTGTTTTTAAACTCAGTGGTTAATGTCATAGACAAATATTGTATTCTATGGAAAACAGATTTAAACTGACACTATTTCAATAAAAATGTCTGCTGGGACACAGTAGACGTGAAGCTTCAACGGACAAGTGGCAAAACGAATCGCAACAAAATTTTAACTTGAAGTTTTACTGGCAGATCGTTAAGAGGCTTTGTAGACCTGATTCAAATCGGTGTTTCAGAAAATCAACCCCGCACGGCCGATATTTACTTCGTTGAAACAGCGCGTAATAAAAGTTCGAGCGTGGCGAAATATTGCACCGTGTCCATACCAACTTGATTCAATTTATTTCATTCTAAGGCTGCCGAGCACGAGAGCGAGACAAAATATCCTAAAGTGAAACAGATCGTTTATAAGCTTAATAGGTTTGAAATTTTGACTTAACTTCCTAACCGTCTTTAGCTCAACGGTTCACCGAGCGCAATAGTAACTAAGAGGTACAGGGTTCGAATCCTCGGGCTATGTGTTTCTTTTTATTTATTTAATATTTTTTAGACGAGTAAACTTTATTAAAATGATGTAATTGTATTATGGAACAACAACAAATCCATATATATATTAATATAAATGCGAAAGTAACTGTCTGTCTGTCTGTTCCCTTTTCACGGAAAAACAACTGGACCGATTTGGCTGAAACTCAGTATATATGTGTGTGTGTGTGTATATATATATTTTTTCGATGCCGAGACTGAACATAGTATACATTTTATCCCGGAAAATGCGATAGTTTCCGGGATAAAAATATATTTGTCTTTCTGTTTCTTTTGCTTTTACGGAAAAAAATATTACGATTTGGCTGAAATTCGGTATATATGTAATTTAATAATGACGGTGAATAAGAGATACTTTTCATCCCGGGTAATGGGATAGATGCATGTAAAGGTTATCTCAGAAAGTAGAACAGGTTTTTTTTTCAGTCATTTCGGTCATTTCGGTCATTTCATTTTATCATTTAGGCCCGTTCGGCCACATATATTTTCATTCCGGAAACTATCTCATTTTTCGGGATGAAAAATATCTCTTGGCCACCCTCGGTATTAAAATTACATATGTACCCAGTTTCATCCAAATCGGTTCAATAGTCTTTCCATAAAAGGATAAAAAAGTGGAGCATGATCGGCATATTAGTAGTTACGATGTAGCTGGAGAACTGGGAATTGACCACAAAACGGTTTTGGCGCATTTGAAAAAAGATGGGTACACAAAAAAAGCTCGATATTTGGGTGCCTTATGAGCTCACTAAAAGAAACCTAATGAACCGTGTACTCATTTGTGATTCTTTATTACGACGTAATGAAAACGAACTATTTTTGAAGAAGCTGATAACTGGTGATGAAAAGTGGATCACGTACGACAAGAATGTGCGAAAAAGATCATAGTCAATGGCCGGTCAGGCTTCACAGAATGTGGCGAAACCCGGGTTAACTCGCGACAAGATGATGCTCTGTGTATGGTGGGATTGGAAGGGCATTATTCATTATGACCTGTTACCGCCAGGCAGAACCATCGATTCTGAACTGTACTGCGAACAACTGATGAGATTAAAGCAAAAAGTTGAGAGAAAGTGGCCGGAATTAATCAACAGAAGGGGGTGTGGTTTTTCACCATAATAACGCTAGACCTCACACATCTTTAGCCACTCAGCAAAAATTACGAGAGTTTGTCTGGGAGGTGTTAATGCATCCGCCGTATAGTCCTGAACTTGCACCTTCAGATTTTCACCTGTTTCGGTCTCTGCAGAATTCCTCAGGCAGTGTCACTTTAACATCACGAGAGGTCTGCCAAAACCACTTGTCGCAGTTATTTGATCAGAAGCCCAAAATTTTTTATTGCAATGGGATCACGTCCCTACCTATAAGATGGCAAAAAGTTATCCAACAAAATGGCACCTACATACTTTAGTCAAATATAAATAAACTTTATAAAAAAAAATCTTTTGAATTTTTATATAAAATGCGAAGAAACTTTTCCTCAACCTAATAGAAAAGTATTTTTATTGCATTTCATAAAATTATTTAAGAAGAGAAAAAGACCATTTTATCAACTTTGATATAAAAATAAAAAATTCTACTATAACAAGTGAAGCTAGTAGGATTCGAACCCACACAGTCTATGATTTAGACCACTCCTCTACCGTATACGCCAAATAAGTATAGCTCGATCGGCTCGAAATTGTGGTTATTATTGCTCCTTCATTTATTTAAAATTTAATTTCGAATAGCACGCTCGAGCAGAGCGACGCGTGTACACAGCACCGAGCCGTCCGGCGTATTGATAAATTCCATACATTGGGACCGGCAAGCGTGGTTTTTGAAGTCATTTATAATAAAATAATTAATTACTTGCAAATTCTCTAAGTAACCGAATAAACAAACTATAATAAGTATATTTCTTATATGATATGTTACTGTTATTTATTTTAGCGATGTACGATTAATAGTAATATCATGACACAAGATTGAAGAACACGTTCAGAGGTTACTTTGCAATTATTTTCTATCGAGAAAATTTATCGAGAATGCGTTTTGAGTATATAGTTTACCTCAGAAATATGATCAAGATTAACATATATTTTTTTCACCACAGCAAAGTATGTATAATTACTGTAACAAGGGCTGAGAAATCGATCAAAAAACGCTTTTTGTCTGTTGTAACGCTGTTAATGTACTTGTCCAATTTGAAAACTTGCCTGTAAAACTTCAAGTTAAAATTTTATTGAAATTCGTTTTGCCACTTGTCCGTTGAAGTTACACGTTTCAAATTATGATTTGGTTAGGTTAGGTACATTTTAATGAATGTATTTTTTATTTGAACATATTTTATTTTATCAAACAAAAAAACTGAATTCGATCCGGAACCAAAGAAAATATCCACAGTCTACTCTAAAATTATGCCGCCTCTCACCACGCGATGTACCTTCTACCTCCTCCACGCGTCTGTAACGCTTTTTTGTGACAGAAAAATACAAAGACAATACCTGTCTATATAGAAGTTTCACTTCAAAAAATATTGAAGTACGTGAGTAGGTGGCACAATTTTAAATAAGAGTTGTGCTTATCCACGTTCCATGTCTATGTAGAACCGCCAGTGGAACCCCCACGTCTGACGAAGGGCGTGTCCCGATCCTTCTGCCACCTGTCGTCGGTGGGGCGCCGCTGGGTGACGCCGGCGCCCGCCCGCGCGCCCCCTACGCCCCCCTTCGCAGGCACCTTGGCCTCGAGACTACAATGCACAGTTTGTTCAGCTAAGGTAACATTCTACCAACATTTACGAATGTATTGTGTTTATTAAGTGAATCGGAAAATTGTATCGATTCTTATTTAAATACCATTAAACAAAAAGATTTTTGTGCACACATAGTTAGAATAAAAATCAATAAGATAATTTTAAAATAATAACGCAGTCGGCCCACCTGATGGAAAGCAGTTACCATCGCCTATGGGACATTCGTAACAGAAAAGGTGCTACCAATGTGCTGCTCTCTAAAGGGAGACTGGAGCCTGCCCAATAATGCCGGAACACAATTCAAGGTTTTCATGGCGGCATACTCTAGACTTGCGGTGGTAGCAATCTAGAAGGGCAATACCCTACCACCTGTATAGTCTATTATAATTTATACTATTTTTCTTAATAAATAATAACTATTAAAGGATAGCAACAAACATTGTCGGAGTCAGTGTAGGACCTTGTGAATACATTTTTTGATGATGTTATTGTTACGAGTTACGGGACTCCAATTATAATTCCATTGGAATAATTATAGAGTTTATTAGAACTATACAAACACGTATAACACAGGTGCAAATATAACCGAATACAACAATTTCAAACGTAATGCAGAAGGTCGTAAATCAATAAAACGCGCAAAGTCCGTCACTATTAGATTCCCGATTATAGTACACACGTCTCGCTTTGATCGTGGTTCTCGCTCGACTGTCCCCCTCCCTCAATCAGGCCATCATTTTATCCTGCACAAGTGCAATTTGCCCGCCCGGCCGCATGGACCGAATGCCCTAGAATCAGCTTGTACTTTAAAATCCGTAACACCTGAGCTAATGATAACAATAGGCTGTTCTCTAGAAACGTATTCCGAAGACGATCATAAAAGAATTACAATAGTTTCAATGTTATTATATAAATAACATTGGTTTGTTATTTAGGTTTAAATAATTTCATTGATAAATCTTTTAATGTCTCAGGAAGATTATTATATATTAATGGATCCATATAATGTGCAAAATATTATTGTTACACGTTCCTGCACTGATATCTAGGACATGTTTCTCTACTAATATTTGAAAATACTAAGTCTTGGTTTACTCTCATTTCGTAATTAATATTCATTTATTACAAATTTGTTATTGTCGCCAGTCACTACAATGTCGAAGTCTGAAAGGCTATTTGTTTTAGCGACATGTTGTGACAGACAACATAATAGATATTTTTTATTCTTTTTACTCAACTTAGATAGTATAACAAACCTGGTCAATTGAAATATATAGATAATTTTCTTTTGAAATGTGGTATATTATTTTTTATTTATAAGTTTTTTCATTTAAAACTTAGTCTCCTTCTGACAAGTTTTCAAAAATGTCGCTTGAAACAAATAGCCTTTCTAACTTCGATATTTATATAATGAATTAAATATAAAAAGTATTTAAAATCGACTTTTTCAGACTCCAATTCGTTACGATAAGTTCGACAGTATTTCGTTGTCTATGGTCAATGCCAACGTAGGTCTCACAGGCACATACAGTCTCTCAGGTATGTAAGAATTTAGTTTTTTGTTATATAGCTATTTTGGCCCTGGTAACGTAATGGCTAGCGCACGCGTCCCACGCAAAAGACGCGGGTTCGAATCCTGGCCAGAACGCATTCACCACTTATTCAGTTTTCTGACCTAATGTGCATATTGTTACAATTACTACGTGCTGACAACGGTGAAGGAAAACATCGAGATGAGAGAGATCGAGCGTGGCGGGTGTATTGGCCGTTTCCCTAGGCCCGATCCCAGCAGTGGGGTATTTATGGGCTGTTATTATAAGCCATTTTGGCAAAAAAGGAACTCGTATAATTGTCATGTACAGTCGCGGTATGAAACGGTTCGTCACCTTAAAGTCGACTTTTGCTTGCGTGACTATATGAAACAGTAAGTACCGCCAACATTTTAATAAATGTTACGTTTCTAAAATATAGAAACGTAAAAAAAGAAAATTGCAATGTTGACAATGACAGACGCTGAGATTAACAATAGTTTTAATCATGACAAACTAAGAGGATACAATCACTACGGTTATCATAAATATTAAAACCAATAAGAAGGTTTTACATCTCTAAGCAATCGTTTTATATAAGATAGAAAGTCAAACAGCTTTGATCTAAGCAATTTTAAACTTTATTGTGAAACAGTCAAACATATATTTTTGTGTAATACTCTGTTCTGAATCAATTTGAAAACTGGCGAACCTTTTCATACCGCGACTGTAAATGTGTCTGTATGATTTATTGTGAAATTCCTGTGTTGATCCTAAAAACTAAATGAAATCCATTACAAAACCTACTTAAGAGGAATTACCTTCCATATAAACACCTTAACTGTATGTAACGCTGGGTGAGTCGTTACAACCCAAGAGCCTTAATCTGGAATATTGTCTAAACTCTGGACTCCAAACCACTAAATGGCAGTTACTTTATTGGCAGGACTGACTTTACCTGCTACTACTCAACTTACAAAAATGTTGTTTATGGTGTAAGCACCCATTGCATGATAGCCTTAAAAAAAACTTAGATGAGCTTTGAAACAAACGAAGGACGAAAATGGGCAAAATCAACACTAAACGCATTGGAGCCATAATCTCACACAAAGAAGAAAATGGACGAAAATTCTAAGAGCTATAGTTAATTATTAGGCACTGTATACACATATCAGTTATCATTAAAATTTTGAGATTTATAATTTATAAGCGTAAGCTTAAATTTTTATATATGTTATATTATTAAATATAATAAAATTACAATTTTGTATTTATATGAGACTAGAGTTTACCCCGCGCAGCGGGTCAACCTCTAGTGCGTATCTCTTGTATACAATATAACCTGTACCGCCTGCTCTTTAAAGATTCACTTCATTTTATATCGCAAACTAATTCCCCATCTATCTGTAAACTACGTTATCTGTCTAAGTGAACCAAGGGGACCAAAGGGACCTACGGGACTAACGGGACCAAGTGGATGAAATGGACAAAATCACAAAAAATCTATCCCACTTTTTGGGATAACCTTTACATAAATCTATCCCAAAATCTATCCGATTATCCGGGATAAAAAGTATCCCTTGGCCACCTTCGGTATTAAAATTACATATATATACCTAATTTTAGCCAAATCTGTCCAATAGTTTTTCCGTAAAAGCATAACAAACAGAGAGACAAATACATTTTTATCCCGGAAACTATCACATTTTTCGGGGTAAAAAGTATCCTATGTTCATCCTCGGCATCGAAAATATATATGTTCTGAGTTTCAGCGAAATCGGTCCAGTAGTTTTTCCGTGAAAACGGAACAAACAGACGGACAGACAGACAGAGTTACTTTCGCATTTATAATATTAATAGGGATTATATACATATTATAATTATTGTTTATTTTCTGAAACGCAGATCGACTATACCTAATATCCTATCCTTATTTATATATATAACTACTTATTCTTTCTATGTTTGTGTTATTGCTAATTTTGTTTATTATTTATACTGTTACGAGCTACAGGACTCGAATTAAAAATGCCGTTGGAACTACTATAGAATTTATTAGAACTGTACAAACACGTATAAAACAGATACAAATAAAACTGGATGCAACCAGTTCACACTGCACGATTCAATGCAATTCGACACGCGCAAAGTCCGTCGTCTATATCGCTAATCGAGAGTACTACAAACGTGTTATTCGTCTCGTAGTCGTCGCTTGACTGCCCCACCCCTCCATTCGGGCATTGTCTTATACTAACTATACAGTACAAAAAAAAATCGGCCGCGCGCACTGAGTTTCCGAGAAATAGTAATTTGCACACCTGGTTATCTATTCCTGCGAACGGCCAACAAAGCCGAAAACAATAACAATAGGCTATTGTCTAATTTTAAATTTAAATACGAAGTAATAAAAAGAACTCCGAATGCGGGAGGGGCAATAAACGAGATGCGCAACATTTCTTTATCGGTATGTAACAAGAGGCATGCAGGTGGCCCAACTTGTAACAATACTATTAATGTTGACACTATGAAAATATATACGACTAGCTTCGCCCCGCGGTTTCACCAGCGTGGTGATGGAAAATCGCTATATTTTGGTTAATTCACACTATATATTTATAAATTATAGCCTATGTGTTATTCTGATGTGTAAGCTATATTATTGTAGTTTCATCAAAATCCATTCAGTAGTTTTTGCATGAAAGAGTAACAAACATACATCCATACATACAAACTTTCGCGTTTATAGTGGTATATATCTATAGTATCAATTATGCTGTATTATTTATTACCATTTTAATACTAAGTTGGTATTAATTATACTTTTTTTACGTATGTAATGTACTTTGCAGGTCTCCTGCGGTCGTTCACGGCCCCCGAGATGGTGAAGGGCGTGCGCTGCAACAAGTGCTGCCCTTCCCCCCCGCGCGCCAAGGAGGGCACCCCGCCGACGCCCACCCCCCCACAGTCCACCACCTACACCAAACACATACGCACTGTCAGCTTTGGAAAGGTAAGCTGTACCTCTGTGATACCGACCTCTCACAGAATATCGACGTAAAACGATTAGCATTGTGTGAATCCTGTTTCGTGCGATGAGTGCGCGACACTAATAAGTGATAAACATATAGATGTACAGGACTAAGCCTGCGAGAGAATGAGATACGAGTTTTCCATTGTGCAGCACAGCACATTAAACATAGGTCCAATTTGGACCGAAATAAAACTGATAATAATATTTTATTCGAGTAAAACAGTGGAAAATTGAAAGTGATACTTAAGTAGTTTATTTTGTATTATAATATGTTGATGGATGAAGGCTAAAGGAATTATATTAATAACAAAAGTTTGAGAAGAATTATCTGTGAGCGGGAGAGAATATCTTTGAAGACTTCTACTGTGTGTGTATTTCTCACATACACATAATTTATTTTTTATAACTTTGTGTGCTGTTCTATTATTTTCTGCCAAATAAATATGTGTGTTGCCTTTCAGTTGCCGTGCTGTCTGTGTCTGCACATCGGGCGCGTGGAGTGGAGTGGGGGGGCGCTCAACAAGAGGGGGGAGTATGTGTCCTTCCCGGAGACGTTGTCTATGGCGCCCTACTCAGCCGTGCAGCAACCAAAGGTACACCTCATTTTTGACCTATATTCGCTTGGAATTTATTTATTTATAAGTGAACTTGCCATACTTGCATTTGAGTATGGTTTAGGTTATTGACCAATGGCTAAATATTTTTGTAACTATCTTAGTATATATCATAGTTTTTTTTAAATATCTTATTTAAAAAAAACTCTATGCGCAAATACATAGCATAGTCGATATAATAATGGATATTCGACAGTCTGAAAGTATTGATTTTTTATTTACTGTTCTTGATCTTACATACATATTTAACTTAACACATGTCTGTATAAAAACATTTTGTTACCCATTTAAAAAAAAATTAAATACCTAATATTTAGATATTTAATTTTTATAGAACTTTATATTACTCATTTGTTGGATTTTCTACATGTCACTTAAAACAAATAGCTTTTCAACTCTCGATATATTGAGCCCAAGCGTCCATGTGTTGTGAATATTATTTTTCTAATGCAGCCCTTTTATAGCTCGTCGTTATATCTTACTATTCATTCACCTGCCCTACCATTGGTTGAATTTTGGTAGTACTTCTATGGAGCTTACGTCAAATTTTAAGTGATAGTAAAGCAAATGTACGGTTGGTAAGATATAGGAACCGGCCATTAATCTCGTCATGCGTGTCCGTCTGTCTATCAGATATGTTGGTCTGTCCGTAAGTGTATATTGGTCTGTCCGTAGGTTGGTATGTTGGTCTGTCCATAAGTGTATGTTGGTCTGTAAGTCTGTCCGTAAATGTATATTGGTCTGTCCATAAGTGTATATTGGTCTGTCCGTAAGTGTGTATGTTGGTCTGTCTGTAAATGTATGTTGGTCTGTCCGTAAGTGTACATTGGTCTGTCCATAAGTGTATGTTGGTCTGCCTGTAAATGTATGTTGGTCTGTCCGTAAGTGTATATTGGTCTGTCCGTAAGTGTATATTGGTCTGTCCATAAGTGTGTATGTTGGTCTGTCCATAAGTGTATGTTGGTCTGTCTGTAAGTGTCTGTAAGTCTGTCCATAAGTGTATGTTGGTCTGTCCATAAGTGTATATTGGTCTGTCCATAAGTGTATATTGGTCTGTCCGTAAGTGTATGTTGGTCTGTCTGTAAGTGTATGTTGGTCTGTCCATAAGTGTATGTTGGTCTGCCTGTAAATGTATGTTGGTCTGTCCGTAAGTGTATATTGGTCTGTCCGTAAGTGTATATTGGTCTGTCCATAAGTGTGTATGTTGGTCTGTCCATAAGTGTATGTTGGTCTGTCTGTAAGTGTCTGTAAGTCTGTCCATAAGTGTATGTTGGTCTGTCCATAAGTGTATATTGGTCTGTCCGTAAGTGTGTATGTTGGTCTGTCTGTAAATGTATGTTGGTCTGTCCGTAAGTGTACATTGGTCTGTCCATAAGTGTATGTTGGTCTGTCTGTCAGTGTATGTTACTTTTGTTCTGTTTATCACCAGATGGACTTAGTGTCGCTGGTGGGCGAGGGTCGTCTGCGCAGCGGGCTGTACGCGCTGAACGCGTCCGAGGGCGGTGGCGGGGAAGGGGGCGCCGCGTACCGGCTGACGGCCGTCGTGGTGCACGTGGGGGGCCCGCGCTCCGGTCATTTCGCCACTTATCGGAGGGGGAACGGATTCGAGGCGAAACGGTGAGGACGCTTTACAAATTCAAGTTTTTTTCTGTCACGAAAAAGCGTTACGGTCACGTGAAGAGGCGGCATAATTTTAGTGTAGACTATGGTTTATACGTTTTTTGGTTCCGGATCGAATTCATTTCTTTTGTTTGATAAAATAAAATATGTTCAAATAAAAAATGCATTCATTAAAATGTACCTAACCTAACCAAATCGTAATTTGCAGTAAACCTGCGAAAAATCGAAATGTGTGCTGGGACACATAGTAGTAGTGAAAGTTCAACGGACAAGTGGAAAAACGAATCACAACAAAATTTTAACTGGAAATTTTACAGGCAGGTTTTCAAATTAGACAAGTACTTAATGTACTTGTCTAATTTGGTATACAATAAAGTGTTATCTATCTGTCTATTAACAATATGCCTGTAAAACTTCAAGTCAAAACTTTGTTGCAATTCATTTTCAAAATAAGTGTTATTGGAGAGTACACTTAAGGTACATACATAATCAATGCCAAAGGTGCTGAAACCAATAGCAACGAAAAACAATTAAATTGTGGCATATTTTTAATAATTTTGTAGTTTGAAATTCATCACACGAATATACAAATTTTATTTTCCTCAGCCAACCAAATGTGTTTTACCAGTTTGACAAATCAATTTTTTCATATTCAAAAGCTATTACTGTCCTCTTCCAGATGGTGGTATACTTCAGACACTTTGGTCCATGAGGTGTCACTCCAGGAAGTGTTAAGATGTTCAGCTTACATGTTGTTCTATGAACGGGTCAAGCCAGACTCCGTTCTCACCAAATCAGGCACCAACCACTTTTAAGTGTATTTTCAAATTAATTAATAAGCCAATTGCTTTTACATCACATGTAAAAAACAAGATTTTTACTTATAGTACGGGGGCCAAGCGGGGATTTTGGGATTTACTCAAGTGTGGCAGAATAACATAACAAACCTTGCACCCTATGTACCCCCACCATATATGAACCCTTCATATAGGGTGGGGGTATTTTTTTTTCAAACGTCAGATTAAGGAAATTCCTCCACATAATTGTTAGATTATGGGTCAGCACAACAAGGATATCAAGCTGAACCGTCTGTATATTAATCTGACACGCTCAAGTATTTCAATGGTACGTTTTTTTTGCATTTTCAAAAATCAGCCATGACTTTTGGTCGCGTCCAAATCGTCAGTGTTTTGAATAGGAGTTTCTTTGGGGCTTACTTAACACCCCTTTTGAATATCTGACGCGCTTGAGTATATCTGTGCGACTCTTTTTTTTTTAAACCTCTACACGCTCCCTCCACCAGTGGAAAGGGCATACATCATATGACCTTTTTTCTTTTTAGCATCTAATCTTCACCATCCAAAATGTCCCCGCGACGCTCGAGTAACTCCACATTTAGCCTCTTGGGCTCCCCTACTATTAATAACTGTTGTTGTTTATCTGGTGTTTGCAGGTGAGTTATTACAAGCGCTGTGCTGCCCCTAAGTGAATAGACAAATATAAAGACTGCTATTGGTCATAGACAGATCATAATGAGTGGAGCTCTAAATGTGACTAGAACTATTTTTTACAGCTTTAATTAATCACATGTATAATCTCATTTTTCAATTGATTCATTTAATTGCTTATTGGTGTGACCAGTGATAGAAGTACTTGATTCACCATCTTTTTTTTTATAGGTACAAAAGTTATTTTATAGATACTAGACAAATAGGTATGTTTGCCGTTATTGCCCTGGTGTTCTACTGACTTGATTATTAAACTTAATTTATATTTGTATTAATTAAGGACCGAGGTAACTTGTGAAAATGGTAAATTAAGCCCTTATACTCGTTGGGACAGATGCCCTTATGGTTCGTTCATATATCTTACTGACCGTTCATTCTCTATAATAAGATATAGAAACAGCCATTAGTCGTTAACTTTTTTTCCATAAATGATGTATCTTAGTGATACAACATTAAAATTACAATCTAATCTAAGAAATAAGACTAATGAGTAATTTAAATCTGATCTAAAATAACTAGATATAACTTAAACTAAGAATGTGTCCAATAACACATTTCCTACTGTCTTTATTAAGGCGAAGACAATTTGTTCATGTGTTCTTTGTTAATGTTTAGCACATAGCACTACACTTTATTATCATGAGAGTTTTATAACACTAACTCAAATGGTTTGATTTCTTAATTTAACAGTAGGAAATATTATTTATACATATAAATTGTCACTACACAAAGACAATGTACTATTATCAATGATAAGAATTATATGACCAAAGCCAATCCTACTGTTGCCCGCCACACAGGCTGTAAGGAGACCAGGAAACAAGAGTGTCCTTTGGGACGCCATTTGTACTGTTCTCTGTGGTCAAAATGACGAATAAGGGTCTAAATTTGCCAGTTTCATAAGGGGCCATCCGTAAACTACGTCACACGTTAAGGCAGGCAAGGGGGTTGACGAAGTGTGACATTGTGTGACGAGGGGTGGGGGGTCTCTAAATTTTGTGACGTCACATTTCAAAATCTATTATTTTCAAGCTTTATAATACGACATTTGAACTTTAAATGAAAAATTTCAAAATATTTCCAACTTATCTCTATGAGCATAGCATTTAAATTGTTAAAAATAATTTCAATGGAATTAAAACTAATTTCATAATTTCTTGATGGAAAATTGCAAAATATGTGATGTCACACTAATTGTCTCACGAGGGAGAGAGAGTAAGGGAGCGAGGGAGGGAGGGAGAGAGGGAGGAGTCTCGCGAATGTGACCAACTGTGACAAGGACGGGGGAGGGGTCCAAAAATCACGAAATTCGTGTGACGTAAATTGTGGATCATCCCTAAGTTAACTCACTCGTTAACTAATGTAATGCAAATCTGGATTTGGCGTAATTTACATTAGTTAAGTAGTAAATTAAGATGCAAATAAGTCCTTATCACTGTTTGGACATGCATCTATGTATAGCCTGTTCCTACATCTTAGTATTCAATCACTTGCCATACCACTGGTTGAATTTTAACATTGGTTGTATGGATCTATGTCAAATTTTAATCAATAGTAAGGCAAATGAATGGTGGGTAAGATAAAGGAAACAGCCATTAATCGACAAATTCTTTCTTTATTCTTTATTGTACACAAAATAGTTACAAATAAAACTACAAAATAGTGATGATGTACAAAGGCTAACCCTAAAAAGAGTTTTCTTCCAGCAAACCTATGGGTCTAGCGAGAGTGAGAAGACAAGAGGCAGGGTTGAGTAAATTAGTTATTACATAAAAGTACTTATTGAAAATAAGTAATATTACATTGTATAAGCTACATACAGATATACATACATAAACTTACATATATCTATATACCTCTATACATACATAAAATACATACACATATACATCAGTTAATTATAAGCGATAGAGTTTGTTAACTCTTCTTTTAAAAGTGGTTTCCGATGGACTATCTCTGATCACATGAGGGAGTGCATTCCATAGTTTGACTGCATGATCAGAAAAGGAACCATTATAACATGCCGATGAATGTATGGGGGCTTTAAGAAGAAGAGATTTAGATGTTCTTCAAGTTATTATTTAACTAGGATATTGATGTCCAAACAATCATAAGGATTTAACTCGCCAGTTTCGCAAGTTAACTAACTATTTAACTAATACTATGTGTGCAAACCACATTTTAGCGAAAAACCACAGATAAAAGGTGAACTGAGAAATATATAAACGACCATTAATCTAGTGATCTGCACGCATTTTGGGCATAATCATGAAATTACTCAGCTGACAACAAGTAATCTTAAGTAATTTAGTTAAAATTGTTGATGTAGCGGACGCATAAATTAATGTTTTGTAGTAAACATGCGCAGGCGCAGCCCAGCGGTTGTGGTTACACCAAAACTTTGGCTAACACGAAATTTTACAAACTCTAATTCTTACTCCATATTCGAGATGATTTTTCGTGTAATTTTACACATTTTATCAATCAAAATTAAATACTTAAACGTCTGGCTGTGTCTTTGTAAATAAGCCTTTTGAATGCTCATTTAGTCTCTTGACTTGATAATCTAAACATGATATTTTCTACTGTTAAATTTACAATTTACCAAAATTACTTTAATTAAGTATCAAACTAATACCTTAGCAGAATATTAAGAAATGAAAAGCGTAACTATATTCTGCTTTTTAATCACCTGGATGAAAATGACAGCTGCAGTCGATATGTTTTTATGTTGGAGCTTGAAGAATAGTGTTGTAGTATGGGCTCGTTCATAAGTGAATTGTATGAGTTGAATCAACAACTCACCAATGTGAGTTGAATCAACAACTCACCAATGTGAGTTGAATCAACAACTCACCAATGTGAGTTGAATCAACAACTCACCAATGTCAGTTGAATCAACGACTCACCAATGTGAGTTGAATCCTATGGAATGTTTAGTGAATTTCTTTCTCACAGTAGTGAGTTGAATCAACAACTCATCAATGTGAGTTGAATCCTATGGAATTTTTAGTGATTTTTTTCTTACAGTAGTGAGTTGAATCAACAACTCACCAATGTGAGTTGAATCCTATGGAATGTTTAGTGAAATTCTTTCTCACAGTAATGAGTTGAATCAACAACTCATCAATGTGAGTTGAATCCTATGGAATGCTTAGTGAATTTCTTTCTCACAGTAGTGAGTTGAATCAACAACTCACCAATGTGAGTTGAATCCTATGGAACGTTTAGTGAATTTCTTTCTCACAGTAGTGAGTTGAATCAACAACTCATCAATGTGAGTTTATGATTGTGGATGTAATGATTATGGAGTGAAATGGAGTAAGAAATAGACAAATGTCATTGTCAAAGTCTCGAAAGAGAGTATTAATGTTCTGTGGTCAGCATCCACATCGACCCACCCACCTCTGCAGATGGGTTGCTGTGAGCTCTGCGTGAGTGGAAATTATGAAGACATCAGTGATATTGAATGGCTGAAGGAGCATTTTGAATGTTAAGAGCGACTAGTAGAACACACTAAAAGGTTAAGTGACAAAACATTTATAATTTGTCAGTAGAAAGTGTCATGTCTAGGTAATCTCTGTAATTATATCAGTATTAATGTGAATCAATAATGAAAATAACTTTTTACTCACCTCGTATTTATATTTAATTATAGTTTAAATGTAATTATAAATCATTGTCCAGCATTATTGTGCCATTAATTATGAAAAGAAACTTAAAAATATTTGTAAACTCTAATGGATTATGGATTTAAAATTTAAGTCATTTTAAGATGTTTCTAAATATTATCTATGGTATTATTTACAAATGTGAGAAATAGATGGGATTTTGACGGGAACTGAAAGTTGCTGTGCAGTTTTATTTTCTAAAAATATGTGATGTTACTTTGAAATGATAAATAGTTGTAGGATATTGAGTTTTTGAGTATAATTATGTATCTTTGTGAGAAATATGAACTGTGTAGTCAAATGTGGCCTTTTGAGTTGTCACAAGAACTCCGTTGATTGGTGTCAGTCGAAGCCCTACAATTTGGCTGAGCTGTATTGAAGACTTAATACATCAGACAAGGCTAAAATCAAAGAAAATGGAGGACTATGTACTATGTAATTTAAGATCTTGCTTAAAGGCCTAACTACCAAGCCATAAGAAAAATATGCAATATGAGAAAAATAAATGTATATTAAGGAACTTACTGCTGGATTCAGAAGTCATAGGCTCAATTACCAGTAAATTTTGATTACATCTCTCAATTGTACTTCTTAGTTATATTTTACCCACACACTTGTTGCAGGTAATGCATCGGTTATAACATTTATAAAAACGGATGAAATATTTTTCCAAATGTTAGCATTTATATAAACTCAATTATTACATATCTAAATGCACTTTATTGTAAATAGTGAAATGTGTGATCCTAAGACTCCGGTAATTTGTCCCTAGCTATTAACAAAGTAATACCCTTTTTGAAATCTAATCATAGTCATTATTTTCCAGTGGGTTGCAAAAGTTGTCCGGGTTTAAAGGTATGTATATTAAGTAAAAGTATACACTGACAGTTTATATTTAGATCAATTATGAAAGTTGAATTTAAAAAAAAAATACGTTATCTTATCCTCTTTGGAAATAAGTTCAACTTGTGTTACTTCTCTGGAATAAACAAATTTCCTAAATTAAACTTCCCGACTAGTAGGTCATATAATTAGAACTACGTTTTAATGGTTTTAAGCGCGGAATTTTCTTTAGACATTTAGGCCACTTTGCAGTAGCTTTCCGTGATCACGGTTACTGAAATGTGGCCATAACGTCTGAATAAAATACCGCGCTTAAATGTATTTTTATTTATAAATAATACATTTACACACAGCATTTAGCAACTCGGGCGCTGTTCATTGCGCTAGCGCTTTGAGTTAACTCAGAATTACGCCAAAAGGCTTAGATTGCAATAAGAGCCGCTAGGTGAGTCGCGAGATATGCGCCACTACATCCGGCGTCCACCATCTTTTAGTGTCGTTGTCGGGAAGTAGCGGAGCTGCGGAGGCTGTACGCTTCGGCTCAATGGTATTAACGTTATGGAAATGAGTTATGTGCCAACACTTCAACGTGAGTGTTAACACATCGGCGTGAAATGAGTTATCCATGTCTGGACTTTGGTTAGTTGCACAAATGTTAGGTCAAATTAGTATTGCCCTTTTGCTAACAATTAGAAAAATGTGAATAATTATATTACACAAATTAATTATATGGCAACGCGAGATTTTAGTAATAAGACCCGTGTAAAGCGTATTCCACTTTTTGTATCCAAGCATTAGTTTAATGTATTTGCCTTTATTTTAATTATATGTACACGCATGGCAACAATGCTAACCCACTTTTGAGCTTCATCTCAAATTTAAAACTAAGATGCCATGTATATTTAAATATAAGATTGTTGTGTGATTGAATTATTGTCAATATTTGTTACATTAATATGAAATTGCATTTATTTACGCAATTTAACGAAATTAATATTCACTTGTGAAATTATATATATTTGTTATAAAAGATCAAATTAATTGAGTGTTGCATTACATAAAATAATTTTGTGCTTTTAAAAGATTTGAAAATACATTTTGCATTAAAGATGTTTATTAGCTAGCTTTAAAGTATTGAGGTGTTTGTATTTTGGCAGAAAAGGATAGGGTCCAACTCTGTTAGGACGAAAAGGGAAATTCAAAAGAAAAACTTACATAAGGTATTATTTGTAAAATAAGGCAATAAGGTGTGTATTAAAATAGTTAAATTTATTATAAATTTTTGATTCATAAAGGTGCTTGGTTGTTGTCATTTTATAAATATATCATATTTATAAAATGACAACAACCATTTTTATATATAGTCAAGGTGGCGAAGTCCGTCGGTGGGGAACATCATACACTTCCCATTATTTCCGTTTAATTTTTTTAAGAACGAGCGATGTATGACCTTACCCCATTGACGGACTTAAACTACCTTGACCATACATATGTATCAATGGTGCGGGGTGAAAATTCGGTTAGGGTAAGCCAGTATAAAAAACAGACCGTATGATGCAAGCGCTGACTACACCGCTGTTGTAGAAATTAAAGCCTCACTATCAGCATACAAAATAGCAAGTAGTTGGTGACGCAGAATTACAAATTAATTAAAGCCATTTTGGCAAATAAAACTCGCTATAATGAACAAAGAAACAAGTAAAATCCGTGAACAACAAAACTATCTATATATATAAAAATGAATGTTGCTAAGCGCAAAACTCGAGAACGGCTCGACCAATTCGGCTAATTTTTTTTCGTATGTTCCTTAAGGCACACGGAAAGTTTTAATTAAAAAAACCAAAAATAAAAATTGCGTGGACAATAGTAAAAATAAGACTTTTCTTTTCACACAGCTTACGAACAGTAGTTGTACCCGGCAGACATTGTTCTGCCTTAAAAAATAAAAATCTAAGAACCGATTGCACCGCCATCTACCGGGACCAAATGTTAATCTAAACTTTCTCGAATCCACTAGAACAAAAATAAAATTTCATTAAAATCGGTCCTACTGTTTAGGAGTTTAGCGGCGCCACTTACCGGGTTAGCTGCAATCGGTTAACAGGAATTAAGTGAAATATTTCTGTGTTCAAGTGGGTCCCGGGATGGTTTAGATTCAAGTTTGAACCAGGCAGATGGCGTTGCAATCAGGTTCCAAGATTTAGGTCAATTATTGTGGGTCCCGGGATGGTTTAGTTAAATTCACGATTGGACCCGGTAGGTGGCGTCGTTAAACTCCTAAACGGTGGGACCGATTTTAATGAAATAATATTTTTGTTCAAAAGGATTCGAGAAAAGTTTAGATTAACATTTGGTCCCGGTAGGTGGCACTGCAATCGGTTTCTAGATTTTTATTTTTTAAGGCAGGAAAAGTCTGCCGGGTACAGCTAGTAAAAAATAAAAATAAAAGGCTCTTAAATATTTTTATTAAAACGTCTAACTCGTGATACATTCTTACTACAGTTTGTGTTTTTAATTTTCCAATCTTACCACATATTTTGTAACAAAAGCTGGTGCGCGATCGGGTTATGAGTTACTGTTTCATCCAATACGTGTCGAAAGCCCCCGAGCGTAAGCGCCAGTAAATTCATGCCGGTTTTGACCTTTTCATCACTAGTCAATTTATAGAGACACTAGTAATAATATGTTTGAACAGAATGCGTAATCACCAATGAGTGCATAGCGCTTTCGACGTTTTGGTTGATTCACTAGTTTCTTAACCCTTAATAAGACCTGGGGAAAGGGAAGGCCTCCTGGTCCTGGGTCTTATAAATCCGTGGGATTCTTTTTATGGTTTTTAATTAACCCATAAACAATATTTATTTTTTTGAAAAGATCAAGTACTTTTCTGTAAAATACGCAAATATAAAAGAATGTCGTTAATCAAAAACTATTTTCCACATTTTTTTCAGTTCGATTATTACACGACAATGATGAATACGAGCAAAAAAAAACGTCTCATGATAAAATAGCTCAAAAACTTTTAATAACCTTTTTTCGCGACATGATTTTTTTTTGTTTATTCCAACCCAATATACAATGTAGGTACTCTATGTTCCAACCAGCAGTCAGCACAAAATTTGTACGAAAATATTGAAAACAATTTCATTCATAACATAAGTCAATCCACAGATAAAAAAACTAACTTGCGTTCCATTTCACAGTTTCATTGTAAGGTGATTGATTGTACATTAGCATTTACATTTTGACATATCGTGGGAACGCATGAAGTTTTGATAGCTTAGAGTCCTTAGAACTTCTAAAAAGGATGTAGGAGGTAGGCACGTAAACCCAATCCGCTAAGGAGTGTGCAACGACTCACCTGCCGAAGCAACCAGCCCTGAAAATGGATGGCGCTGAAGCGTTTTGCCTATACACTACCGTTACCGGCATGTGCGCGATAACCGAGTTATTGTCATTAAGCCGTAACGAGTAGGACGTGCGCGGCGGAGTGCGCAGAAGGGTCTGGGCGTGAACCCGCTTGGAGCCTCCGTCGGTGCAGATCTTGGTGGTAGTAGCAAATACTCCAGCGAGGCCCTGGAGGACTGACGTGGAGAAGGGTTTCGCGTGAATAGTAGTTGCTCGCGAGTCAGTCGATCCTAAGCTCAAGGAGAGATCTTATGTCGATGCGGCGTGTTAAAAAAAAAAAAAAAAAAAAAATTAAGGGCTAAAGGTAGGCTTATGGGGAATCGAGTTGAATGAACTCCATGCATATATATGTCCACTGATATGTATGTATATCATTATGCTGATTGGAGTTATTAAATTTTTTGTTAATAAGATAATTATGTAGATATCATACTTAACTTTTCTATGTGGCTTTGTTCATGTAAACTCCAATATTGTATCCCATGAGAACTTGAATGTTATGTCCATATTCTTAGATCCTTATATTCCCTTTTAAGTAAATTTAATCAAATAATTTGAATCATGGCACAAATTAATATTATAAAATTTTAATACACTTTTATATCTTATGCCTTGTATACTTTGTAAAGTTTCATTCTTTAAGCCTTATAGTAATTTAATTAAAGTTTATAAAACTATGAATTCATTTTGTATACAATGTATTTAGGTAGTATTTCAGGACCTGTATTCTAGCATCCCATTGCAGTCTTAAATATGTTCCCTACATATTATGTTACTAACAAATTATGAGTATTATTATTAGTAATTATCATATTTATAAGGAAAATATTCATCATGAAAGAGAAATATTGGTGAAAGACAATTTGCTTATAAATGGTGGATAAGATTGTTGTTTTTGACTGAACTTCATTTAATTGCAGGCATTGATGTGGTCCTTGAGTACATGTTCTGTTTCTGTGTCCATATTATAAGTAATGATTGTATGTGCCTAATAGTAAATTTTGTTTGTAGCTAATATAATGACATACTTCCAGATGAAAGAATGTGGCAACTGTAGAATGATCTTTATTGTGTTTGAGATATTTATTTATAAATAAAGTATATTCTAAGTAAGATTTGTTCTCAGATTTCATTTACTTCTTTAGTGTCAGCTGTGATCTTGTAACACTTTGTGAAATAACTGTACTACTTTGTATTGCAGAATAATGTTGAGCAAACCTAACAATTGGTTTTCAAATTGACACAATAAGTATTAACCTTTAAACTTCTCACTGCTGGTTTCTAACTTGCCTATTTCCAAGGAAACAAGTATATTCCCTGCACTTTTCTATGATGCATTGCCAGCTTTGATAATTATATTATTTTTCACTGCAAGTATGTGATAATTGTAACAATATACAAATTAGGTCAGAACACTGCCTAAATGGGATCCTGCTTCCTGACCAGGACTCACAGCTACATGAACTGAAATGTGAATTTGAGATGCAAGTGTGTAAATGATTAAACTACCACTGCTTGTTTTAACACAACATCTCTACTTCTTTTGATACCACAGAATATGAGAAATAACTGCCTCCCCATATACATGTCTGTGACAGCCTTCATATATAGTATTTTTTTTAAAAAATTTATTACAGAAGTTCAGTAGACAGGCAGACGGCCCACTTGATGGAAAGCAGTTACCATCGCCTATGGACATTTGCAACACCAAAGGTGCTACAAATGCACTGCTGCTCTCTTAAGGGAGACTGGAACCTGCTCACTAATACCGGAACACAACTCAAAGCTGTTATGCCAGCATACTCTAGACCAGGGGTGATAGCTATCCAGTCGGGTGAATGCCCTACTACCTGGCTGTGGATTCTTTTGTCGCCTCCTAGCCGCAGGAAATTGTATTCTTTCTCCGTTCCTGCATGTATAGCAGTTTGATAAGACAGGAGACTATGTTATATAACCCTTTTGCATTCTTAATATGAAAACTGCAATGACAGGGCCCTTTCTTATATTTTATTAAACCTTTAAGGCTAAGCATGCTCTATGATTTTTATTGAGTAAAAATATTATTGCAGATTTCCAACATTAGAATTTCAATAGTATGCCCATATAAGCTTTTTAAAAAAACGCATGATATTTTTAATCCTGGGATGCAATTCCAATTAGTCACACTCTTAGTCCAAAAGGTTGTTATGTAGGTAAATTGTAGATACAACATTGAAATGACATAATTTCATAAAATCAACAACTCAGCATTATGAGATTTGAGTCATTTCCCTCTTGATTGCATAATTGTTTTCAAACCAAAATATATTATCATTTTGTCTGTATTCCAAGCAATAATCAAATAAGTAGTTGCACAACCCATAAAATACCCATTAGTGGGCCTAAAATTATATTTTACAGAAATAGATGAGTTTCATCCACATGTAGGATTCCTTATGATTTTTTCTTTCACCACCAAATGGTAATTGCAATAACATACATAAAAAAAGGATAATATTAATAAGTAAGTTATCAGATGCTTGCTCTTTACCTGGATTGAAATCTGTTATTTGAATAAGATCATTGCCTCTTAGCTAATTAACTTACTATATTATTGAGTAAATAAACTACAAAGAACACTGAAAGTTATGTATCACAAAAATTATTAGCCAGTTGTTTTAGTAAAATTGTTACTTAAGAATTCATCATCTCATCTGTTCCAGGTGATCCTAGGGTACAATTGATAAATTTCAAATAGTTATGATACTGCAGTTTATAAATAATGACAATTACAGACCACATAAAATACAGAACATACTATAAGTAAGGCAGACTGCATTAAATCTACTTCGTGATGATTTCTAAGAATCATTATATACTATTGAAAGGTAATACTTCTGAATCTGATTTTTAAACCTTGACAAGGACATATTTAGGTATTCTCGAATACAGTTTTAAAACAACATAGCATAGAATAAAATTTATTTCACTTAACAATGTCAAATACACATTGAATGTATGCAATCTGCAAAACAAACTTTAATTACAAACACAAAACTTTTGCATAAAATGAAACAGACCTTATATACACTATCAATATAGTAATATTAGGTGTTATGACATGCTATCAATTAGAGAAGCTCGCATTGTTGAATTGATAGCTGTGGGCTTACCGTCATTTAGCTTGAAAACACTTTCAATCACTGATATTTCTGTAGATGTTGTGTCCAGACCACAAAACGCACACCAATCATTGACTACCATGCCAGCAGCGACGACATCACTACCCCTGTTGACTGTGCCAGCCACTAGGGGCACTTGCAGGAGGGACGACAGCTCATCTTGGTCCTGTATCGTTGTTTTGGGATGAACGAGCCCTCCTCGATTACTCAATGCCGCATAAGATCCAACTAAAACATTCCCAGCCACAGTTTGCCTAAACACTTCGACATTTAATGTGTCTGCTAAAATCTCTTCTGTGTCTCGGTCCAAATCTGGATGTACTAACGCTACATAATCATTACATGCTATAACATTACCCAATGCGCTTAGCCTTTCCTCCACACGCTGTACCTTAACATTATCTGGTAGACTGTTTCTAATATGTTGTAATTCTGTGTCTGTTGTCGATGACGGCACTAGTAGGCCGTTTTTATTTGCAACGCTCATCCTGCCGATGATTCTGCACCCTCCGATGCTGACATGCACCACTGGGATAGTCTCCGCGAGCTCAGCTTCAAACACGCTGTAGAAATTCTCCGACCCGCCGATAGCGACAAGGCAGTATGCATTTGTCAGTTTACTAAATACTCCAACTTCATTATTATTTTCAAATTGAACGCGAACCGCCATGATTTCGGTGTCTTTACTTAATATTTCAAAGTATTGCACAAGATATTTAACTTCACGTGGGGAAGAAAAGCGAAAAACACGAAAGAGAATGGAATCAATGGATCGTTCCGTTCCGTTTGACTTTTATGTCATTTCGACATTTAGTAAATGTATTTTATTTGGAAGGTTATGTTTCATGTGTAGATTTTTATATTATCTTTTAGCATTAAATGCGGTAAAAATGTAATAGGAAGTGTAATCCATGCGTAAAATGTCGACCATAAACCATAAACGAAACACTAAAATACTGTTAGTGAAAAAAAAATGATAAAGCTATCTCTGCTGTCATTAATGTGTTATGGTTTTTTATTTCCTACAATAGAAGGCAAAAGAGCCGTCTATACAGCAGTGTCAAAAGTAGATAGAATAGCCTCCTAACACTCAGGTTTTGCAACCCTTTTACGAACTAACCGAAGTACTTAAAAAAGGTTTCAATGGCGAAAACCTCAGACTTTGAACTTTAAACATTGTACCTTACAGTAATCTCACAAGTATGATTTTTTTCTTGTATCAGGTGAACTAGGAGAAGGAAAAAAGGACAAAAATAAATTACCTTTTGGTACGCCTTCGGGTCAAAAGCACTAGACTTAAAACAACAAACATTTACAACATTTTAAACTTAAAAACCAATTTAATAAATAATTTAATTTAATAAACAAAAAAATCCCTTAAAATTAATAGAAACATTTATTTTATTATTATTTATTTAAAACATACGAAACAATCATGATACTCCTTATTAACCCAAAGATCTGTTAAAAGGTTATAAATTTAGAATTAAGATAATCTTTACCATATCTTAGATCCATATAAAGTTTTGATGTAAACAGCAAATATAATATATAAACACTTATTTTTGATAAGCATATCAACAAAAATCGTAAAGATTTCATGAATAAATTAAGATTTATTTTCACACGATTTTGTTCGATGTTAAGTCCAGAAAGAGAAATTTCTTTTGTTTTTGTTGGCACTGTTGCTTGGTCATACACAAACAAAAACCTCGAACCTACGTTCGAAGACATATTTTTATAAAAAGGTGGTAATTTGGAATTAGTAACAATGGTTAAAGTTGGGGTACTTAGAGTAATACCCTGGGCGTTCATTTGACGAAATTGAGTTTGGTGCTGGGCTTTCTTCACTATTTCATTAAAGTACTTTTTTAAGGACCGTGGATGCCACATGGGTAATAAAATAACAAGCCAAGCAACGGAGTTCTTGTGGTAGCTCTTAAAGGCACATTTAATTTAATAGTCCAGATTTCATAACTTCAACTACTATCAATCAATATCTTACAATTTTTAACAAGTTATAATTTATTTTTACAAAATAAAATTGTAGAACAGAACATCACTTTCCAAGTTTCCGCCAAGAGATGCAAGACGTACTGTATGTACATACATAAAATGTGGAATGCTTTTTTCAGATTAAAATTATTCTAAAGCAACTAAACTTGCTACTAAACTAATCGCGAAAACACACGTGAACAAAGCGTCGAATACATGTTTAGCGCGCTTTTCAAAAACCAATGTCCGTCAAATTATATACAATAATTTCAACTTTATTTTTTTATATGATTGTCAATCAAAGACCCAAGTTCAGTTTTTTATAATTATGTAAATTTCTGTAATAAAACAAAAAATATGACTCAATATCAACAAGTGTACTTAGAAAAATGCGTAAATTCGTAGCAAAAAATTGTTTAGTGGATTGCAACGAGACCGAGCCGTTTCCAAGCGATGCTATACAAAACTTAAAGCTGGCGGTGCTGGCGCCTGTTTGCTATAGGCCGAGGATACAGCAAACGCTTCAGAGTGCCAATTTTAGATATCATAGACCTTGCAGTTATTCTGATATTATACGGGTACTTATTTTATGATCGTTTAGTCTTGTGCTTACTTACTCCGTTGGGTCAGTGACCCAAAGTGAGTCTTAGCTATCGAAACGGAACTCTACTTTTCCCTGTGCTACGCAGTTTTTTGCCAACTATCTGCTAGAAGCGCACACAAGTCGGCCTCCTTACGTTTTCTTTTGTATGTCGTATATAATTTCAAATATCAAGCATTTATGGTAGAATTATTCATATGGGCAACCCACCTAGGATAACTATATTTGCAACAGTTGTTTCGCGTGGTCTGGGAGAATATTTTAATTATCTTGAATCATCGTATTTCATAACACTAAATACAAAAATTTTGAGATGCTATAAAGTATTGAAGTGATAGAGCCATGCTGGGATAACTATTTTGATTGCAGCTCTTAGGGCCGCGCATCAGCTCGATCGTTGTGTTACCACGCTTTCACAGTTTATAGACGTGAAACATTTAGTCTTCGAGGTAATCGTGTTTTCTACGATGAGTGAGAGTTCCGTGGCCCATTTGCCCCTTATTCCATCTCATCCCCTTATCCCACCCTTTTGTCCTGTGGGTGTAAGTTGTGTGGTTTTCCCGGGGCACTCTCAAGCATTAATGCGCAGGATCAGCGTGGGCGTAACTAAGTTCTAAGTCTCACGCTCTTCCTAACCACAAGCGCGGGCACATGGGAGGCAGGTAGGTTTAGTGGAGTAGTGGCTCATGAGGAACGTCTTTACCTTGCCGAGTCTCCATATGCCGGCGGACGATTTTGTTGTTCTACATTTTCCAGTTTTCACGTGGTCTAACTCTCGCCTCTTTGATCTAATTACCCAGCAAAAGACCTGGTAATGTACGAAATGTATTCCCCCTTCTTTAACATAAAAAGTTGGTGCATCGCTAATAGTAGCCCATGGTTCAATCGCCGTGAGGGGAGTACAAAATAAAACGATGAGTTGTTGTACTCTTGTAGTATATTACTTTCTTAATCGTTTCTAATTTAACTTAGACTATACTCGTATATACAAAACTCTTATCGTTTATGTGATTTACAACTAAATATTCTAATAATTATTAAATACTAGAGATCCCGGCAGACGTCCTGCGCTGAAAAAATAAAAATCTAGAAACCGATCCCAGCAACAGCTATCGGTTCTAATTGTGAATCTAAATAATCCGGGAACCCACTCAAACACACACAAAAAATGACATCAAAATCGGTAAACTCGTTCTCAATTTATGCGCGCACATATATTTCTACGACTCGATCTTATTCGAATAGAACATTATATATTTACGTGTTTATGAGACTGGATATTTATATATGTTATAGTCAAACATCAAAGCTCTGGCGCTCCTAGCTTTGACTAGTCAAACTTCAGGTCTGACATAAAGATTTGTCAAAGTCCGAATAAATGACGTTTTTCTGTCTTTCACTGACGAATTTTTGTCTAACCTAGGAGAGACTAATTTATACAGTCATTAAACATGTAATAAGTGCAGTACGAATCGATGTTTGACAGAGTCTGCCTTAGTTGCTTCTAGGATCGACTAGGCAAAGCTCGAAATAGATTATTCTACGTTCGATGTTTGATGAAAAAGTTAGGTATTTCTAGGTTTTAATAAAATTACTTTAATCAAAAGCCGAAATTGGAATTTATTTCGGGTTTTGTTGAAAGACCTTGGTCAAACCTAGGATAAACCTGTCATTCCGGGAAGAGACTGCATATTGATATTTGACTATAACATATAGACAAATGCTCTATCTTATCGGCAGCTGTAATGTCGATATATATTATCTGCATTTACTTATTAGCATCACGTTCATGCACTGTCCATAGTAAATTATACATCAATAAATTGGTGCATGAAACGTGAGACGCAACAGTCCCTCTATCCCATTCTAATGGCTGGCAAAGCGTTGACTTTCTTTCGCCCCTAATGTTGCAGACGTGTATTGGTGGCCGTAACTACGGTGGACCATCTGCCAGTTTGTCACTTTCGTAATTAAAAAAAGTTTGATACCAGCAGCAGTGGCATTTGCGGAACTGCACCTGTTTGGTACCATCGCGAGAAATATTTTTTTTGTTCCTCTTGTACCTCACAACGCCCAAAATCCTCCGTCAGCCGTTCCACATAGCGGTTACGGTCGTTATGGTCGCCGCGAGAACATCATCAATGACGTCATAATTTTTGCTCACGCAGCGCTCACAACGACCCATGTCAAGAGGTGGGTAGAATAATCCGTTCCACTTGAGTTTACGATTGTAACGCCCCCGAGCAAATGGAATGGGAAAAATCGCGGTCGTTGTAAGCCTCATGTGGAACGTAGCCATGGTGTAATACATTTTTCTTGCAGGAGTGTAATGTTGGCGAAGGGAAGACCCTGTTGATGTTCTGGGGCTGCGAGCGGTCTGACAGCAAAGCCACTATGAGCATGTCCGCATCTAGCTGCTCTTCAATACATGTGCCGGTTACTGGATTTATGCTTATTACAAACTATATCACATGATACTAGGGATAAATCCCGGTTGTTTTCGATGGGTCCACTTTGGAGCCCGGTGTTCGCTTTCTTACTTTTCTAGCCGTTCAATATATAGCATAATTATAATATCTACTAATATCATAGAAAAACTCCAGGCATTCCTGGAGTCGTTCGTCATTACGATAGATCAATAAAATTGAAACACGCTTTCAATTTGAGTGCTTTGGTATAAAAAAATAATAAATCCTTGAGAACTTAAACTATATCCTCCTAATCCTTACGATTAGGAGGATATAGTTTAAGTTCTGTTTCAAAAACAATCTTGTAGGGAGTAAAAGTGTACGATTGGTAATAATAATCGCAATGATTTCTAACAGTTGCGTTTGGCATTATTAAAACAAGCACTCACTTTCTTGTTTATATTTTTGCAAGTACAATTAGCCAGCGGTTATAAATTATATGTGAAGGTTTTACACACAAATAAGGATGCAAACGATATTATTGTTACGAGTTGCAGGACTCGAATTAAAATGCCGTTGGAATTATTATAGAGTTTATTAGAACTATACAAACACGTATAACACAGGTACAAATATCACCGAACGTAATAGGTCCAAACGTAATGCAGAAGATCGTAATTCAAATACACGCGCAAAGTCCGTCACTAAATAGATTACCGAATGTACACAAGTCTTGCTTCGGTCGTGGTTATCGCTCGACTACCTCATCTCTCAATTGGAGCATTGCTTTGTACTGTACAATTACAATATGTCTGCTCGGCCGCGTGAAATAAATTTCCTAGAATCACACCTGGCTAATGACTACCATAAAAGATTACAATACACAATGGGCTGTTTTTCTAATCACAAATTTTAAACAGAAAGTAAACAAAAGTAGTCCAAATGCCGAAGAGGTAATAAAATGTCTATAGGTATTCAGGTGTGAATTTGTCTTATGTCGGCGTTCAGGTTGTAACATTATAATCAAGTTTTGCAGCTTGGTAGGGCATGGCGACTTTTTTTTCACACTTGGCCGCGTCCACAAGACTTGTTCTTGTTAGAGTATACTATCGAGATATACTGCCTTTTTATAGTCACCAGTTTCTTTTTATCTCTTAAAATTTACATGTTCCATCTATATATTCTTAGAATAAGTTTCTGTTTTTTCAATGTATGAGTTCATGAGTGGAAATCGGTTACCATCGCCTACACATTTACACGCCTGGACATTTGCAACACCACAGGTGCTACAAATGCGCTGCTGATCTCTAAAGGGAGACTGTAATCTGTCCACTGTAACACAACCTAAGGTTGTTACGGTGGAATACTCTAGCCCAGGGGTGGTAGCCGCCCTCCAGTCGGGTAAATGCCCTACCACCTGGCTCTGGGTTGTGTCGTCGTCTCTAACGATCTGCACGTTCCTGCACGGATAATAAGCTCATATTTTCCTTCCCTATGTCAACAATATAAAATCAAAATTATATTTAATTTCTCTAATTATGCGCATCTAGCACTTACAGCCCTGTGCGAGGCGCTGTCAAGGGTGAGTCGTGATTAATGACGAGGTGCTATCACAAATTCATTTGGATGAAAATGCAAGTAGATAGCAGCTAGCTTCTAACAAGTCTTGTTTTTGTAGAGTGGCGTCCAGAATCAAAGAGATAAAGATTTGCGTTCCATCGCCCAGCAGACTGATATTAGTTGCAGGTACACTCCGGGAATTTCTTCGCCAGGTAAAACGGATAAACTACTAACGAAAAACTGCCTGTATATTCATGGAGTGCTTTTAGACTTATAAAAACAGAGACGAAACTCCACTTAAAACGTGTTTGTTACATCTATGAGTCGGTTTAAAATAACGTGCATTATTATTCTGATATAGTTTATCCAGGATCTATGGGGCTCGACATGAATTCATCTACCATACTTACCTACAAATAAAATAATTTATATTTTATACTAACGTGTTTTTAAACAGACTTAACACGCCACACTATGCTTCAGTTCTATCGTAAACCTATCAGAATGACCATATTGTGTCGTCTTATAACGAGCGTGGGCTTCTCCGGAATTTGTCGTGACAACTACCCTACAGATTACTACAGACCACATTTACCACCTTTTTATACCCTTACGACGATTACCCCTCAGCGAGTGAGCAATTTATATAGATATTACTCATTTGGGCTATCTCGCCACAGTTCTTTTACTTGGATATATTAATTATATAATAAACCGTAATATGCTCGCGACTTCATCCAAGTTTGACGTGGAATATTTCCGCGGGATTCCCGGGATTAAAAGTAGCGCAGATTTTATGTCTAAGAATTAGCTGTCGATTAACGAAAACCGCTTCGAAATCGGTCCAATACTTATTACGTGAATCCCGAACAAACACAAGAAACCTAAAAACATGCATAATTCTCCGTCGTTTATGTAGTCTATTCCAGTTGTGTCTTTTGTAATAGATGCAATGTATACACACGGCATGCTAATTTTATAATATTATAGATATAAATTTAATTAAAACCACCCAGCTGTTCATGCATGGCACTACACTTCGTTAATTTGACAGAATCAGAAGAGCAGCGCGCGATGCGAGCGCGTATAGCAGATTCTCTGACTTTTTCTTCGCCCGATGCTTCCTTGCTGCAGCCCACAGGACGCTCAATGTCGATCCTTGGCTCGGTTTGCGCTTTGCTGCTTAACAAACAGGTAGGTTCGGTGAGCATGCACTTCAGGTACCTACTAACAGCGTACTTTATTTAGTTTTATATGGCAACTTTATATATTCTTGCGACTGTCTCTTCTTGATGTTATTAATCTGTACTGTTATTAATATATATAATTGGTACACAGTAAAACCAAATAAACAGTTATTTAGTTGGAACAATCTAGAAGACCCCAGTCCCATATATTCTATATGGAAGGAGAATTGTAAGGGAATAATAATTGTCCAGTATAACTAATATTCTCAAAAGATCTTAAATCACCCCACACGGCTGGTGGCTTCTTTTTATCTCACTTTTTGACTTTTTATATAAAAAAGCACATGTATAAAAATTGTACAAAATGTATTTTTAGTTAAATACATGTTCTATCTACAATCCATGAAGACTGTAAGTAGAATACTGAGCTACGTCATCATGATCTAAGGGTAAGGTGGTATAAGAATTAAGAATAAAGAAAGAAATAAAAAGAAAAAGATAAATAAAAGTTGAACAGACAAATAAAAAAGAAATACATAACCCTGACATATCATGTCTGTCAGGATGGAGGAGGATCATAAAAATAAGAGTAAGGTGCCCAGAAATTACTTAAAAAAGATTTTGTTGCAGTTAGTATTATTTGTTACGACATGTTTTGGTGATATCCCACATTAGGGATTCTATTTTATATCCGGTTATTTTCCTCTAAACTGCATAATTCGCACCAAATTACAGTGTCAAAATCGTTGTCTATGCCTAAAAACTACAATAAACATTTAAAAAACATGTGAGCCCTAAAGCAGATTATGATAGAATCTATCAATAACTGATTCTAATTACCAGGCTTCAACAACAGCGAAGGAGGTATCAAGCTTTACAGGAAGTATACCTTCTGATAACATCTGCCGTATATGCTTTGGAGGAGAATCGGCGGAAAGACTCGTTCGGCCATGTTCCTGCCGAGGCACCATCGCGGCTGTCCACCGGTCTTGTCTTGAAAGATGGCTGCTTCAAGCAGCTACCAGTTATTGCGAGCTTTGTCGGCACCATTATATAGTTACTAGGAGTCATAAGTGAGCATGCTGTTGATATCTATAATATTTTAAATTTTGAAACATGCCATGTTTGTACATTGAAACTATAAAAAAAAACAACTGGAATAGACTATATACACTGGAATAGATAAATTTGATTAGGTTTCTTGTCTGTTTGTTTGGGATTCACATAAAAATTGAGGCCGATTTCGATGGGGTTGTAGCTGACCGACAGCTAATTTTTAGACCTATTATTTATCTTGGGAATGCCGCGGGAATTTTTCTGGGAATGATTAAAAATGGCCAGATAAAAAAACGAATTCCAATGTGTTTTTTTAGTGATCGATAGAAAATTTTATGTAATAAAATGTGTGATTTTTATCCCGGGAATCCCGCGGGAATTTTCCCGGGAGCGGTTTGAAATTGTTCGGATGCATAAAGATTAGCTTTTTCCGATACAGTTTCCACTAAAACGATAGCTTACATTATTTTTTAAATGCTGTGATACTTTGTGTCCCGAGTATTCCGCGGGAATTTCAAGTCAAGCGTGGACGAAATCGCTAGCAAATCCTAGAACGTAGATATAATTATAATTTCAGAATAGGGGAGCGGATGTGACATCAACTAGAATACTTTCATCATCTTTCAAAACGTCATAGCCTCATAGATTTAGTAGGACTTACTTCCTAGAGCCGCTTCGCTAATGTACGCAACGGTTCTCTAGGTTTCTCTTGCGCACCTTGGAGATTTTGGAATGAGCTCCCAACCGTGGTTTTCCCACAGCGCTACAATATGGGGTTTTTTAAAAAGGGTGTCATAACATTTCTTCGAAGCTGGCAGCGCGTTGGAAAACATCTCTGGTGTTGCAATCGTCCATAGGCGACGGTAACCACTTTCCATCAGGTAGGCAGTCTGCCTGTCTGCTGTACTCCAGCTTTAAAAAAAGGAGCGTGAGCATACAAACTTGCGATGTCATAAATGTGTAAAAGGAGTCCATTTATTTTATTTAGGTTTATGGCTTGGCAGCTAGGCCCTTAAGCCAGATCTTAGATTTTAATGTAGTTTCCTCATTTTCTTAAAGCTTATGTGTAGTACAACTGAACGTTAGGTTATCAGCTGGTGCCATTCAACAGAGTTCTTGTGACAACTCAAAAGGCCACATTTGACTATACACTTCACATTTCTCACAAAACACATAATTAATACTCAAAAACTATCAATATTCTACAACTATTGTTCATTTTAGCGTAATTTTACACATTTTTAGAAAATAGAACTATACAGCACAACATCTCCTTTCAGTTCCCGCCAAAAACACGACAAAAAATTTCAAAACTGCACGAACCATAGATAATACATGCGACTCATGTCTTTTTTTACAGCCCCTGTTGCAAATCGCGCCATTGATTGTTATAAAAAACATCAAGATTTTTGTAGCATCATTTTATACTTATAAATCAAGTTTCACTAAATTATTATTTAATTTACATAAATTTAAGCTAAATATTTATCAGTGACAAAAAATACTGCCTGTTAGAATGCTACAGAAAATAAATTTACTTGACGTTTCATATCATCATCATCCGAGTGTTAAGCCCCGGTTGCGATAGGAACGTTGCCTCCGACGCCCAGGCTTTGCTTTCCTACTTTTTCTACTCCACTTCGCGCGGTCTTCAGCATCCGCCATTTTGACATCTTTGGTACGCATGTCATCCTTCACAAAGTCAAGCCAGCATTACTTGGACCTTCCCCTTCGACCGTTCAATGGCGGAGGCGGCACACTTAGACATTTGTTCCCCACATAGTTAGCCGGTCTCCGTAAAACGTGGCCGTACCAGCGTAAGCGACTATCTTGCAGTTTGTCTGCTATGTCATGGATATGAAGACTGCCGCAGATGCGGGAGTTCCTGACCCAGTCTTTCCGCGTCACTCCACACATCCATCGCAACATATTCATCTCCGTGATACGCAGCACTGCCATACAAAGCACAGGACTTTGTGGAATTATAGACCTGTCCTTGACTTGACGTTTCATATGTGACGCATTAAATGAGTTCATCAGATTTAGATATGGCTTTAACGCCTGATCTCATTACAGAAGTAGTTGTTTGTTTAACTAATCTGTTTTTATTTACTTTCCCCATATTCGAAATGAAAAGCAGTCTTAATTTCGGGTGAAAAGCCTATTTAGGCACTCGAACATTAGTGCCGTCGCTACGACATAATGGAGGACCGGCCGTTAGGAATCATACACTCTCGGCCCCGGTGATACGCGTTCCCCCAGCGTTATAAGGATATGTATGTCAAGAAATCGGCATGTTATAATTTTTAAAAATTGATATTCTCAATATTGCCAATAAAACGCGATGTGAGCGTCATCTTTTCGGCATATTCTATCACCCATCGGAATCGGTAGTTTTTCTAGATGAAAGGACCGTATATCCCATCCTCAGCCACTGAAAAAAAATTGCCTTGCAAAATTTCCTTATGATCTGTTGTATAATGCAAGCGTGAAAATGTCTGTTTTATAGGTGTCGTGTCCCAACACTAGTCTGTGGTGTATATCGCTAGTGCGTCCTTTCAACAGAGATATTAAGTGTATGAATTAATACATATAAGAAGATTGTAATAAAACTGAAATGCGAACTGATTTTTATTAAAATTAAATACAATGAAACCACTAAACAATAGTGTCACATAGAAATAAGTATAAATAAATTTATAATATGTATTAATTAGGATGATGTTGGAATGTATTGTAACATGTCAAGCTTTTACCGCCATTTTATCGTAAGCGATAGTTGGATCTGAGTATATTTTTTGTTGCAAAATTATTGTAGGGTTTGCTTTTAAAACGATTGTATTCAAATTCCCGCGATTCGAAAATGCTCGTATAAACGTTACTGTAAAATCGTGAGTGTCAATAAAATTGACATTTCAACACGTCTACGAGTGTTATTCGTGTCATTCAATTGAACAGGTCTTTTATATATAATATAATGTTTTAAAACTTTCAGTTTTAGTTAGATTAGACCCTACTGAATCAAAAACCTAAACAAAATAATAGTACAAAATACCCTTAGCAACGAAATATACTTAGGTCCAAATGTTTAAATTGACGTACTAAAATAACATTTTAGTACGTCATGTCATTATTATAACTTTAATAATATTTTTCTTTCTTTTTATTGTGCCTTGGTCTTATTGAGTATGCACTGTTTGCTACAACTCCATTAATTCTTCAAAAAGTAATTCTATAACATACTTCTGTATAAAATTTATTAAAAAAAAAGACAACTTGAGATATAAATAGAATAAGAAACTTAAAGAAAAACAATATTTAGCTAGACGTGTTGCTGGGGAGTTTCTTGCCGCTTCTTCTCCTTAACAGCAATAACACGTTGCGAAGCGGTGTACATAGAATAGGAAGAAAAATTAAATTTTAACTTATATATATGATCTTCAAAAAGTGTTCTCCAGTGGAACTTATTTTGAATAAAAAACTTTGAATTTTGAATTTTTTAAAATGGCGTTAAAGGCCCGATGTGTCCGCATCTATTTGTCTCAAATAGATGGTCTTGGATGCGTTCAATGGCAGAATGGGCAATGTCGGGCCGTGGCCGTGCATTGGCAGCCGATATTTGGCGAGGGCTAGCCTTAGGAGCGGCCAGCGTGCTGGGCACAGCGCGCGCATTGCACGCCTGCGACGCGGTATTGCAAGCAGGAGCCCGGAGGGGCGGTGGGGCTGCTTTGGCTGCTAATTTATTCTCCTCGCTTTTGATTGGAATTATTGGTAAGTTTGGGATACCAGCTGACAATTAGGTTGTTGAATCATTTTTTTTGTAATAAATGAAAAGATAATTATATTTTATACAAACAAGTTTTATAACAAACTATTTTTACCGTACATTTAATTTGTTTTTTATGACATTAAAAATATGTAACACGGAGGTTTAATTCTTCAGCGCTCACCTCTACCAACGTTTACGAGTATATGTATCATGGTCACGTCATGTAAGACAGACTTCGCTTGTTTGCGGTAATATAAGACGTTTTCTGATGAATAGATAAATCCAAATATATATATATATCTTAGAATATTTAAACTACTATAGTGGCGTCCCACGTTGGGCGCCACTATTGTAGTTTAAATATTCTAAGCTACCACAACTAACTAGTTGTGGTAGCTTAGAATATATAAACTACTATAAATATAATAAACTGACGTTTCGGCCATTTTTCAGTGGCCGTAATCACGGAATACAAAGATGTCAAGTGTCAATGAGTATTGTTAGTTTTATTTAGCCTACTTATTATTATTATTATAACTTATTATGTATATAGGTCGCGAAAACTTAAGAAAATACTACTATAAATAGTTTTCTAAACCTGAAGTAACCGAGTATCTTAAACACGCCGACAATTCCCGAACAAAAAACCGAGCGCGCTTGTAACGTCACTATGGTAATTTCTCATAATAACTCATCATATAAATAGCTTCATTAGCTGTGTGTTATGAATAACTTTTTAATTATAGCGAAAAAATACTTTATTATAAAACTTATCGTCGATCGTATATATTTTATAACAATCAATTTTTTTGCTATAATTAAAAAGTTATATCAAATTAAAAATAAATTTTTGAATCCGTATTACCCGACCGAAAACACGGCGAGCGCGCCTGTGCCATCAAAGTATGTATACCAGGAAATACAACAAACATCCCATAATATACAAAATGAGACCTATTCTTTAAGAGAAATATTACATTCGTATCTTAGTTTACTTGCAAATGCCAGGTGCATTGAACGGTCTCCTAACAACCTGGATGCTGCTAAAGATCCAAGAGCACCAGCTGTCTTGGCAGGTGTGGCGCGATAGCACCCTGCACTTGCACGTGACGTTGGTGGATGAGGAGGAGACCTCACGCCGCGATCCTCAGATGTCACGGTGGTGGGAGACGAAGATGGATATGCCACGGCGGACAGGAGTACCAATGTCGCTGATCCGTTTATGGTTGCCTTGCCTTACTCTTTGCCGGATTGATTATTGCAAGTATTTATATACATACATACATATTATCACGCCTGTTTCCCATGGAGGTGGGCAGTTCTCCACTTGCAACGATCCTGACAAGAAACTTTCGCTTCATCTACTTTCATTAACCTTCTCATACATGCACGTTTATTTCAAATGCCTTTTACCTGACCTCTTTTTAACACGTCTGCTATTTGATCTAGTGTGTACGTCGCGGTCTACTGGCACCAAACTCTACCATTCACAAGTCATACACTTGTTTTGTGATTCTACTTTTATCCATTCTCTCTACATGTCCAAACCACTTTAAAATTCTTATTTCAACTCTTGTTATTACATTCAGTGCCGTAAATAGGGCGGTGCCACCGGTGCCCAGGCACAGGGCGTAGACTCATGGGGACGCAAGAATGGCCAGACCAAGAAGGACTATTATTTTTTCGGTTTGTTCCTGATAAGTTACTGCTGCGCCCCTAGTGCCCGATTCCAACATATGCGTACCTACATGCCAGTATCACCAATAACGACAAAACATAGCGCTCATTATTTTGGCAGCGCACGAGCGTATTCTTTAATAAAATAGATTTTTCTTCCAAAATATTACATAATTGGTCCACCAGCACCAAGGTCCTTGTGTGTTATTTTATCACCCTGAATGAAATAAAGTAGGCCTATACATGGTATTGCTCTAGTTAGGGTACCTATAATATCTAAAAAAAACAAGGGCGCAGTTATAGAAGCTCGCAAAGGGCGCATAAAAGGCTATTTACGGCACTGATTCCATCTTCTTTCAATCTTCAAACTTGCAAGCGTCCCCTTATTACACAGTATTTATTTCTTCCGTTTATTCTTTGTTTCTGAGGGTCTCTGTGGTTGAGTGGGCTAAGTCATTGAGGGCCTAGCCCACAGAACACTTAGGCTCCAAACTCGATTCCGGGCATGGTAAATTTTGCAAAAAGAACTTTCCGTTAATTCCTTACTTGGTAAAACAGAAGGTAATGCAATAGGTGTGTTTGTCTGTTGATTGTCATCATTGTCTTTGAACACCACGGGCCATAAAAATGGCCCGGACTTTTGGAGGGCTTGCGTGGGGCCATAGGAAGGTCAATACGTAGAGGCCCCTTGACAAAATTTAATGTAAATGTGACGTGACATTGACCGGCGATTATCCCTGCCTACACCGTATACTAATGCATCCAAGGACAAGTCCCAGGCAGTGTAGGACTGTTGTGGGAAAGGAGGACAAAAAGTACCGGGCTATTGGGGCGAACTGCTAGTGGTTCTAGGGGTCTGGGATTATTATTATTCTGATTATCATTACGGTTTCTATTTCTTTACTTGCGTTTAGTCATAGGCCGATAATATGGTACAGTCGACTGTCGATTATTTGACACTCGAATTTGAATCTCTCGATAATACCCCTGAAAATTACTCGATAAATTGAATAAAATCAACATTAATTGGAATATTGTCTTGCCTGCCAACATGCAATAAATTGAAGTCCGGGTTTCCCTACTCTCTACAAGTTACGCTTCTACGCCCTTAGAACCGTCACAAGTGACGATTTCTTCTCAGCTGTCACCATTATCGAAAATTCATTTGACAATGATAGACCGAAGTCTCTCACTCAAGATAAAATTACGGACTCCTTTTGATAATGAACTTTTGTGAATAATTAATTGTACAATTATTTAAAGTAATATATCATGAGTTTTGATCAAACTCGTTGTTTACTTGATTCGTTTCCTCTTTCCCTCTAAGAGGTAAACTCCTGTTATTTTGAACTCTTGGTAATTTGTAATTTTTCTCTGGTTCCTTGAGTGTCAAATTATCGGGAGTCGACTATATATTGTTACGCTGCCTCTTGGTATTCCCCGCAAGCGGTAAAACGACCAGTGACAGTTATAAGTCGGTATAAAGCATGCAGCGTACTGGGACTCGCAGCCGCCTCATCATTGCAGGTGTACGCAACGATTTTTAAATTTGATTGATTGATTCCTCGTTTATTGCAGGCTTCACAAATTATCCAGGATTATGCTGCAATTATAATTTTGCGACTAAAGTATCAACAATTGCATGAAATGTGGGTAGGTTTAATTTACTTCGTGATTACAACATGCCTGTGCCTTCTCATCCTATTCTGCATAAAACTTGTGCAGTGGCATATGGCCCGGACAGACTTTAATTGATCTATTTTGGAAACGATTGTTTAAAAAAAATAGTCAATAGATAAAGCAATAAGGCAATGGAACACTTGAAAATAATAGACGAATAAAAAATTGTTAATCAATATTTATTTTCATTATTAATTATAAATTAACATAAAATATTATTATAATAATATAATATCAATTTTATAAAAGAAAAAAAAATATTAGGCGTAAACATGAAGCCGTTAAAATGTCAAGATTATAATAATTATGTTAAAATAATATGTTTATAATTATTATTTATTCGTGTTTATTTCGGCTGTACACTGACTAAGCAAGGACTCGATTTCCTTATAATATTTCTTAAATAAGTATAAGCGATCCTCGGTACAGTGCAATTAATAAATCTATGACCTACGGACGATGTCGGCCATTTTGTATCCTGCCCTTTAAAACAGACAACAAATTGTTAAAATAACACAAAATTATACCAAAAAATCTCTTGTTGTTCTCAGGTTCCAAAAACCCGTGAAAACATGGATTGATATTAAAAATATTAACGTAATATCATCTTGAGGCGGTCTCAATTCTTAAGACCGACAGCAATTTCTCAATTCTTTTGTATTCAAAAGATTTCAATGAACAAATATTAGAAGTGAGAATACAAAATGGCCGTTTCCATCATCGATATAATAATATGTTAGTCAAACTTACATACTAAATATAAAAGAAATCACATACAACTTGAGATTACAATAAATAGGAGTACTGTTGAGACAGCATTGAGAGAAACGAGTTGGGCGGACGCTGACGTAAAAACATCTATAAAATACAAATCAACAACAACATGTGTTTCAGACGATTATTACACATGAAATTACTTCAAAATAATACACATTTCATTTACACTTTGGTCAGTCCGGCAGACCACCTAACTTACTAAAAAAACAATAACTAATTATTTTTTTATCGATTTTAATCGATTAATCCTTTATAATGTGTAATAATCGCCGAAAACAATAAAAAAATTCTCTTTGGATTTTTCTAAGTATACTCATCGAACACAATAATATAAAGAACATTTTGTGACTTTAGCTTTCAACTACTCTCGGCTTACGATATAAACCCCTTTTCCATACAAAACACTGTACATTCATCATACAAGCATTGTTGTATGATTTAGTCCATTATCTCTAACAACTGCACTTTGACCGACCAATATCTATAGTCCATGGTTCCGATCTGTGTATGAAACAAAGACTTGAAGTATTTATAACAAATACTTTGCTTAATTTCCATCATATACTAGCATCGCAGTTAACAAAAGAGACAAAGTTATAATATAAAATTTCTAAGGTAAAAAAATCAAATTTGTATGGAGAATGTGTAGTGTTTCACCGCAAATTCGAAATGAAGCGCACATAAGTATCAACAAAAGGTAAATGCGTCTCTGAAGTTCGTACGCAATGCACAGAGCTGGAAGGCACGGTACTGCGCTCTCGCTCAGTCGCTATCCGATATGGCGTCTACAATTGCACACACTTATGCAGCTAACTTCAATCCAGACGCATTTATATTTTGCTCGAATCATATTTAGATTTTTATTAATATATTGACCAATCAGAATCGGCTATTTAAAGGCTCAGTAAAGTTTGGTTCTGAACAAAACGCATTAATACAGATCTTGCTCCAAAGTGACGAATTTGCGGCCTTATGTATAGTGGTGGGACGTGGTTGCTATCACTGCTGGTCCTTGAACCGGCGATGGATGGACTGGACGTACGTGAACACGCACTTCCAGTCCGGCTTCCGCATCTTCACCATGTCGTCCACGTCCAGCAGGGGGTAAATGCCCGCCTTCTCACTGAAACATTTCACATTTACTTTTTAACTGATATTCACAGAGTAATGCTGGTTAATTTGCTAATTTATAGCACTTTATACCATTATTCTTCAGCAGGTTTTATCTCTTATTTGCTTTCTTAACGTGTTAAGGGAAGTATATTACAATAATTACTGATCGAACTTTGAATTAATACTAAGGAGAGTCAGCTAGCTTCAATCGCCTAATCTTTGATCCTGTATTCCATAATTTTTCCGAAAAAATTGTTCATATTAAAATTCGTGAAAATCTATTCATTGAAGGCGATGAGGAAATAGACAATTATATTTTGACGCGGTATCTTAGAGGCATAATAATAATAGCCCATACCCTACCTATTGATGAGCTCGGGCCTGGCAATATAGCGCCTTGGATAGTGTACCCGCCACGCCCGTCCAAGGCGGCTTGGCAGGTTTGACACATCAGTTATCTCGATGTTCAGGTTTCATCACGATGTTTTGCCTTCACCGTTGTTATCACGTGGTAATTGTAACAATATGCATATAGACTGAAAAACTGCCTAAGAGGTGCATGGGTTACGGCTAGGATTCGAAGCCACGCCCTTTGAGTTTGGGACGCGTGCGCTAGTCATTATACTACCACGACTTCCATCTTAGAGAAATGTTGGAGTCATTATGTTAATTACAGATCTTAGTGCGGGCTCAATCGGTATGATTCCGCGCTCTCACAGAATATCGCCGTAAATCGGTTAGCCTTGAGCTGAACGTGTTTCCTCCTTAACCCATTTAATATTCTTTATCCCATCTCCCTATTTCCCTTCTATCCATCCTAAAGGCTCGCAACGCCTTGGCTTCACCTCTGGTGTTGTAGACTTCAACAGACGACGATAACCACTTTCCAACGTAAATGGAAACCATAAGTACCATATCTCATTGCATACCATAGCAGCGACGCCAGCAGCACTTCCGTGGGTACCCTTGGCGTCTATGAGACTCCGCTACTATCCGCCAAAGCGGATGCTAGACGTTCCGTTATCGAACGCTATTTTAAATTTTAATAAAATAGTAAAGTTTATTAGACACGACGCGCGATTGGTATTGCAGCTGGCGGCCGAATGAGATAACAGTGATTCATATATAAGCATATATTTTATTGGAAGCGCCGCCAGTGTGGCGTCGCCGCCAAACGAGCACAGCGGGCCGTTCAGGCTGGCGGCGACGCCAATCGATCGCCAAGTGACGTAAGGCTACGTACTGTTACAACCCTATTCGGTAAGCACTTATTGCTGAGTCCAACAATTCATTGACAGAGATTTCCAAAATGTCGATCAGCAGTAATTGCCTATAAATACCAAATCTTTTTCCAAATTCATAGAGTTCTCTTGGTTATTAACCACAGCTCTACAGCTACGGGTCTGGTTTGCCTAAACTAATACCATATCGGTCCGGTAGATCTTTGAGGTCCCGTATATTGAGACTCCAAGTCACCTATTATTCGTAATAGTGAAATAAAAAGGGTCCTAATAGCCAAAAGTGTTTTTTTTTAAACATATAAGTGCTCGGGACTAACAGTACGTTGTAATACAATTTGACATGTTCTGATTGGCAGATTGGCTGTCATGGCATCCTAATGAGATATAGCCCTAACTTAAATGTTGCCATATTGAACATTTGCTCTGTCAACCATGAATTTGGATAATCCTCAAGAGAAGAGAAGACAAGCAGAATGTTACAGATCCAACATTCTGCTAAGGTGTTGCTGTATTCTGGAGGTAAGGAGGATAGTGAAGTACACTTACTCGGCAACTTTGAAGGCTAGCGTGAAGTTATGGCGGCGCTTTTCCGGCGTGAGCTGTGAGTAGTCGAAGGCGTCCGGCAGGAAGTGGTGCACCAGCGCACAGAAGGCCAGCCCGTCCGCCCAGCTCGTCGAGAAGTTCTCCAGCTTCACATTCTACCCACAAACGGAGGCAAATAACAATGTTGGAATTGGTACGTTTGAAATATCCAGCTATTATATCGGATATATGGCGCTTAAATGTCGGATTTCTTTTTGGAAAATGAGGTAATCAATAAAAATAAAAAAAAACACTTCAGTAAATTTTTTAGTCTTGATTATATTTCAAATAAAACGTAACCAATGGCAAAATTCGGGTTTATATCAGGGCGCAATACTCATGCTCTCAACATTTGGGTAGCGCCGAAACGTCTTAACTAGGGTTGCCAACCGTACTATACTATATATATATATATATATATATATATATATATATATATATATATATATATATATATATATATATATATATATATATATATATATATATAATATACAGTATCGTACTATATTTTAGCCAAAAATAATATAGTATGAAATGTACTATATTTTCATCGCTAATTCAATTGTCGCGAATTTAACTCAGATTCTTATTATTCTTTTAAAAGCAAAATCTAGTAATAAATGCACATGGGAAATGCAATAATTAAAAAATCAAATATGTAATAAACAATGAAAAATAAATGTATACTCTTTTTCTTTTTCATCTAAATTTCGTAAAAGTACTATCATTTTACGGCTTAAAAACAAAAATACTATATTTTCTTTAAGAAAAAGCTGGCCACCCCAGTCTCAACACAACAGTTGAGAAGTCGAAATTTTAGAGTACGTCCACTTTTGAAATATCGCGTTGTGGAATCGAATAGATGACATGTTACTATGAATTCTATGATTATTTTCATATAAAATAAACGGTGCTAGTATACCGTACTATCTTACTTAATTAAAACTACGTAATTTGTTTTTTGTTTTTATTCCACGATTCGGCCACTTTTCGGTAGCCGTGATCAAAGAGGACAAAGGTGATGAAAATCAAATAAAATGCCGCGCTTCAAAACCGTTATAATGTACATTTAATTATGTGTAATAGTCACGAGAACTCAAGAAAATACTATCGTCTTTCTTTTGAAATATCACCATATAAATAATTTTGTTTACTGTATAAATATTAATTAACGCGTTATTTAACTCGTTTAGTCGTGGCGTCATAATTTTTGTTCGCTTATACAAAATCTAAAAGGCTGCAAATGTAAGATCATAAGAAATGTCTGAATTTATTTGACTGTGTCATCTACATAGAATACCTAATTGGCTTCTAACTTTTAGGTCATCTTCCTTATTGTCTAAATTTGTATATCATAACTACAAACAAGGAAGAATAATAAGGAATGAAATCGGCAAATAAAAAACGTAACTAGCAACACACTCTACAATTATAATTTTTATAGACTATCTCAATTGCATCATCGTCTTATTATTTAAAACATATTTTTAAACTTATATTAGTCATAATTTCTAAAACATAGTAATATGAATCAACTGTAGATTTTTTATTGACTACTTTTACTGATGGCCATTGTTTACAAGTTAAATCAATTAAAAAAAGTAAAACTTGTTACTTGCATATAGTATATTGCTATATGTGATATTGCTCTGTGCTAACCCTTGTGATAGTTCAAATAAGAGTGTATTTACTTTTATGTTTGGTCTTTAACCCACAGAGTAATCGATTACTATACAGATTATACATAATTTTACCAGCATCTATAGCCTGTACTATGCTTTATGGCTCGTCCTGGTTAAACTTAGAAGGTTGGACAATATTTGATTTTGTATGAAAAAGCGTTTATTGCCCAATCATCTATTTCGAACTAAGAGCAGTCATAAAGCTTAGTGCAGAATATATAAAGTTAAACACAAAAATTTCATGCATATAACACAGTTTTTACAAATTTACAAAAAATATTTTATTATTATATTCATTAAGGTTAAAACCATGCTTTTTATTGCTTGTACAAATATGAATGTATTATCTTCATACATTTTTAAGATGAGGATACACATAATTTATATTATATTGTATACACACAATAATCATTTATGTATTTATATATAATATTGTATTTAATAATTTATTTGATTGTAACCAAAGTAATAATATTTGGTCATGTAATGAATATGAATAGTATATGAAACTATAATTAAATAACAAGTAATATATACAGTATAGCGCAGCCATAAGAAGCGGAAACAAGCGGTGGGTGGGGGTGTCAGACATCGCTGTGTGTGAACATATGTTAAGGTCCAGTGCGTGTGCGCAGCTCCTTATTTCATGCCATATTAACAAAATATCGAGAACGCGGTTAAATCCGTATTATCCGAACGCCCTGTCATACAGACCGATGCATATTTCAATTAATGTACAAACTTCTATCATATCCAAAATACACCATGTCCCAAAAGTGAGGAAAAATGTGCATCAGCCTATTAAAACTGGTTTACGTGTCCCCATTACGTTCATTGCATTCATTTTAGTAAATCAAAGATTTTCATTAATTTACCTGATTTGTATAAATTGATTTATTCAGCCCCGGCCCACACCTGTGTTATCGTAGCGATACTGATTCCGTTGTGTTATAATTATGCGACGAATCGATGCAACACAACGGATATCTGACACGCCGCGATGTTCAAATGTGTCCCAAGCTTTATAATAGTTAGTGCGATGTTATGTGTTTGCAATGAACGCATTGGGTCGTGGGCGATCTGTACCTCGTAGTCCCGAGTCTTGTCGCGACACCATTGCAGCAAGCGCTCTTTAATAGTGAGCGCGCTGGCTTGCAACGCTGGGTCCGTGAACTTGAAGTAAGGCAGCGACGGAGAGCCCGGGCTCTGCGGCGTCTGAGGCGAGCTACAACCGGGGCTCAGGTTAGTCACGCTTCGCGGATTCGCGGCCTCGCATCCCCGCGACACGCCGGTTAGTCGCGCGCACAACGCGTTAGTTGCTGTGCTCAGTCACATTCGAGTGCTTCTTAGGGTATGACTACGTCTCATCGCATATCAAGCCAAGTCAGAAACAGCGTAACCTCTGTGGCTGCAAGCCATCGCAGGTGCACAGTTCATGTACGAACTGTACACCTCTCATACGAGAGAAGGTTTATTATCAGGAGGACAAATCTAATTCACGGGAAAGATGTGACAAATTTTAGGCCTACTCTTGATAAATTGATAAAAATGCCAAGAGGTTTGATGATAAATTCAGGCTTCAATACAATTCGTATGAGAGACTTATTATCACGAGGACAAATCTAATTAATAGTAGAGTTGTGACAAGTGTCAAAGCTACTTTTGATAAATATGCCAAGAGGTTTGGAGAAAAATTATTCTGCTGATTCTGCGCTTTATCAAAGTGGGAGAATAACACGTTGTGCTTATTAATCGGATATGTTATTTACACGATGATAATGTAAATAGTGCTACTTTCATAACAACTATAGTTAGCGACTTTGAATTTGAAAACAGGTGTCTATGAAATGTTAAGTTCATTGAATTGATTGACTATATTTGTACTTGATTGTATGTTTTTTGATGAGAATTGTAATGAAGCGACTAAGGTAGAGAAGATGTTATATGATGCATATCAATTTGTATATTTACTTGTATCTAATCCTGATATGGGTCCCGAAAATGGCTGCCGGAAATAAATAAAATAGTAACGCATTACATGATATATTGAAGCTACCAGAATGATATATACTTGAATATTTATCTAATAATATACTAAATTATATCATATCATGTAGAGTTTCTATAGATTTTCTAAAGGAGATGGTTAAATAATGGGAGATAACTTACTTAGGACTATTGGATGAGTTTTGTTTCTCGAGCTGACGGAACTTCGCGAACGGCGAGACAGGTTTCGGCGCCGGCCTTGTCATGCTCTCAATAACTAAAAGCATTCAAGGCACTTGTACATTTTGCACTTCCATAGCATAATGTAATCAAACAAATATATTTCAACTGTCTACTTTCAAAAGAGAGAGCTGAATTTACCTTTTGAAGTTTTTGTTGTTGTGCTACTGCTAACAATTTTCTCCGAGGAGTCCCTCCTTACGCTCGATGTCACTTTGACTTCCTCTTCCTCTGCAAACGAGAAGAAGTTTTACAAAAAGAAAACAAGCGAGGGACTCTAGAATCTACGCCCAGGGAACACTTGCAAAACAACCAGCAAGACAATGTACAATACTTAAAAGCTATTAGTCAAAAAACACTGTTAATGCTTCCTTTCATCGCAATTTTATCGGTCGATAGTTGGTTCATTTGCCTTTAAAATAGCCGATTGTTCTTCTTAAAAATGTGTTTTGCTTTCATAATAATTAAAGGCCAATATATCGGCCGATAAAATGGTTTGCAATGAACTTATCACTAATGGGTCACTGTCAAATGATGTGGATGTTATATACTATGTATGTACAGTACAAGTGGCGCGAACGTGGGTTCAAAGGTTGAGAGGGTCACGGGGTCACGCGGGGGTCGAAGAGAGGGGGCGGAGAGGGGGCATGCGGCGAACACGGGGCGCGACACAAGCGACAGGCAGCCCACACACACACGACTCACGCGCGTCTCGCTCGTCTCCCGCTCCTAACTAGTGGAATGTGCGCGCGGCGCTACGCGAGCGCCGACACCAGGTCCTCGAAAGCGTCGTCTGCGTTGCTCTCGTCCAGGAATTGCAGCTCGGACACCGTGGGCATGGTGCGGCTGCGGCCCAGGCTGTACGCCTGCGTCTGCGGCGTCGCGGGCTGGACGGGCGCGCGGATCGACCGGGGCCGTTGCGCCGGCGGCGAACGCGTGTTCGTCACCTGTCCTGAGAAATACGCTTCAACCGTGCGTTTCTTCTCTGAAACTTCTTCGCGAGCTATACCACCCTCGTAAAGCTTCGGCACGGCTAGCAGGTGCATTGACTTTGCACGAGCGACTACACGCCGTGGGGAGGACGACTTCGATGTTGGCGTTAGGACCATTTGATGCCAGGAGCCCGACCTACTGAGTGGCGCGCTGCTGCCGCTCGCCGCCGACTCGCTGGAGAGAATCGATTCGCGCGACGCGCCGAGCCCGCCGTGAGACGGCGGCGTGAGGGGCGACAGTGGATGTGGCGAGCGGCCATTTGGAACCGATACTTTGACTTGAGATCTCAGCGTTTCCCTTTTCTTTCTTTCGATCTGATTGAGAACATCATGTTTTGGTGAAGAGAATTTATCTAATACACCGCGAAGGTTGTCGGCTGCCGGTCGACGTTCGTCCCTGGTGCGGACTCCGGCGGTAATGGTGGCGGCCCCGCGAACTGGACCGCGCATTACTCGTGTTACGACGCTGCCGTGTTCTATTGTTACGTCGTCTTTGACACCATTAGTATGTTTTGCATCTCCATTTTGGTACATATGGAGTAAAGGTAATTCTTGGTTACTTGTGCGTGGGGAGAGCGGAGTCCGTGGCGTGGTGGGGGAAAGTGGGCCACGCGGTGCCATCGGTGATAGAGGACCTCGCGGTGCTGTAGGAGATAGACCGCTTCGGTTACAATCAGTGTCATTAGTAACAACATCAGGCAAATAATCCACTTTATGGGCTCGCGCCTTTTCAATGTCAGGAGTTCTTTGTAAGGGGACAAACGAGGAAATTCCACTAGAAGGCGTATAGTCCGTTACTGTATAAGCAGGAGGTGGCGGTGGTTTGCGGTCGACTGGTTCGCGATCTCCATTGGCCGCCTGACTGCGACGGTTCTTCTCGCGTATTTGACGTTCATAGAATTCTATTTGTAACTGTTGTGCATCCAATTTCGATACAGTATCAGTAAATTTGGCGTCATCCACTCGTCGAACGAGTTCCGGTGCGGAAAGTTCGTTCTGACTTGGAATAGACTTTACTGGATACTTTTGGGGTTGCGAGAAGGCGTGAGTCTGAGGTGTGGGTAGGTCGTATGCGGCCGGCCTGTATGGAGGCTCGTATTTGTCTTCGAATTTGTTTGCAGTCTGGCTGACTACGCGACTCGAGCCACCGGTATCTGTTGCCCAAGGAACAGATGGCGCAGGTGGGCTGTGGACTTCTAACTTTGATGGATAAATGGGTGGAGCTTCTACGGTGGGAGACACTGCGTTGTTTATCGAAGGGGGACTCCAAATGTTTGCAGGCGCCATTGTTGGTGAAGCTACTTTCGCGGGTGGTTTAAACGCTGACATTGGTGCGTGAGAAAATTGATTTACTGGAATAGGTCGAGCGACAAAAGGTTTAACTATTAGGGGCTTTGTTGGAGATTGAGGAATGGTTTGTTGAGGGTTCAATGGTGCGGGAGGTGAAACTAGGGAAGCGGGAGGAGGAACAGGGTGGAGTACGACCGGGGCTGGTGCCAAACTCTTTGGGGCTTGGGTCTGGATCTGCATCTGTTTCGGGATATGGACTCGGACAGGTTCACGACGCTCGGTCACCCATGGAGGTTTAATTATATTCTCTTTATTAGGCTCATGGAATAATCTTCTAGATCGCGGTGCTGGCGCCGGTGGTGGCACATCTTCGGGTGCCCGCCAGAAACGCCTAGCCGACGAGGCACTCGACGATCTACTACTGTGATCTTCACGTTCACGACTTTCGAATGTATTTTTAATATTACCGAATCGGTTGCTCCAGTTGGCTTGGCCAATGCCAGTTTCTCTCTCCGCACTCTCATTCTTTTTCATAAAAGCGAGGAATTTCCTATCATTATCTGTTTGGGGTTTAAATTCGGGGACCAATGGGCCTCGATTTGCTGCGTTGTCTTCATCATTATTATCGTCGATGCGGTACCCGCTGAGGGACTTTCCGATATCAATTGTATTTGCACGTTTCATACGTAATTTTTTATTGTTATTATTATTGAAATGACTTAATGGTTCTTCGGCAGGAGGAGGAGCGGCAAAATTGTAAGTAGGAGGGAGAGGCCGGTATAAATTAGACACGTGCTTAGGTTCTTCGCGGGAGGGTTGTCTCTGAACAGGGGGGGCTGGTCGCTCGACCGGTACGCGACGTGGGACGGTTTCGCGGTCAGCACGCGCAGATGCATCAAATTTATTCGCTATGGCCGCTATACTACTTTTTGAATCGGAAGGACGTCTTTCCATTCGAGGGAGCGGTTGCGTGGGATGTGGAACGGGATCAGCCATAGAATGCCTGAAGAATTCGGGCTTTTTGGGTGCCTGTGTTCTCCGTGCTACTACCATTTTTGCATCCCTGTTAACAATATTCGGTGGCTCGTAATTAACGGTGTGAGACACTGGTGCCTTCTTGCGTTGAGAGGCGATAGCATCATGGTAGCTGACTTCATAATCGACGCTTTGTTTGCGTTCAGGCGTGGACGTTTCGGTTGATATCGTGGATGCCGTGCTGGAGGTGGGTGGTTCCGGCCCCAAAACCAATTGATCTCTATCAACTAGGCGCCTCGCCTCCTCTAACTCTTCACGGGTGACGCCCACCGTGTGTCGGTTGGCCCGGGAGCGGCGTCGCGATTTGCGGCGGCATCCGTCGAGGCGGTCGGCGGCGTCGAGAGCGTCTTCTAGCCTGTCGGCGAGGGTTAGGAGGGCCCGGGCCTGTGGGTGGGGAGTCGGTGGGGCTAGAGCGGCCCGCAGCCTGGCAAGGGATCGTCGCACGTCTGCGACGACGTCAGCCGGGGCCGCGCCCAGCCCAGCGAGTAACTTCTCTCCACCGCCGCCTAGCAGTCCCTGCAGCAGAGGGAGAAGAAGGGACTCACCACGAGCCTCGGCGCCATCGACGCCGTCGCCTCCCTCGCCGGCTGCGTTCAAAGCCTCCGTTACCGCGCTGGCGCATGCTATCAAACAATTAAAAGAAATTAATTATTATATACAATAAACAATTCTAAAGAATTTCATGGTACGATAAGATTATGAGAAAGTTTTTAAACTCAATTGCAAAATCACGGTGCATTACAAAAACAATTATCCAAGTTGTTAATTATTTAGGTTGATTTATTTTTAAAATATGTATAATTTATTCGTATTTGTATTAATTAAATCATAAAATACGGTTGCTTTATGGCTTCGGTTGTAAAATTCTACATGAGCAAAATATTTTTATAGTCTACTAGGGCTTTTGCCGCTGCTTTGCTTGGACACGTTAATATTTGTCTCCCCAAAGAACTGTCATGTTTTTAAGATAAAATACATACATACGATCTTATTCATATTAAGTTACAGTAAGTTTGTAAACTTACAATCTTAGTCTGACTTGATATGAATAAGACTTTAATTCTTTACAAACTGCGAATGACTTTCGACGAGTATTGCAAGCATACACAAACAAAATGTAATCTTACAAAAAACGTGAGATTCTAATATCTTATCCCTTGTGTATAATGTACTCTTTAACTCAGAAACACCCTCCTATTTGAAGGAACGCTTTGAGTTCTTTCGAGAAAGTAATACAAGGTTCTTTTTTTTAATAACTACTCTACGGACTCGGGTTCCGTACCCTTTTGTACAACTTAATTTCTATGAAAGTTTTACAGACATACACGCTTATTGTTCATTTTTGTTACTGTGTGTGACATTAATTTAGTAATTTTTATGTTGTAGTATACCTAAGAATAACTTATAATAATATTTTTTCTAATTTTAATACTAAACTCATACTAATGTAGAGTGTATCTGTTTCATGCTGGTGTTGTGAGGAAGTGCATGTGTAGTGTGTGCCTTATGTCTATACGTATATATATCTTAACCATAGCCATGTGTGTTGTTTTCCTTTCTGTGCCTAGCTTATTAATTTTAGGCTCTTTTTTGTGTCTGGGTTTGTTTGTGACGTGTGCGTGTAATGCTATGCGGTGGTAGTGCGCGTTGGTGGAGTATGTGTATGAGTTTCGTTGTTAGTTGTGTGTTTGTGACTTTGTGTGGTGTTATAATTTATTGTTTAATTGTTGTACAAGGCTCTTAAGATCTTCAGCAAATCTGTGACTAATGACGCCAATGCATTCTATGCAATTTTGTCAGAAATCTTTCACTATGCAGGCTGTAAGGTTGTGGAATGCATTACCAATAAGCATCAGAAGTGCAAAGTCACTTACATCTTTTAATAAACTCCTTAAAGATCACTGTCTAAATTTGTAAACAGTAATTTATGTATGTGTATGTAACTCTACATATACTTGTATGTGTATTTTATTTGCTATTAATATATGTATATATGATTGTATATATTTTAAACTATGCGCACTGAATACCGACCCATTATTAGAAATGTGAAATTATCTCTAGAAGGTTGTCTGGAAGAAATCGCTGTTAGCGATAAGACCGCCGATTGTACTAGTTAAATGATTGTTAACACATGTATATTATTTTCTTGTGTGCAATAAAGAATATTCTATTCTATTATATTCTAAAATAAACTAACATTTAGGACTTCCCTCAATGATTAGCATCTTGTTAATTTGGTCAAAACATGAGTGTAGTGAACCTGTTGCGTCACGTACGTAGATAATTTGTTGCTGCATTATTTAGCAGGGTCAAAACTTTATATATAATGACCTTGCTATTTACCTAAAGTTGAATATATACAAAAATCAATCTTTTAAGCGTAATGTTAAAGCATTCCTTCTCAAATAAGCATATTATTCAGTTGACGATTATTTTTATTCTTAAATATTAATATGATTATATAAAAGTGCCTTCTTACTGACATAATATTTTGTAAAATGAATAATATTTATTGTAAATTTGACATTTCTTTAATCCGGCTCGAAGGACCAAAAACCTGTAGTGTGTATACAGTTTTAGTGTGGGAGGGAAGGGTAAAATGTAAGAAATACCAAACCCAACGAGCTCTGTAATGGCACTGATTTTATTACCGAAAAATATACAAATATACATGTGTTGTTAAGCATTAAGTCGTAGTTGCTTACTTGTAAAATGCTGACTATTGTACATACTTTTTACATAATAGTAATTATGGACTTTTTAAAATAATTATTTGAGACTAATGTGCTAGTATTTATATTCAGACACAAAATATTTTTTGTTATTGAATTCATATAAATAAATAGTACTATATCTTCGTGAGATGCATCTGCGATTGTAACATCTATTTTCTATATTGACAAATTATATCACCTACGTGGACTAAGTACTTAAAGTTTTAACCTTGCTAAATAATGCAGTAACAAATTTGTCCACTTACGTGACGCCACAATATTTTTTTATGTCTTATGTTAATAAGATCTAAGTTACGGCTTACCTTCTTGTTCGGCCATGAGTGTGCGTATGCGCCCGCGCAGGCGCCTCCGTTGCTCGTAGTCGTTGCACTCGTCCAACTGGAACGATACATAACAACAATTCAAGGATTTACCATTAACACTGTTGCAACACACGAACATTTTCAAAAATATAAATATAACGTGGGCCCAGCAAGCATTGTCCTGCCCTGAAAAAAATCTAGGACGCGATTGCACGCCATCTACCGGGTCTAATTGTAAATCTGAACCATCCAGGCACCACACCAGAGACACACAAAAGAATTCATCAAAATCTTGGAAACCGATTTCAGCGCTACCTACCGGTTCCAATTGTGAATCTAAATGATCTCGGGACCCACATAAACATAATATCGTCAAAATCACAAGTCGTTTTTGAGTTTTAGCCAAATTAACGAACAGCAATTAATTTTCATATATTATATAAACAACAGCTTATTTTCCGAATGTTGGGCTCGAGCCTCCCATTTACAAGGGATTAGAAAATATACCCGCCACGCTTGAAGATAGATTGACAGATTTTACACATTGGTTACCTCGATGTGGGGGTTTCATCATGATGTTTTCCTTCACCGTTGCCACGTGGTAATTGTAACAATATGTACATTAGGTCCGAAAACTGCCTAAGCTTGTGCATGCTTTCCGGCTAAGATTCGAATCCGCGCCCTTTAAGTTTGGGACGCGAGCAAACTATCCATTGTCCTAGCACGACTTTAAAAGGAAATAACTTTCAAAAAACAACAGATTTGAAAAGAAAAATCCAATAGCCAATTGGGTTTTAAAAGATAGATTTCACCAGATTTTCTCTCGTTTATTTTTCAATCAATCAATCAATATCTTTATTTACAAGAATGTAGTTTAAACAGGTGTTATACAATTGTAGATGCACAGTACATTCTATCACATAGTGGTACACATACATACATATAATGACTTAAAAACTAAAATCAAACTTACATAAATATTCTGATTGAGAAACATGTCAAATAAGATTTGATAATTAAATATAAATCAAAACATTTAGTAGTATTTCTCAATAAATATTAGATATTAAAAGGTATAATATAATTGTTATGTCTTTTTCATACTTATTACTTTTTATAGTGTCACATGAAAACAAAATTAAAAAAATATTTCAAAATAATGAATAATTTTATTAATTGTTGGGATAAAATTATTCTAAGCCATTATAATATCTTAATATCCAGGGCAACAAAACCACCGTTGACTAGTGATATATTTACATGTACATCTACACTTTCCAAGAAATAGTATTTAGTTAGTATATTTCCGAACTGACTGGGATTTGGGGGACCTATTTGTTATTTGTATTTTTTTTGATTAAAATTTATAATTTAAACTTTTAAATGTAAACTTTAATTGTAAACATGTAAAAATAAATTACACTTGTATGAGTTTTTTATTGAAATGATCATAAAATGAAAAACAAATATATAAAACTCACACATATCCTTTGAAAATTACTTATCATTTTATAGCACAATTTTTTGATAAACAACACAATCACTATATAATCGTGTTAGTTGATGGACTGCTCGCGGCGGTGTGACTGCGGCTGTGGAGCAGTGGACATTGGACAAACAAACATAAAGGTGGGAGCACAATCTAGTATAGTATTATTATACTACAGTAGATACACGGTGCCGTTTTGGCCGATAAAAGTTTGCAGGGAGTTATAAGGCGTAATATGAGCGAGTCGGTCTCGAGTTGTCTGTAAGTCATTAGCAAAGATACAAAATATTTTTTTGAAGTGAAACTTCTTTAGAATCATTGTGATTTAAAACTCAATGAAACGAAAAAGCGACATTAAGAAGAGATAAAAACATAAAATTTAACCTTATTTAATTCGAAATAAAACACATTTCTCTTTACCCGTTAGTATTAATTTTCACTTTAAATAAAACTTAAAAGATTTCAAGTAAATTTTAGCTCTATCTGTATATATTTAAGACAGATATTCTTTTATACGTAGATCAAAGGAAATTGTGCGTAACAGTACATTGAATTTTGAATTTTATGCGAAAATGTATGTGTGCAATTCACAGTTGTCTACTAAGCGTTGTAGCTATAATTATTTTCGTCTATTTATTCTCTGAAGTTTTACTACTACTGCCTGTAAATTGTACACACACATTTTTTTTTATTGTGCAGGTGTTCACGTTTGAACGTAAAGCAATTATTTATTAATGGATAGAATGGTAACTATTTTTTATTGCCTAAAGTAGGAAAGCAGGCAGACGGCCCACCTGATGGAAAGTGGTTACCTTCGCCTATGGACGTTTGCAAGACCAGGGGCAATGTCATCGCGTTGCTTACCTTTAAGATAAATTCAAATTTATTTTATTGCTAATATAGGTAAAATAAATGGTGTTACAATAGTTAGTACATCTATATTCTACCGCTACCGGTATCACATATTTCATATTTCAATCTAAATGAAGACAATTTAATCTAGTACATCATGTCAAATTATTAAAGTTAAACAAAATGGAATAAAATATATCATAGTGTTCATTCAAATAATGAAGATAGAGTCATAACCATACACAGAATAATAATAATAATACTTTATGGTAATATCATGTACAAATATCAAAATAATTACATTAATGATATTTAAAATGTATCTGTCAAAAAGTCTCTAATGATCTAATAATAATAATGTATATTATATAATGTCTCCCACTATTGGGGTTGGAAAATAATATAAAGTCTAATAATAAAATATTAATATAAGAAGCATGAAATATGGGAATGTAAAGTATGTGACGGCAAGTGAGCAACCAGAAATCCCACTCGTCATATGAAATATGACTAGCTCAGATAATGTGTTTAGGTGGTATCACACCAATCGAGCCAGCAATAAGAGCTGTAATTAAGGTCATGATTACAGTATTTGTACGTATAACACGAAGATACCTATTCATTCGTGACTTGAAAGACTTCAAACACTTCTAAATTACGTGTCGTAGGAAAAATAGGTTACAACATGTCATTGGAACTATTTTAAACCTTAGCTATAATGATTGGTCAGAATAAAAAAAGGACGTACAGAGTTCTGTCATCATACAGTCAGAGGGAGGATTATGATAATAAAAAAATAACACATTCCACTCGGTTTTAATATCAAAATCAACGGTATAAACTTACTGATAAGTATATTATATACTGTGATGGGAACTTACTAAATGGACATTGAATGTAAAATTTCAACACTTTACGACATTCAACATTTATGTTTATTTAGAAAGTAAATTATGCTGCTTGTTATATGATTTATTGATCTTATGATTGGTGTGATAGATGGTTTTGTGACTATTTGTTTAACAATTACGTATAAATATTGGATAATTATTCTTATACTTTCATTAAAACAAGATTACTACAGAATATGACATTGCGAAAGTATTAAAACAATGCAAGATGATTCAATTCTGCCTGTGCTTAATAAAGTTGAGTCATTCAATGTCCGCTCATTCACTACGCCTTTCAATCAAATTGAATCAATTTGGTTGATCCTTCTTAATATCAGCTTTATTAATATTTGGAATGTAAATAAAACTTTATAGAACGAATATTTTCTTAAGTTTTCGCGACTAGTATACATAATAAAACTACGTTTTAACGGTTTTAAGCGCGGTAATTTATTGCGACGTTTCGGCCACTTTTCAATGGCCGTGATCACGGAAGACAGAGATGTCAAGTGTCAATGATTATTGTTTAAGTTTTATTTAGCCTACCGCCAACTTGTTCATTTGAATTATTTAGTTTTAATTTTGTTTATGGTTATTATTTACTCTATGGGAGCCTAATCTAATTTATCACCGCTTCGCAACATGTTATGGCTTGAAGAGAAGAAGCGGCGCAAGAAACTCTTCAGCAAATATGCCTAGCTCTAATAATTTTACATAATATTAAAATGGGTGGAAGGAAAAATAAGAAGAAATTATCAATCAAGTTGGTTGTGTTCCGGTGCACGCAGAAAGAGCTCACAGTGTTTTGAGGTCTGGCAGTTGATTTTTGCTAGATTTGGGTCTTAATAGTTTTAATGATTGGATCCCAAACAGATGGTACTTGCCAACCATCTTCTCTATTGAAATTTGGGTGTTTTTTTTATTTCAATAGCCTCTGTATAGAACTTTTGTGATTACGAATGCTACAGAGTGTCGAAGAAGAAAGTATAATTACTATGCATATTTAAATATAATGTATATAATCAAAAGTTTTAATATCTTTTATTTAAATACTTATAACTAATTAAAAAGGAATTTTTAATTACTTCAGCTTACTTTTTAAATACATTTAGAAAAAGTATAATTTATCTTCACAAACTTATCATATTTATTTGTTTTTGTAGAAATGAAATTCGTGTTAAAGTATACTAATAAAAATGAGGGTTGTCTGTAATTTAAAAAAAAAAATGCAAATAGTTATGTGAAAATTACTATCTACACTACGCCTAATAATAAACAACGTCTTCACAATGTTTGTATGTCAGTCTGTTTAAATGTTTGGTGTAGAACAGTAAAAAATAGGGATTAAGGACCATTTCACACTGACGCAGAGTCGAAGCACACCGAAGCGTTAAATTAAAAATTAACATACTATATTGAGCCCCATCTCCACAACTTAATGCACACGTTTGGGGTCAACGACGTGACGCTCGAAAAGGCTAGAGGGGAAGGGGGTGGTCTTCGGAAGAAATCATGAAACACCACAAGGAAGGTGCTATGATGATGGATGCTATACGTAAGGCAATTTTCTAAAAAGAATTCAGGGTATTCTGTACTCAAAAATACACGTGATGTTTTTTTAGGAGAAGGAGGGTTAAAAAGTTGAAAAAAAGCAACACGTAATTAATGAACGATCCCTTTCTGTAAAGATAAAAAATGACGCGTGCGCTCAGTTGTCTGCTCGCAGAATTCTGTCGAAAGCACGTGTTTTTTTAATTTGATAAATGTGTGTGCATTACGACGTGGAGATAGGTGTCACTATCCTATGTAAATATTTTGCTTGACGCTTCGATGCGCTTCGAGTCTGCGTCAGTGCATCTCGACCCTAAAACTGGAATTTTATTCAAATCGTTTATGTTCCATTTTGATAACAAGTAGGGTAAGCGTGCGTGTAGGTATACTACGTAGCTACCGCGACGCCGCCGTGCCACCGAAAGTGTATACTACGTTACGACTCTGCCGCCGCCGCACTTTCTCTGTTGAGCTATAGAAATTAACAGAATAGTAGCGCGGTGGCGTCATTTCTCGTCTATACAAGCACTTAAAAGATAATTAAAACTACTTTTTAATGGTTTATTTGATCTTTATTTCAACGTCTCGGCCACTTTTCAGTAGCCCTGATGCGGTGTAGTGTAGTCACGAATACTTAAGAAAATACCACTTCAAATATATTAATATAAAACCAAAGTTTCGCACGAGAAAAGTGCCGGGCATAGGCTAGTCTATACAGATAACTAAAATTGAAGTGTCTGTTTGTAATGTCAAAATAACAGCTTTTTAGTAAATGTATATGAAAGTATATACGGTACTTTTATAATAAATCAATTTTTAATTTTTTTATCTGTCTGTCTGTATGTTCCGGTTAATCTCTGAAGCGGCTGGACCGATTTTGATGAGACGTTCATTGGCAGGTAGCTGATGTTATAAAGACTAACTTGGGCTTTTTTAGGGTTTCCCGAAAACAAAATCCACGCGGACGAAATCGCTCGAAAGCTAGTTGAAAATAAAATTAGGAAATCTAATTACCCCATAGTTTGCGTACAAAATTACGATCATTTATCTGGCGGAAGTGAGCACCGGGGGCCGGAAGTTGCAGCACTGCCCTAAATTACACTTGGCTATAATTACAGGTCGTATCTTTTATTATTACACCAGCCATCAAATTGACAGATATTGTGATGAATTACCTATTGTTATGTTTTTTTTTGTGTTCAATTTACGGTTGCATACATTCATTTTTATTTTATTGATAGATTCAGATCGTATTTAAAAAGTTATATATTAAGTAATTTGCCCTACCTTCTCCTAGTTTATAATCGTACTAGCTTCTGCCCGCGACTTTGTTTACATAGAAGGTGAAAATATTTTTAAATCGTAATGCCCGCCCGCTGGCCTTGCACATCATAAATGTGCGCGCAGTACTTGATCATTATTTTGCTGCGATGTTATTTTAAAACTGCGACATCTCCTAAGATATTCATTGAAATCGAATGATGTAAATGGTAATTTTGTTTTAAATTAAATACTTGTGATGAATAACGTATTTATCTGGATGAGGATTAATATCATGTTTATAAAAACACCTTCGCAAATAATGCATTATTTTAGAACAAATTTGGTTAGCACAAAAAAGGTTATAGTGAGCCAGCCTTAAAAGATAGACATATGCTGTTGCGGACTTCCTTGTAGAACTTTTAAAGGGGAACAATTCTGTCACACATGATTTTTGCGTAACTTTAACCGTTTACGCAGCGCACGCAGCGAAAACTCAAAAGAAAAAAAAACTAGATATATATACAATTGATCTAAAGATATATAGAATATATACAAAACGCATTCTTTTAAGAGTAACCTTAGAGCATCCCTTCTCAAACAAGCATACTAGTCAGTTGACGATAATTTTTGTTCCTAAACGTTGATGTGATTATATAAAAATTCCTTCTTATTGATATAATATTTTGTACAATAAACAATATTTATTGTAAATATGTCATTTATTATAATGGTATTTATGGACATTATCAAATAATTATTTTGAGACTTATGTACTACGTATTTAAATACATATATATATATTTTTAACTACTCTACGGACTCGGGTTCCGTACCCTTTTGTACAACTTAATTTCTATGAAAGTTTTATGAAAGTGTGACATTAATTTAGTGATTTTTATGTTGTAGTGTACCTTAAGAATAACTTATAATATTATTTATTATAAACGTATTTATATTTAGACAGAAAATAATTTCGTAATGTTTATTCAAAACAAATAACGACGCAACGAATACTTGGTTCGGTGCCTCTTTTCTCCCGCATACTCTATGACGTATGGAATATGGACTATGGACTAGGACCATGAAATTAATTCCGCACCGGAATTAAATTCTGTATTTAGGTCTTAAAGCTGCTACTGTACATTATCCTGTTGGTTATATCCGCATAGATGTTGATTTTATCTCACAATAATTAATAAGAAACTTTAGTAAATTCTATCAATATTTATTTTTCTCAATACAGCGCTAAGAGAGGAAAACAAATAAAAATTTTAATTCTAACATTTTTGTAGCTTTTTCATTTTTAACGAAAATATTAAGTCTTTACCTTAAGGAACGTTCTGAATTCATTCGCCTTTTTACTTCCCACAATTTGCGCGCTCATACGTATCGTAAACTCACTACACCTGCACACACTTCATCCTTTTATGATAACTCATTTACAGAGCAGGCTGTCAAACTTTGGAATGCGCTGCCTCTTTATGTCAGAGAGGCCAAAACATCGCTTACATTTAAGAAAACACTACTTTTCCTTAAATAAATATGCCTAATTCTTGTACTATGATTTATTGTATGTATTTAATTTATAAAGTAATTTAAGTATGTGTATTTAATTTATAAAATATGTAGTTTAAGTATGTTTAATTATGATAGACCTCATCATCTGCACCACCTACATCGCCAGATTAGTTATACATTCCTTCAGTTAGGTTGCCTGGAAGAGATTGCTTTAAGCGATAAGGCCGCCTATTGTTTCTACCATGACAATATTGTAATTGTGTATTTTTGAAATTGTATATTTGGTGAGCAATAAAGTGTTATCTATCTATCTATCTATTAAGTTTTTTTTAATAGATCAACAGTTTTGAACATATTAAGCGTTAATAATTATTACCAAAACCAAATAACGGTAAATCAGATACAGCAATTGCGAAAATGCAAAACGTTATACATTTTTTGAAAATGTTGATTCCCATATCATAAATCAATATCGTATAACTTTATTGCCATCACTAACGTTGCATAATAAGTTGTGGAAGGGAACAAGTTGAAATAACATCTAATATATCACATACGGTTGATAAGTGCGCTTGCGCATGTAACATGTGATCAAAGACAACCGTTAATCACGCATCGATGACTGTACACATTTGAAGTTTCACCGCAACGTAGGGCTGACCATACAACATTCGCTACATGACTAGTACACGTAATAAAACTACGTTTTAACGGTTTTAAGCGCGGTTTTTATTTGATTCTTATTCCGATCTTACGGCCAATTTTCAGTAGCCGTGATCACGGACGACTGGACATCTTTAGGGCCTAAATCGCTTAATAAAATTGATTCGTGTCAAGATAAACCTACAAGCTAGTTGTAAGACAGTATAAAGTTTAACTTTATGTTGATACCTGTAGAGAAATCATATGAATTTGCGAAAACAGCTTCTTTAGGCTCTCTAGTTTCATAATAACAGTTATCATCATAATAATATATTATAATATGTATATACAAGGTGGAATTTTTTAATGCCACCTGGAGAGAAAGTACTCTAAATAATAGAGATAGCCAATTTTACTCCAAAGAAACATTTCTTTATTTTTGAAAAGAAATAAAACTGTATTCAAAGATTTTCGAAAATTCTCTAGCTTCAACCGGGAATCGAACCGGCTTCGAAATCGAATCGAAATCGAATCGCATGTTTGCGAGCAAGATAATATTAATTCAACTTCAAATTACCGAAGGGACCAATTAACATCGATTTTATTCAATTTATCTAGTATTTTTCAAGAGACCGGATTTTTTCTTCCAATTATCGAGGGATTCAAATTAACAAGTGTCAAATTATCGAGAGTAGACGGTATATTTTTATTAAATAATTTTTAGTTTTTATGTAAAAACTTATTATCTTTTGTTTTAACTACAAAAATGAACGGTAATCAAATTAATGTATTACGATCGAATTTCAACAACAGGTCAACCACTAGTCATCATAAATATATGAACCTCGTTAATAAACGTTTGAAGGATTCTTTATGGTTCTTAAAGAAGCCTTCAAACTTACTCTAACTCAATATGAATAAGACCGTAGCTCTGTAGGTATATCTTATATCCTGACAGCCCTATCGCAGGCCAAGCTCGTCACTACTAAACTGCAATGAAAGTGAGAGCTAAAGCTAAGAGCATGTCTACACGCTCAAACGAATACTTTTGTACAAAATCAGTTTTCGACTTCATTGAATTATGTATTACGCTGGCACATGCTAGAAAAACTTCGTTCGCGTTGCCATTACTACTAACAAACATTGTTACGGAAATGCAAGGACGGCACTAAAAAAAAAACCACGTCCGTACCACCACCTTTTTGAAGAAGTTCGTCTATCCAACGGAAACGGCCTGATTAATCAAGATATAAATTACCTATCTTAAGTGTTGACCTGCGGTACGAGTTTCATTCAAATCCCTTCAGCACAGCCGCGTAGCGTGGGTGACGGCCGCCCGGGGCGGAAAACAATTTTTCCGCCCTTTTATTTAGCTATTTCAATTTAATGCATACTACATATATCTATCCTAATATTATAAAGAGATAAAGTGTGTGTGCCGCCCGTTGTAGGGGCGGAAAACAATTTTTCCGCCCCGGAAGAATCAAGTGGTAATGAAAAGTCTGCCCGTGTTGAGCCGGGCGAGTAATAAAAAAATTTTACGTTATTTAAATTTGGTTCAAATATATGAATATCCCTATTGTTACCGGCCACCTCATTGTAATAACGAGCTATTCTGACAATGGGACTGAAATATATTGTTTTTATGGACTTCTAAAGCGAAAACATTAGTTCTGTCTGATCTTCGGGCTGTAAATCTTATGTTGAAAGATATTTGCGAAATTAAATCAGGACAGTCAATTATATAGTGTATATTCGTATATAAATAGATTAAGTCAAAATATTTGCGGCGAAATGATAATGATTTAATTTGAAAGTGAGCTAACCTATCTTCATAGTGAAGTTTATTACGAAGGGTAATTATTATTACTAATTACCTTGCTATAAGCCGCGGGCAGACAGTTTGCCGATGACTACTTACTATTATTGTATTGTATTGCTTACTTTTATTGTATATACAATAATAAATTAACATAGCACATTGTAACAGCTATTAAGTGACCTTTTTTGTCAACCCTACTGACCCGGGCCCGTGACATCATGAGGCTATCGGCAAAGTTCAATCAAGGCTAATAACGGTTTATTATTTATTTATATAAAATTTAGTGAGTATATGATATATACATGAAAACAAAAGTAGCAGAATCATGCGATATACTCACAAGCTTCTTGAGAACCCTCTCGTCCCAACACTGGTCGACGTCGAACTCCTCGATGGTCCGAGTGCTGGTCACCTTCCCGCCACCGTCGCTGCTGCTGCGAACCGTTTCCTGTTTAACAAATAAAAGGAACATTCGTACACCATATTCTTCAATAACAAATAACTATAGATTTATATACGGCTTCCGGAGTCAAGTGGTCCTTCGTTCACTGGAACGCAAAGGTTTTAAGTTCGGTTCCTGACATCAGGAGCGGCTCAAGACGGTAGGCACGGTAGACAACTGCCTACGGCGGCAAAACGCTTGAACTACTAAAGCTCAAAAAAAAATAAGAAATTTAAACTTTATTTTTCAATAAAACAATTTTTCGATAATCAAATCTGTACTAAAATTTATGTCTTAATTCAATTATATACATTTTTTCTGGTTAACCAAATTTTCTTAATCTTCGGTGGAGGTGGCATTTTTCGAGTTTGTTACGGCGGCAAAATAGCTAGAGCCGGCGGCCCTGCTCACATGTTGAATTTCGTCTATTTGCAGTAATTATTTAGCTTTGGATATAGGTACGACGTGAGTTTGTTTGTCGAATATTTTGTTGTTTATATATTATTCGAAAATTAAGACGCCTGTTCATATTGTTACAACTTAGGCTACGATAAAGGCAAATTCCACGTACAGTCAGTAAAAGCACATTTTATTACCTGTCGGCATTTGAACTAATTGTAATCCTTTTATGATCGTCTTCTTTTGTTCACTTATTTATTGGCATATGTTTCTAGTTATTGTGGAGAACAGCTTATGGTACTCGTTTATGGCCGCATGCAGGTATCATTAGCCAGGTGTTATGGATTAAGTACAAGCTGATTCTAGGAAATTCAGTCCACGTTGCCGGTCGGGCATATTTGCATTTGTGCACTATAAAACGAAGGCCTGATGGAGAGAGGGGGCAGTCGAGCGAGAACCACGATCAAGGCGTGATGTGTGTACAATCGGGAATCTAATAGTGACGAACTTTGCGCGTTTTATTGAATTACGACTTTCTGCATTACGTTTGGATTTGTTGTGTTCGGTTTTATTTGTACTTGTGTTATACGTGTTTGTACAGTTCTAATAAACTCTAAATTTCAACGGCATTTTATTTAAGTCGAGTCCTGCAACTCGTAACAATATGAAATTAAAATAAGCTATATTGTATCAAAAATTAAATCAGTCGTCTAAGTATCGATTTCTTGTATTTTATCGAGCTTTAAACTTGAAAAACGATTTTCTGGGAATAGAATAGGTGCCGAATAATTTAATTATTATCGATACAATGTAAAGAAAAATGAAAGAAATTTCAAGGAAAATCTCGCACTTCGACAGTCGAGTATTGTTAATACATTTCTTTTTTGAAAGAAAAAGACTTCATTTGAAGAAATAGCGACGTAATTTAATTCCTTATGCATTATTATATTATATACATTGCATATTTTAAGAATTTGTACGCCGCATTTTGAGCAAACAAGGTTTTCAAAACTCAGCATTATGCTGTGCCGAAATTATATCCGACACAAAGCTGATTTTCAGTGCAAACTTTTATTTTAGCGTGAGACCAGAACGACCCAATCTTGTTAAGCTAGTTTTATTTACGAAATATTTAATTAGTAAACCAAATAAATAAATCATTATATTAATACGTGAAGCAAAAACTTTATACCCCTTTTTACGAAAATTGCGCAGACGAAGGAGTATAAAATTTCGCACACTTATATAGAGGAATGCAGAATGCTAATATTTAAAAAAAAATACGCAAAAAAAATACGTTAAATCAATAAAAAAAAACATTACACACACTACGATGTATTTGACACACACACGCATATACACTCTTTTGTTTATTGTTAAAGTCAAATTAACAGTGTAGTAGCCTTGGCGAAATCTGTCATTATAAAAGTATACTAGCTGATGCCCGCGACTTCGTCCGCGTGGTGCGGTTTTTTTAACTATCCCACGGGAACTCTTCAATTTTACTGGATCAAAAGTATCCTATATGTTGACCAGGGATATAAGCTACCACCATACAAAATTTGATTTAAATCGGTCCAGTAGTTTCTAAAAAATTTGATAAACATCTAAATTAGTTCTATTTCACTTCTTACATCCACCTGACTCGGTTTTTAGCAATTTTTTTCATTGTACAGAAATTTGACCTCTACAATTTTATTATATAATATATATAGTCTTTGACAACCTTAATAATGTTCAAACTTATAATTTAAATTAATTATGGTCGAATTTCGACCACTAGTGTAATTTTTTTTTTAAATATAAATAAAAATAAAATAATTTGCTACTTTAAAATTAAAATAACGAAATAAGTATATAATTACTTAAATCTATTGGCACATTCTTGGTTTGTTTATACCGTGTTATAACTGGTATTGTGAATCATCTATCTATTCGAATATTATTACATAATATGTTGTTAATCATGTACTTGATATTAAAGCTTTATACTGCTTGCTAACTACTTATTATAGTAGCTTATTGCTATGCTACTATAATATAATATACATACTATAATACTTTTGATTTTCTTATATAACTTTAACAAGGTAAAATCGAAGGCAAATGACCACTTGCCATTGGTTTATTAGCCTTTAAAAATGACGATTGATTTTATAATAATAATCGGCAGACAAACACACATATTGTATATCCCCAAATTAAGCAAGCAACGCTATGTTATGGGTAATATACAACGTACTACTCTGGGGCCGATCCCAGACACCCAGACCATAGTAAATAAAGGAGAAAATACGTTTCAGAAATTTACTATACCAGGAATCGAACCCGGAGCCTCTGCGTTGCAGTGATGTAGGCCGGCAACGGCTTAGCCCGCTCAACCACAGAGGCCGTTTATAGTTTCATTTATTTATTGTAGTCTCTGATTCGGGTCGATTTGTGTAATGCCGGGTTCCTATATCTCACTAAACATTCACTTGCCTTATTACTGGTAAAAATTTGACATGAACTCCATTTTTTTAACTAAAGTACAGCAATCTTATGGCCTACATGATGGAAAGTGGATACCGTTGTCTATGGACATTTGCAACACCAAAGGTGTTATCGAGGTCGTTACCAATATCCTGCCTAACTCGGAGGAGAGACTGGAACCTGGCCACCGCGTCGCCGCCGCACTTAGGCTTAAATGTGGCGGCAATATGTTGGTTGACACAGATATACACAGAAATTCACAGATTAGTAGCGCGGCAGCGGCGCATTTCCAACGCCGTCTATTTTACTATCTACCAGCTATGCCCGCGACTTAGTCCACGTGGATTTTGTTTTATGCGGATCCCTAAAAAAGTTGCCTAAGTTACTCCTTATAACATCAGCTATCTGCCAGTGAAAGTCCCGTCAAAATCGGCCCAGCCGTTTTAGAGATTAACCGGAACATCCAGACAGACAGACAAACATTTTAAAAATTGTTTTTTTTTAAGTAAGTGCCGTATACAGTAGTAAGATACTATCTCCGCTAATCCTAAACTTGTATTCCCTTTCATCATTCGTTGTACGGGTTACCAAAGACGCTATACAAAAGTAGTTTGAATTTTTGTAACGATTATACATCGACAGATATATACCAGTCCAGAGTGCATCCAAAAATAAACGCTTTACAAAGGGCATCCGCAATACGTGGCTTTTAAAATTTCTCTCGCTGATTGTTTGAGGTGCTTTGTTGACATTATGAGCGGAAAATTTCTCTGGAATTTAAATGGCTTCACATGTAACACTATTTCCATTCGTGAAATGTTCTTTTAATAGCTTTTTCGAGCGATAATAGACATGGGAATAATGTTAAAATAAATAACAAAACGTTATCTATAATGTTTATTTGATTACAATCTCTCTTTCTTTCACCATATCCCAATTAATTGGGGTCGGCACATGGCAGCTAGAAGAAAACTTCACCTAGCTACCCTATTGTTTGGAATAATATCTACACAAAATCCAACATACTGTTACGAGCTACAGGACTCGAATTAAAAATGCCGTTGGAACTACTATAGAATTTATTAGAACTGTACAAACACGTATAAAAACAAATACAAATAAAACTGGATGCAACCAGTTCACACTGCACGATTCAATACAATTCGACCGCGCAGAGTCCGTCGTTTATATCGCTAATTGAGAGTACTAGAAAACGTCTTACTCGCTTCGTAGTCGTCGCTTGACTGCCCGCCCCTCCATTCGAGCATCGTCTTATACTAACTACACAGTACAAAGAAATTGGCCGCGCACACTGACTTTCTAAGAAATATTAATTTGCACACCTGCGAACGTCCACAAAGTCGAGAACAATAACAATAGGGATTAGTTCGACGCTAATGATGGTTATAAAACAAGTAGAAAGACAATAGCATGTTTTTTTAAATTACAAATTCAAAACACAAAAGAATAACTAAATCCGGTGAAGACAATGAGCGGCGCTTACAATAGGCAGCTGTGCGCTTATCTTTGACTGCATGTAACAATACCTATATGAAAAAATGGACTGGAGACAAAATGGGACGCAAAAATACAGTGCACGTCTTGTTACTAAGCCTTTTGTGACGTCTAAGCACAGGACAGCTGCCTTTAGGGGTTGTTTCAAATTTGCAGCAACTCGTTGCTGGAATGATCTCCCACCACCTTTCAGGAATATAAAGTCGGCCATTTCATTTAAAGTTCATTACAGAAAGTATTTGATGGAGGAACAAAAGAATGACCCCACGTACCACTTATTAAAGTGTTCAACTCAATGTGGAATTCTTTTTGAATATAATGTATTGTATAGCCTTTTTTTTTCACAATACATAATAATTATGTACTGAGATATTTTTGTTTTCACAGCAGTATATTTTTGATATAACTTTGTCTTTTGTAATTACACTATATATATATATATTATATATTTGTTTTTCTAATATAATCACAGTACGTATTTGTTGTATGAGTTTATGTGTACACGTACTTTTATATATATATACAATATTTATAGAGATGTTATGGGGTCAAATGTATAGAGGTTGGCACTGAAAATCAGCGCTAGATCATTTTTTTTTTAATTTCGATGCACAACAATGCTGAGTTGCCAGCCTCGTTGACTAAAAAACTCGACGCACAAGCCTTATTTATTTATTATATATGAATTTCGTGTAATTTATTTTCATTTCTTTTTGTGAATGTATTGTGTGTTTATTATGTATAACTTCGTCTTTTTGAAGTCAATAAATCTTTTTCTTTCTTTCTTTACATATGTCTTTTCCTTCCACACTCCTCTATTCTGGCATATATCTTCTCTCACACCACAAATCATCAATCATCCTTCACACAATCCATCCCATCTTTTTTTTGGTCTACCTTTACATTTGTACTGACTTTCATCCCTCCTCATGTACTAATTTCTCACCTTATCCATTTTTGTAACACCACACATCCATCTCAACATTCTCATCTCAGCTGAGTGGAGGCGTTTGTCTCCACTTGTCATGTTATATCAGCCCATAAATGTCCCACTGCTGGGCGCGGGCCTCCCGTTATAGGGGGACAGGGAATGGACAGTATACCCTCCACGCTTGTCTAAGACGGATTGGCGGGTTTATTAGATTAATATTGAATTAAAAGTTTCTGTGTCTGTCATGTCTTAACTCATACTGTTATCTACCTATAGTGCCTTAAGACTATAAGTAGAATACTGAGCCTAGGACATTGAAGTTAATGGGTAAGGTTCCCAGAAGGCTGGCTTCGTTACCTCGTTGGATCGCTATACCTATCGGTTGTCCGAGCTAGGAACCAGCCCTCTGATCACCCAAAGAGTGAATGAGTCGTTTTGAAAGATCTATCTATCTTCTATTTATCTATACTATAATAAATCTACTATAATAATGGCTGGAGTTTGTATAATGCGATTAAAAATGTGAAAAATATCGAGGGGGATAATTCGGACCAGGAGATTCCGAAAATGGAATTTGTAGAATTTCTGTCTGTCAGAGCATCACGTGAAAATTAGTGAACGGATTTCAATGAAAGACAGAAATAATTATATTTATTGTCGCAGATAAATGCACACGCATAAAATACAAGGATTTTTACTAAACAATAGATACAGTTTAAGAAATGTATATACATAAAATTCACGGCAATGACGGCTGGAAACTCAGCATTGTTTTAATTTTTTTTATTGCATGAGTTCAGCAGACAGGCAGACGACCCACTTGATGGAAAGCGGTTACCATCGCCTATAGATATCAGCAACACCAAAGTTGCTACAAATGCGCTGCTGCTCTCTTAAGGGAGACTGGAACCTGGTCACTAATGTCGGAACTAAACTCAAGGTTGTTATGGCGGCACACTTTAGACCAGGGGTGGTAGCGAACCAGTCGGGCAAATACCCTACCACCTGGCTGTGGGTGGTTTTGTCGCCTCTTACGACAGGCCGCCCCAACGCAGAAAATTGTATTCTTTCTCCGTTCCTGCACGGATAAAATTACGCATTATGCTGTGTCAGGAGCTAACACAGTGATGATTTTCAGTTCCAGCCTCCATCCAACCAGAATCAACCCAAACAACATACTGTTTACCTTCATGTAGGTAATTTTAAAACAATGTACATAATAACTTACATGTATCACAAAAATGAGCCAAAAAATATTGTCTTCGAATCAACAAATATAATAAACAATGGTAATTAAATCAAACATCTTATAAGAATATATTGATTGTAATAAGAAATAAATTTATATTTGCAATATGTACTTTAGAAATATATATATATATACATATATATATACTAGCTGATCCGGCGAACTTCGTACCGCCACATTTTCTGAATTCCTAAAAAACTTTGTTTTATAACATAAAAACAAAATCACCAAAATCGGTCTAGGTGATTAGGAGAATTCTAGAACCCGATCTCAGCGCCACCTACCGGTTCTAATTGTGAATCTAAGCCATCCGGGGACTCATTCAAACACACAAAAACAAAATCGCTCCAGGTGATTAGGAGGAGTTCACTGTCAACACACGTACAGAAGAATTATATATATATATAATGCTAATACAATATAACCTACTTAATGTATTAAAAAACATATATGGACAAAACATCAATAATCTATACTGAGGACTTTGAAGTGAGTAAATTAAACTCGATATAAAACTATACTTGTGAACAGCATTACCCAGTGAGCGCCATAGCCCCTGTTTCCCTTGCCCAATAAAAAAATTATTACAAGACGTATCTCTACTGATTTGACTCTCAAGCAGCCCCGTGTGAAAAGCTATAGTGCTAAAACATATTAATAGTAAAAATGTTATGTAAATCTTTTACAACGGGTAAATATACTGAGATTCAAGGCCTTATAATCGGTGTGTTACGACTGTAAAACCTCCCACACATGGTTTCAGAATAAACCACTACGCGGCGCTTTCTTCCAGCTGTTGAATATTTTTCATGAATATACACTAGATTGTAGGATAGTGTGGAATATTTATGAATGAATGGCTGAAAAGTTTCCCGGTTGATTTGGGAAATTATATTTTAAACAACTACGAATTATATGTTGCGATGAGATTATCTATACTATTCTATATTATAAAGAGGAAACATTTGATTGTTTGTTTGTTTGCATAGAATAGGTTCCGAAACTACTGAAACGATTTGAAAAATTCTTTTACTGTTGGCAAGCTATTTTTTTTTTCAAGGCGGGGGAAATGCATTTCGCACATACCGGGTCCTTTGCTAAGGATTAGACCGTTTTCGATCATGGAGGCTTTCCACTGAGGCAATCCAAACAATAATCGACCGGCTTGTGTGGAGACTCGAACTAAAACCACCCTCCTCTCTTATGGCAGGAAAGGCATGAGATTTAGAACGTAGTTACGCCCACGCCGATCCTAGCGCAAAAGTGCCTGAGAGTGCCCCGGGAATCAGAGCAAACTTACTTCGTCAACAGGGGTGAAGACTCCTCTGCTCCCTAGATGCTCGAGGGCCCCTGATGTTGGCAAGCTACACTATTCCCGGTTGACATAGGCTATATTATATTTTCAAAAAATTAGGGATCCTTACTAAACTCCAATAGTGTATGTAACCCACGGTATAAAAAAAACTACCTAAAATCGCGTGCGCTGCAAAAACTATTGATGTTAGAATAAAATAATGTACGAAGACTTTGCAGAACACATCATGATTTACAAAAGTGTCGCCACACCATATGTCTAACTATTATAGTTATGCCACAATAAGTGTTCTTTTATTTTAAAAATTTAATTGAAATGCCGTCGCTAGAAAAGGCTCTTTATTTGTATCTTGATATTCATCCTTATCAAAATAAATTACTTCTAATTCAAGACTACTTCAATACCTTTATACAAGTTTTTGAAATATTCAATTCGGACTTGCCATTGGAAAGATATTACGAGTTTAAAAATGTAAGTATTAGAGAAAAGTTGCGTGGTCACCGCGCACCCTGCTCGGCTAGCTAGGCAGCACCTCATGCGAAGTAGGCGTCACTGGGATATGGGCCGTACAGGAGGGGAAATATTTTGAATTAGATAATTAAACACAACAAAAAAAATATTTTTAGATAACCGTGCGAAGCCAGGGCGGCTAGTATATATATATATATATATATATATATATATATATATATATATATATATATATATATATTAATATAAAACTCTAAACATGCCGTGTCTGTACATTAAAGTTATTAAAAAAAACAACTGGAATAGAATATATAAACGATGGAGAACACAATGTATTTTTAGATTTCTTGTCTGTTTGTTCGGGATTCACGTGAAAACTATTGGGCCGATTTACGCACAATGCGGTTTTCGCTGATCGACAGCTAATGCTTAAACTTAAACTCTGCGCTATTTTTTATCCTGGGAATCACACGGGAATTCTACTGGGAATGATTTAAAATGGCCACATTAAGAAAAAATAGAATTCCAATGAGATTTTTTACTGATCGATAGCAAATATCCCGAAGGAGTTTTTAGTTAATCGTAGACGAAGTCGCGGGCATATCTTAGTTTAACACAAAGTTATTAATTGAACAAGTCAAAAGATATTTTAGAAACGAAACAGAAATAATAATAAACAAAAAGTGTTTTCATAACGAATTTAATATTTTGGCGAGACCATAATCGTTATACGAGTATTCCGGATTGGATGGTTGCCCGATATCCTGAGACTAATATACACGCAAACATAAACACGCGACTAGATGACGAGTCAGTATTATTAGATTACCACCGTATAGAGATAGGATGCAAATGTAAATTGGAGGGTTATTCAAGCAACTCATTGTTACAATGGTTAGAGAGCTGAATTGACGCCGTGAGTGCTGAGCCTGCTCCGCTTCTGCCAAAGAAGGACGCGCTGGCAGCTGGGGCGTCTATGGACCTTGCAGTGTTGGCAACATCAACATTAAATTAAGAAAAGTTTTATGTAGTTTCTTGTTTGCTCTTTGGTAGTTTTCACAATAAATGGTCGCATTATCGCTCTTCTCAATATTTAATCTAGTAAATCCAAGAATCAACAGGATAACGAGCAATCCAGTTTACTGCCTACATGAAGGTAATATCTTGTAGCAGCGAGAGGTATAGATTAAATGATACTTCAGATGGCAGAGAAAATAGTATTCACTGTGAAATGCTGATGTTTTTATTTTATTGGACTTTATGTTGTTGGTCCGAAGACCTCACAACTTTACCGGGGTATTCGCGAAGCGAAGGCGCTCGAGCCTGGGGTGCAACTTGTTCGAGGGTGCTTCCTAGAGGGCCTTACCTCGGCTGGACTATTGCCATGAAAGGGGGATAAATCTAACGATGCCAACTAGAGGGCGACGCAATGTAGTAATTGAGAACGGGCGACGGGTAATATAAAGCCCGAGGGGAAGGATCCCGGCGGACCGGGATCGGCGGTTCGCGGCGGCCAACGCTATTTTACTGCCGTTTCGCAACGTTGGGAGAGAAGAGACGGCGAAAGAAACTTCCCAGCAACACGCCTAGTCTATCCTATGGGGGGCTATGTCTCCTGGCGTCCCTCGCGGGGACGTGGAGAGATCGTAACTGGCGGCGTCGCCTGTCGTTGCCTGCCAGTCTGCCGTCCTAACCTCGGGCGGGCTGATCCGGGCCAGCCGTTTTGTAATACAACGGTAACCTTAAGTACTAAATATTAACAGGTCTTTCAGCTAGTACAATACAATATATAACACAATGTGCGGGCTCGAATGCCTTCGCTTAGCGAAGGCGCTCGCCCCGAAAACACCGGTAAAGTTGTGAGGTCTTCGGGCCAACAACATAAAGTCAAGTCCAATCAAATAAAAGCGCTAGCCAGTAGTTCCTTGTCCACTGCGATAACTAGACGTATGCAGCTCCCATAATCTATACAATTTTCCACAGCCGCCGTGAGCACCCTTCGGGTAGGGGTCCGACCCACCCATAAAGGCTGATTTACATTGATCCAGCTACTGACTTTGAGGGCGGATTGACTTCATATATTCAATCGAGAACACTGAAGTCAGCACTGACTTAGTAACGCTGTACTGAACTCAAATCAATTTACAGGATGCAAGTATGAAGTCAGTATTACTTTCGTACTTTAAAGTCAGCAGTTGGGTTAATGTACCTAAAACAACTTTAATTCAATCCAGTGAAATAAATTTCGGCCAAGTGCGTGTCGTAAAGGGAACGAAAGTTAACTGTGTTTGTCATAGAATCCTTAAAAGAAAAGAATTTGCAACACCAAAGGGAAAAAACGTTTACCTAGATAGTAAAAAACATGTTTATAATTTTAAACTTTGTAATTTAACAATAATGGGTTGGAAAATATACCTGAAGCATTATTTTATTAGTTACTTAACCTGCGAATAAATCCTTATCATAGTTTGGACAGACATCTACTTAATTCATAACTTAGTACTTAACCAAAAAAATCTGTCCAAACGATGAATAAGTACTTGACTCGCCAATTTCGCAATTAACTACTAATGCAAATGTAAATCAGGCTTTAAATACATACAAAGTAACCAATTACCGTGCATTAAAAAACAAGTAGGTAAAAGCACAGAGTATTCCAGCAATGCGGTCTGGTGAAACTCTTCTCTTTACATTGAAGCAAGGACATTGCGAACTTAAATTAGATGTGTTTCAAAGAATGCAACAAAACAAATTGTCGTTGACTCAATGTCCCGCTGAATTTCAAACAAAGTCGTTGAAATTGCAAGGGCATTTCCTCAACAACATTTTCAAGTTAAAGTCATTATAATGTTACCCCATTGTGCTGTCATGATATTGGCTGTTTAATGCTAGATGACTCATACCTTGCTGAATTGTTTCTTTTGAAAGACGAGTTCCTTTGGAAAAAGACTTTGTCCATGTTAGAAACAGGTAACAAAGATTATAATTTTTATCTAAATATAAAAATTTTAATGGATATTTTTGTTAGTTGTAGTTAAAACTCAGAATGAGTAAAGTAACTAAATAAAAGTATACAATTTTTTTGCCGACCTGACCACTTTAAACCTCTCCGAGAAAATTCCCGTAGGATTCTCGGTTATATAAAGTGCCGCAGATTTTAAATCGGGGAATTTACTATCGATGAGCGACAACCGCATCGAAATCGGTCCAGCAGTTTTTACGTGAACAAAAGACTACACTTTTACAATTTTATAGTATTATAGATAAAAATTAAATAAAAGTGTTTCAGATCGAAGTGTTGTCGGGGAGTTAATGCCACTTCTTTTCCTAACTATCTAAATATTTCTACATTAGATTAGATTAAATACATTAGAAAGAAGAAAGAAAGGAAGAAATAATTTATTTGCTAGAAAAGCGACAATACAAGGATGTAGAAGTAATTTATTCTATGGTTAAATTCGATATGTTGTACACCGCATTTCTTACAAATGAAGGAATGGCTTATATTACATTATAATATAATGGTCACAAATAACCTTCAAAAAGTGTTCTCCAGTGGAACCTATTTTGAATAAAAACTTTTTAATTTGAATTTAAATGAGGTCGGCAACTCAGCATAAAGCTGTGTTGGAGTTTCCTCCAGCACAATACAATTTATGCCGTGATTTAACAGTGGCAGTAAAAAAAGTTGGGACATGAGTCGCATGTATCTATAGTTCGCATAGTTTTCTAGATTTTTGAGGGAGTTTTTGGCGGGAACTGAAAGGAGATGTTGTGCTGTGCGGTTTTATTTTCTAGAAATGTGTAAAATTGCTCTAAAATGAACAATAGTTGTAGGATATTGATAGTTTTTGAGTAGTAATTATGTGTTTTGTGCGAAATGTGGCCTTTTGAGTTGTCACAAGAACTCTGTTGAATGGCACCAGCTGATAACCTACAGTTCAGCTGTGCTACACATAGGCTTAAGAAAATGAAGAAACTACATTGTGATCTAAGATCTGGCTTAAAGGCCTAGATGCCAAGCCATAAATCTAAATAATAAAAAAATTAGATTTTTGACAGCAGGGAGAATCGTTTACCAGGGACGAAAAGCGCTATTTTCATCCCTGTGATTAGGCATCACCAAGCTTACTTTCAGAATATGAGAAATGAAAAAGTCATTTTAGATACTGGTCATTTATATAATAGACAGTTCCTGAAAAATATTTTCAAGCATATTCAAATTTCATAAATTGAATTAATAGATATTGTCTTAAAATGGCTTATGGCAGATTGATGGATGTGACAAAATTATTATTGTTCTGTTTCTCCGTGGGCGTTTCAGAACTTTTAATTTGCAAATCTAGAATATATTTCAAAACATCAAGCATTGAAAATACAGCGCATTGGCATCGCACTAGTAGCATCTGATGACTGACTGATGCGCACTTTACTTCTCTATATTTATGAAGTTGAAATAATCTCTAAAAGAATTTGTAATCCATATTATTAATGAGAAAGTATCTCTGTCTGTTACACTTTGACGGAAAAAACACGGTACCGATTTTGTTGACTATACATATATATATATATATATATATATATATATATTTTCTCAATACCGAGAATGGACATAGGATACCTGAACAAAAAAAATGTTGTAATGTAACCTGTGTGAACGTTTGCTCTCATATTAAACTACGGTTAAAACTCCTAAATGCTGTCGATCGTATTCATATTGGGTTAGAGTCAGTTTGTAGGCCTATTTATGTTTCTTAAAGAAGCCTTTTTACTCTAATTAATTATGAATAAGACTATATATCTTTACATTGTAAAAAAACAACGTCGCATTTTTCGCCTGTCTGTTTGTATATCCGCTAACTGCTATTAATCCACTCAACGGGTTTTTAAGCAGCTTTTAATCATCACTTTGTAAATTAAAAATTTTCACTGAAGGTTTATATACATGTATATAAAAAACCTAATTAAGTTTTTTTATCGAGATCTTTCAAGGCGATTGAAAGAAGTCTCGCGTGACCAAAGGGCTGGCCTATATTTAGGGCAACGGATTAGCGTTGCCATACAAGGTGGGAATGCGGCCAGCATTTTGGGAACGCTCCCCACCGACAGCGATCAGTATTACATCTTTTCCTTGTAAATATCTTTATAATAGTATTTAATTTCTAAGGTTTTATGTAGTGTAATCTAATATATAAAATTCTCGTGTCACAGTGTTAGTTACCATACTCCTCCGAAACGGCTTGACCGATTTTTATGAAATTTTGTATGCATATTCAGTAGGTCTGAGAATCGGCTACTATCTATTTTTCATACCCCTAAGTGATAAGGGCTGTCCACCCCTAACATTTAAAAAAAAATATAATGTTGCATCAAAAAATACATACAACCCTAAATTTTCACCCTTCTATCACCAACCCCTATTTTTTAAAAGCGATATAAGTACTTTAATAATTTTCTACTCTGTTTCTTCAAGTTGATTCGAGTTTAGATTAACATTTGGTCCCGGAAGATGACGCTATAATCGGGTTCTAGATTTTTATTTTTTAAAGGCAGGACAGGGTCTGCCGGGTACAGCTACTTTATTTATAATTTACTTTTATTTACATTCATTGTAATTAGTGTTAAATAAATTAAATAATAAAGTTTTTATGTAAATAATATAAAATAGAGATACTCTCCGGTGTTTCACTAAATAAAACCCCAGTATTGTATAAAATTAAGACATTATAAACTACTCCTCCTTACACCAGGAGGTCCTGAAGCGCAGCAATATGTGTCCATTGGTAACGGGTACATATTTGTGGCTTTCGGGGTTGAAACCCTGGGGCCGTGGAGACCTGGAGCTCATCACCTCTATCGAGGCAATACCTGCACACACTTCTTCCTACGTAGGAAATGCTTTTGCCGTAGAGGCTGTTCGACTGTGGAATTCCCTCCCCTTTCCAATCAGACAAGCTAAATCAATTACTACATTTAAACGTATGGTCACTGACCATTATTGGTCTATTAAATAAAATTGTTGCATTACATGAATGTATTTATTGTTCGAATGTATATATATCTAATTTATAATATCATCTTTATCTAATTATTAGGGATGGGCCGAAATTCGTTTTACATTCGGTTTGACCGAATTTCGGCAGCTTGAGCCGAACTTCGGCATTCGGCCGAAATTCGGTTTAAATGCCGAACATTCGGTGCAAGAAAAAAGTAAAATACCTACTTGCACTATTTTGATTGAAGTTAATAGAAATCATATCTATCATAACCGTAATATAAACATTGGCATTTCTATACTCATGGTCATTTATTTTATTTAGGAACATGTAAACCTTAATGTGCAATGTGATAAAAAATAAATAGTTCTTGATTGAGTCTTTGCCGAATTAAATAGACATCAAATTAAACCAAAAATAAAATAAACTTAGAGGAATAATCCTCTAAGAAACATCAGTAAGTAACTGCTTAATTATACTGATTAACTGGAATTTAAAAAAAAACACGTCTAAGGGACATTAGCAATTACAACTTTAATTTTGATTGAAATCACTTTTACGAAGTAAACATTATGAATTTAGAATTATGAAATGGTGATTTTTTTTCGATCAAAGGTCTTAAAATCTAATCTTTTATCCACCTACTCATACTTAAAATTTACGTGTTGCTCTTGAGAAAGCGTGGCGAAATCAAACCGAAGTTCGGCCGAAGTTCGTATTCGGTCTAAACCACATTCGGCCAATCCCTACTAATTATATATGTATATATTTATATTGTATTTTATTTTTAATAATATTTAATTGTGATTTTATTACTTTTATTTTAGTTTAGTACACCACCAAAAATCATATATTGAAATTTCCTTTAAAATCTCCTTAGACACTGGGTTGCCTGGAAGAGGCCGCTATGAGATAAGGCCGCCCATTGTTCTAATGCAAATGTATCCATATCAATTGTCTAGAATTGAGTTTATGGTGAAATTCATTCCAGACCTCTCAACATGTCTAACTGAGGTCTCGCGTGACCAAGACTGGGTTGCACCTAGGACAACGCATCAGCGTTGCCATCCAACGTGGAAATGCGGCCAGCATTTTGTGCACGCTCACCGCCGACAGCGACCTGGAGTCTACTTTTTAATTATACATTGTTATTTTATAAGTACAGTTATATTTATAGTATAGTTTAATTTTAGTTTATTTTAATCTATATATTAATACGTGAAGCAAAAACTTTGTACCCTTTTTATGAAAATTGCGCGGACGGAGTAGTATGAAATTTCGCACACTTATAGTTTATATAGAGAAGAAGTGACGAATGATAATATTTTTTTGTAATTATGCATAAAAAAAAACATTACACACACTACCATGTATTTGACACACACATAAATACTATTTTGTTTATTGTTGCCTTGGTGAAATCTGTGATTATATTTCGACCACGGGCGACCACTAGTTTATTTTTAATAGTTAAATATAGTTATAAAAAACTAATATAATAAAATTACAACTTAGTTATACTGTATTCCAGTTATAATCCCACAAAACTATAAGTAGAATACTGAGCCTAGGTTACCATCTTCTACGGGTAAGGTGCCCAGAAGGCTAGCTACGTTTGCTCGCTGGATCGCCATACTGACCCGTTGCCTGAGGAAGGAACCAGCCCTTTGATCATCTCCTAAATTGACCTACAACAAGTTGAATAGGGCAACAGTCCCATTAGACGCACCTACCGGCCGGCATTTTGTTACAATATTAATAGCAATGCTACCACTTAAGAGCACTAGGCCAGATTTTTGGCAGGTCACGCGTATCATCGACCGGAGATATTTTATGTAAAAATAAACCGCGGTACAATGCGCCCGCGCACGACACGTTCCCGGAGTTTAGATGCGAACAAGAATACACGAAACTATGAATTGTGAATTGTAACTTTAAGCAGATTGTACCTTATATCCTTTAACACTACACTAATTTAGAGACCAGATACAGAGTGGAGTGGATAAACTAGCTATACATGTCCGCTCTCTTATCCAAATAAATACGCTATTCGTCACAAGTATTTCATTTAAAACGAAATTGCCATTTGCATCATTCGATTTCAATTAATATCTTAGGAGATATCGCAGTTTTAAAATAACATCGCAGCAAAATAATGATCAAGTACTGCGCGCGCATTTATGATGTGCAAGGCCGGCGGACAGTCATCAGGAAAGCTTAGCGTTAGCCCAAAGTAACTATTCCACGCGGACGAAGTCGCGGCCAGAAGCTAGTTGTAAATATAAGGCTAACCAAAAAGGTATTCTTTTAACACCAAATCGAAACATACAGGAACGATGTCAATTAAAAGTATGAAATTTAAAGTAAACAAAGTCATAAAATTTTGCTGTATTTTCGAAAGTATATTAATATCTGAAGTTTATGTGTCATATTGCTATTTAAAAGATTGCCAAATATTAAAACCACCATTATTACGTGAAAGTGGTGCAGTTATACGTATGTATTAATATGTAAGACACAATTTACCGTGTTTAAACCGGTTTAGTCGAATAATTTGTGACAGTTTAAAGTATTTATGTAATTGTTATCCGATTTCACAGTTTTAACTTTCAAGTTCTTTCTAATTGGCTTTATTTATGTTGAGGACCATGAAAGTAACTCGTAAATAAATAAGCTGAGTTTGTTTCGTTTTTATTTTCTCTTTACAGTTTGACATGTAGTAACTATTATGAAATTTAAATAAGCTATTCTTTAATTTATTGATACTGATTTTTTATGCTGGAAAATAGTATTTTCTATAGATAGGTCTCAAGTCGTGGTAGCATAATAGATAGAGCACGCGTCCCAAACTCAAGAACGTGGGTTCGATCCTGGCCGGAACGCATGCAACCACTTAGTCAGTTTTCTGATGTAAGGTCCATATTGTTACAATTACTACGTGCTAACAACGGTGAAGGCAAACATCGTGATGCAACCTGCACATCGAGATAACGGTTGTGTCAAACCTGCCAAGCCGCCTTGGACAAGCGTGGCGGGTATACTGTCCATTTCCCCTGTAATGGGAGGCCCGAGCCCAGCAGTGGGACATTTATGGCCTGATATTATTATTTACATACATTATTAGGTATAAAGTAAAAAATGTGAGAATTTTCTAAATTATTAACTTTGATTCAGATAACTATCTACTACGTGAATCTAAGTTAAACCTTATATAATATAAAAATAAGTCTATCTGTCTGTCTTTCTGAATATCCGCCAGCTCCTAAAGACACATCAGATTTTTAATCGGTTTTCAATATCAGTTCAACAGTTCAATACGTTTTCACTGAAGGTAATAAATACTATATAAACAACCTCATTAATTGGGTATTTGACAGTTAAATCAACGGAGACAAGTTTTATCATTGCACAAAACGTTACAGCCTCCTGATTTTGGCTTATGATGTCACAATTTCAACAAGTCAAATAGCTTATTAATTATTGTTATAAAGCTTAAAAAATATTAATTAATTATTTAAAAATATTTCTATATAGTGAACTGTTGAACTGTAATATAGTAAAATTTACTGTAATTTGTGTCAAATAGCCAATTTTTTGTGTAATTAGAATTGAGCTACTACCTAGGGTTTGACTCGCGGCGTAATCGCGAGGAAAAGTCTAGATTTTTAAATAAAAACAAAGAATGCAAATATTAAATATGTTATGCAAGAGTAACACTGAGTAGGCAGTAAGGTAAAATGTTGGATAATAACTTAACTAGATATATGACAGTAGAGAGAGAGAGAGAGAGAGAGAGAGATAACACTTTTTTGCACACCAAAATATACAATTACAAAAACAGACCATATCTATACATATTATTATTATACCTAATAAAACTGTAGAGGTCGAATTTCTGTACAATGAAAAAATGTAAGAAGTGAAATAGAACTAATTTAGATTTTTTTGTTTTTCTGTTTGTCTGTCTGTTTGTACCGGCTAATCTCCGAAACGACTGGACCGATTTAAATGAAATTTTGTATGTTGGTAGCTTATATCCCTGGTCAACATATAGGATACTTTTAATCCCGAAAAATTGAAGAGTTCCCGTGTGATAGTTAAAAACCTTTCCACGCGGACGAAGTCGCGGGCAGAAGCTAGTTTACAATATTTTCAATTCAGGCAACCTAAATCAAAGAAATTTGAATCAGGCGATGTAGGTGGTGTAGGAAAAAGGCAAACTAATCTAAGAATTAAATATACAAGTATATACATAGTCATCATATATATATATATATAAACAATGATATATTTCAAAATACACAAGTTATTATAATAAATGTATTAGCATGATTATATTGTGTTAATCAAACATAGCCATTTGTGGACAAATAGCGTTTTTTGAGTAAATTTCTAAATATTGGTAAGGATTTGGCCTCTCTGACAGTAAGAGGCAGCGTATTCCAAAGTTTGACAGCCTGCACTGTAAAAGAATTATCATAATAGGATGAAGTGTGTACAGGTGTCATAAGTTTTCGATACATATTTATTAATTACGAAAAGTAATACGACAGTATTTAGTAATTAAGAGAAAGTAGCCCCATGTATCAAGTATAGGTTAGACTACATAATTGGTTAAGTACTAAAGGAGTGTTTTTACTTTGTGAATGATTAGTTTAATTGGAAAAAATACATAAATTAAATTGGAATTATTATAATTATTTTGTTTTTGATATCACTAATTCGCTGTTTCCTTATTTAAAAAAAATCATTTTATGTCTATGGTCACCTATTTTATTGCAATATTTATTATTCTAATAAGGCAATTCAATATTTTCACGCTCTATGGATATTGGCATGTTGAACTGTTTATTAATGTACCTTGTCATAAGCAAATAGATTTCATTTAATAAAATCTATCGTTACTTGCCCATAACTGATTGGAAAGAAATCTATTTTCCATCACAATGATTGATGCCAACCGTTATTTATACAAAGGCACGCGCCAATTAGATGCGCGTGCGCATATCACACGCACTAATACCGATTCATAGTCCGTCCAGGCGCATTTGGCATTATATGTAAATCGTATAGCGTAACCATATAAGGTGAATAGTAGAAAATCTGGCATTGTCTTTATAGCTGCTGTAGGGGAGTTGATGCATTGGTGTTGTTTAAAATTAATCCTATAGACGTTTGAATTGAAAATAAGTATTCTCGTAAAATTATAACACACCCATAGTTCATGGCAATGAAAGAACGACAGAATGGCAGCTCACAGATAATAAAAACAAAAGTTTATATCGTTGATATTAGTGTTGCCAACTCTCGTTCAACAGCTGCATTTGCATAATCATTATTGAGTAGAATTATTTTTATACAAAGCCGTAAAAATGCTTATTATCAAAATGCACTATAGTGATCGGTATAATTGTGCATACTGACGTACAAAACGTCGCGTTTTTTTACGTCAAATAATCTGTCAAAACACAGCGAGTGCACAGGAAAAACTGACGCGCGTTTATTTGTTTCCAGAGTAAGGTCAATCCGACGCCGAAAACCGCGTTTAGCGTCGATTGAAACCAGACCTCGCTTTCAGCATACGTAACAGCTTCTGGCACTATGGCAAACGCACCGCAATTAAACACGAGCGGTTTGGGAATCACTGAGAACGTACAAACACGAAAAAGCGGTTGGTGTTGTTGCTTAATTTTATTTCAATACATAATTACAGACACACACACACTCACACACATAAATACGACACATCCACATACTTACCCACTAGACATAAAAACACTCTATTACGGATTTGTATTTTTTGTGTTTAAAACTATATACTAATGTCAGAGGGCACTGATTCCAGATACACAGGCTTCATGCCTAGCTCGAGAGGTAGGGACTTCCATAAGTTATTGTATCAAATTTTTCGGCAATAAAGATTATTTATTATTATTATTATATTACTACAATGGATTTCCGGTGAGTAGCGTATGTTGTGGCTAATTAATATGAAAAGCGAACGCGGCCATACTAATACCTATGTATATGAGACACAACAAAATCGTGCGTACTCAAACCGCTCTCCAAATGTAACAAATTACGTTTATAAAATCAGCTAGAAAAAAATCGCTCATGCGTACGCTTGTATTGATAGATATTAATAACATTTTTGATTTCTGCGGTTTTCAACTGCTTGCGTTTAATCGCAGTGCGTCCTAAGCCTAAGAGCGACGAAAAAGCATTATTAGATCTAGCGCCGAGTTAAATTGGCTGTATTACGCTTGATTGTATTCATATTGTATAAAACATATGCAACCGCGCATTTCGCGTCAACTAATTCACGCTATATGTATTCTCGCGTGCAAGTATCTGTACGCCCGTTAACCGTCCATTATAATTATAATGAGCTGATAATTTAATTCGTAACAGTTTGTAGTGATTGCTGGGCCAGTGGACTAGTGGACTACTATTTAATTATGCTCTTACTTCTTAGTCTGATGTGTAACTATTACGGCAGATGTAAATCTAACTTTAAATGATCTGTTGCCTGAACCATAAAACATTTAATAAAAGTTACGAAGAAGTTCCTCAACTTAATTTCATGGAGTGTTGCTCCTGTCTTTTAAATTTTCTATATACTAATATATCATGTCCTGTAATATAAAACTATAGATGCGAAAACCGAGGAAATTACAAACGAGTAGGATTGAAATCCCGCCTAGTATTATATTAATTAAATATTTTTTTTAAATTGTATGTATTATAACTGCTCATAAATTATAATATTTTTATAAGTTTTTGCGAATAGTATACATAATAAAACTACGTTTTAACGATCTTCCGTGACCACGGCTAATGAAAAGAGGCCGAAACGTCGAAATAATAAATATCAAATAAACTACCGCGCTTAAAACCGTTAAAACGTAGTTTTATTATGCACATATATTATTGTATTATTATGCGAGCCTATATATGAATGTAGGTGTAATTCAACTTAATCTGCATTAGAGTAGTTGACAGCAAATTGTGACACTGTATTATTTTACGAAGCCTCCTAGACTTTATACAAAACTAGCAAGGCAGACGTCATAACTTAAACAATTCAAATAGCGTGTTACCTATATAATCAATGTAATAATAGCCCATAAAAGTCCCACTGCTGGGCTCGGACATCCCACTATAGGGGAACGGACAGTATACTCGCCACGCTTGTCCAAGGCGGCTTGGCAGGTTTGACACATCGGTTATCTCCGCGTGCAGGTTCATCAGGTTGTTTTCCTTCACCGTTGTCAGCACGTAGTAATTGTAACAATATGCATATTAGGTTAGACGACTGCCAAAGTGATGCATGCGTTCTGGCCAGGATTCAAACCCGCGCCCTTTGAGCTTAGGACCCGTGCGCTAGCTAATACGCTACTACGACTTATATATTATCTAATTGTAGTTTCATTAGTTACCAAAATTATTTTTATCATCATATTTTAAACAAAATATAATAGTATGCATTATAGTAGTAAATATATACTTATATGCACTGGAGTTTTTGGCGGGAATTGAAAGATGTTGTGCTGTGCAGTTTTATTTTCTAAAAATGTATAAAATTACTCTAAAATGAACACTAGTTGTAGGATATTGATAGTTTTTGATTAGTAATTATGTGTTTTGTGAGAAATGTGAACTGTATAGTCGAATGTGGCCTTTTGGAGTTGTCACAAGAACTCCGTTGAATGGCACCCATAAACTACATTATAATCTAAGATCTGGCTTAAACGCCTAGCTGCCAAGCCATAAATCAATAAATAATAACTTATATGCATTGTCTTATCATCATTATTTACAGGCTGCAACATCGTCAGTTGTAACAATCTATCAATCCCTTGCCTGGAAGAGATAGCTTTTTAGCAATAAGGCCACCTGTTGCATTATCTTTTGTATTTTTCTATTTCTGTTTGTCTATGCTTTGGTGTACAATAAAGAGTTACCTTATCTTAGTATGGTATTTTAGGAATCCCTATTTTATATGACATGGAAATAATTATGGAACTGATTATAACATGTCGCATCATTTAAAAAAAAATGTAATTTACCTTTTCGCAACCTGTGCAATAACGCCTTTTACGATAGCACCGTTGATCTGATTAAATATAATGTCATGTTATACGACTTTTCTCAACAACTTGTCACTAGAAAATACCGCATATGGGGACCAAAACATCCTGTAGAAAACATGGACTTATGAAAGTTGACTTTTCTAAACGCAACGGCTTCGATCTTGTAGTAAAAATACTTTACATAGCAAATTTTATTTCTTTATTTTTGTTGGCAACAAAACACAAAACTGAATTAAATTCTTGGAAGGACAATTAATATTACGGCTATTTTACGCTTTGTTCGCTATGATACAAAAAAAAACTCTATTGACTACGATCGCTACCAAGCCTTCAGTAATCTATCTATATATATAAAACAAAGTCGTGTTAGTTACACCATTTATAACTCAAGAGCGGCTGGACCAATTTTTATGAATTTTGTGTGTTTTGCCCATTAGCTTAGCCCATTGTTTTATTGTACTCGTTTATGGCCACTTGCAGCCGAGTAATTAGCCAGGTGTTACGGATTTTAAAGTACAAGCTGATTCTAGGAAATTCGGTCCACGTGGCTGGACGGGCATATTTGTATTTGTGCAATATAAAGAGATGGCCTTTGGAGAGAGGAGGTAGTTGAGCGATAACAACGATCTAAGCGTGACGTGCGTCCAATCGGAGATCTAGTAGTGACGGACTTTGCACGTTTTATTGAATTACGACCCTCTGCATTATGTTTGGAGTTGTTGTGTTCGATTATATTTGTGCTTGTGTTATACGTGTTTTTATAATTCTAAACGCCATTTTAATTCGAGTCCTGCAACTTGTAACAGTATTAAAACATGATATTCATCAATAAAAAACATTAGTTTAGCCATTCATTTGTTATGATCTTTCCCGGCCGATTTCGGTAATGCTGACTGCAGTTCAAGTGGGTCCCGGGATGGTTATGATTCAAATTTGAACCAGGTAGATGGCGCTGCAATCGGTTTCCAGGATTTAGGTTAAATTATTTTTGTGTGTATTCAAGTGGATCTTGGGATGGTTTACAAATCTCTTTAACATCTCTTTGACGGTAGATTATGAGAGAGAGATTATTAGAGAATGGTTTAGATTAAAAATTGATCCCGGTTGATGGCGCTGTAATCGGTTTCTAAATGATTATTTTTTTAAGGGCAAGACCACGTCTGCCGATTACAGCTAGTATTACTATAAACTACATTTTAAACAAGACGAATGATAATAATTATTAAGTAATTTTTTTGTTGAGCGCTTCTTCTCCTTTAACAGTAACGAAAATTGCTTTGGAAGCGGTGGTAGACCCATTTTCAGTAAGTAATCGATAAGAATCCATCTTGAAATAAACGCATTTATTTTAATTTTCGCTTTCCGCTTCCTCATTGCTTCTCTATTTAATTCTCCCTAATTTACAATACCATAAATAATCTAATACAATAAAAGAAAACTTAAATTATTTGTATTGTATTCTACCCATAGTCCCTCAAGACTTTAAGTATCCCGGGAGAGGTTCGAGTGTGAGACTAGACTTAACGTAAAAATTTCTTACGAAAATATGGCGGGACTTATGTCTAAGAAAAAAGTAGAGGACTTTGTAAAATATTGTAAGTATATAGTTAATAGAGTGATAGACAAAAATTAAAATATAGATAGATAAGGAGTACATTTAATATATATTTAGTTATATATAGATAATGTATTAAAAATAAAATAGCTAGTAAATTTACATGTAGTCCAAAAATGATAAAAAGCGAAAGCACACAAAAACATAAATAGTATATAAACCACAGAGATAAATACAAACAGCAGATATAAAATAGTATTATATAAAGTCTTAGAAAATAAGGCTAAGAATAAATGAACAATTCACGGAACCTTAGAACGCGACAGAATAGCAATAGTACCCTCAAATAATTTAGAAATATTGAAATGTATAAATATAGATAAAAGAAAACTGGTTGAGATTTTTTTTTTAATAATTTAGAAATAAGCAGATTTGAAAATGTAATAGTATCCTAAGAAAAAGTGTAAAACCATACTTTTGGAAAGAATGAGAAATAAAGATTGAAACAAAAAAAAAGATAGAAAAAGAAAAGAAAAGAAATAAAAAGAATAAAACAAAAATTATATGCAAAACCCCTAAAAAAGCACATAGCCCGGACAATCATGTACGTCTGGAGAGAGGATTTTAAAATTATAAAAAAAGACTATAAGTAGAATACTCAGCCTAGATCACCGTCTTCTATGGGTAAGGTGCCCGGAAGGCTGGCTACGTTAGCACCAGCCTTCTGATCACCCGAAGAGTCAATGAGTCGTTTTGATAAATTTTGGTAGAGGCTCATGGCCTCAGGATCCCACGGTCCAAGCGTCTCGACAGTTAAACTTGTTATTCGTCCTGTATAATGTTTAATATCTACTGTTAGGGATGATGGTGCTAGTTCGCAATGTTTCAAAAACACCAAGACGCAGTGGGCAAGGTTGGCAACCTTGCCTCGTGGTTGACGTGTTGCCAATTTGCGCATCTACGAGCCGCGATCGTCGACCCCGGCTGCTTCCTGCATCACCACATTTGGCAATTTGGCAATGCGCTACCAATGAAAAGTGGCGTAGGCAAACAAAGAAAGCGATTTCACAATGTTTTTTGTTTTCCGCATTGTTTCCTAGTACGTTCATTGTCAATTATCAGGATTAAATAAGTGGCCTTGTGCGAGTCGGACTCGCACATATCTGTACATACAGATAAATAAAATTAAGATGTCTGTTTGTAAAGGCAAAATAAAAAAGTGAAAAAATTCAGGGGGGATAATTAGGACCAAGAGAATTCGAAAATGCAATTTTTGTCAATTTTGACCGATTTTGACGGGACTTTCACTTGCAGATATCTGATGTTATTAGGCTAGTTTTTGTGGGATCAGCGAAAAAAAATCCAAGCGTATGAAGTCGCGGACACAACTAGTCTACAATAACAATGCGTATTAATAAGTCTATGAAAGTGTGAGAAATTAAAAATTCTATTTTCATATAGTATAGGTCTTCGCAATTAAAACTATTTAATTTGTGCATGCATTGAATGAGTTCAGCAATCAAGCAAACGATTCACATGCTGGAAAGGGTTTAACATCGTCTATGGACATTTGCAACACCAAAGGTGCTACCAATGTGCTGGCACTCTAAAGGGAGACTGGAACCTGGCCACTAATGCCGGAACACAAATCAAGGTTGTTATGGCGGCATACTATAGACTAAGGATGGTAGCTATCCAGGTGGGCAAATACCCTAACCACCTGGCTGTGAGTTGTTTTATCGCCTCTTACGACAGGCCGGCCACAGGAAATTGTATTCTTTCTCGGTTCCTGCACTGATATATGTCCCTATCATCTTTTGAATTTATTTATATCATAGTTTTATATTAAACTAGCTGATGCCCGCGGCGTCGTCCGCGTTTTGCGGTTTTTGAACTATCCCACGGGAACTCTTTAATTTTTCGGGATCGAAATTATCCTATATGTTGACCAGGGATATAAGCTACCACCACACAAAATTTCATTTAAATCGGTTCAGTCGTTTCGGAGATTAGCCGGTACAAACAGACAAATAGAGAAACAAAAAATTTAAATTACTTCTATTTCTCTTCTTACATCCCCCTGACTCGGTTTTTAGTATTTTTTTCTCATTGTACAGATATTCGACCTCTACAGTTTTATTATATGTATGTATATAGATTTAATTTGATTAATTTAATACTCTGCATTGCTGTGTTTGTGACTTGTTGGGTATGCCAATAAATGAAAAAAAGACTAGGAAACATTCTAAAAAAAGTATTTTCGGAAACTGCTTTTCCAAATCAGCCCCTTGACTTTCACTTTCTTTTAAATTCATTGCATCTGGACGATTGTCATTCTTACTGTTCTTCCACGGAAAAAGCAGATTTCAAACATTTTAGTAATAACGTGTTATTGTTACTAAGTTCATGGGAATATATACTGAGACAAGACCTATGAGTCAAGTTCGTAATGGAGATCGTTTAAAGCGAACAATTGACCCAAATTCATGGAGTGCATTGAGTTAAATTCGGCACAAGTGTCTCGATTAAATCGAGATGCGTGCGAATGAACTCGAATCGTTACATTTCTACCCATCAATTTTGCACTTTACCATTCTTTTTGTTCTATGACTTCCATAGTTATCCTTCCTCATTACGTTGTCTGTGCTAACGTAGTCTTCTTTCAATCTTTCAGTCACGGATGCAACTTTCAAAATATCCCTTATGTACTAAGTTCTCACTTTATCCATTCTTGTAAACCCACATTCCATCTCAACGTTCTTATCTCAGCTGAGTCTCTAAATACTATTAAAGCCTAAATCTTGTTCATATTATTCGATGACTTCTGTTCCATAGTTAGCCTTCCTCATTACCTTGCCTTTGCTAACTTAGTTTTCTTTCAATTTTTCAGTCACGGATGCAACTTTCAAAATACCCCTTATGTATTAAGTTCCCACTTTATCCATTCTTGTAAACCCACATTCCATCTCAAAACTCTTATCTCAGCTGAGTCTCTAAATACTGTTAAAGCCTAAATCTTGTTCATCTTATTCGATGACTTCTGTTCCATAGTTAGCCTTCCTCATTACCTTGCCTTTGCTAACTTAGTCTTCTTTCAATTTTTCAGTCACGGATGCAACTTTCAAAATACCCCTTATGTATTAAGTTCCCACTTTATCCATTCTTGTAAACCCACATTCCATCTCAAAACTCTTATCTCAGCTGAGTCTCTAAATACTGTTAAAGCCTAAATCTTGTTCATCTTATTCGATGACTTCTGTTCCATAGTTAGCCTTGCTCATTACCTTGCCTTTGCTAACTTAGTCTTCTTTCAATTGTTCAGTCACGGATGCAACTTTCAAAATACCCCTTATGAATGTACAAAGTTCTCACTTTATCCATTCTTGTAAACCCACACATCCATCTCAACGTTCTTATCTCAGCTGAGTCTCTTTAATACTATTAAAGCCTAAATCTTGTTCATCTTATTCGATAACATCTGAAAACTTCCGGGAATATGGTTACAAAGTTTATTTGAATTGGATGCGAATTTTACAACTGCTCGTAAGATTTTTTTGGCAGCAAGGTTGTTTATGACGCATTTCGCATGTCCAGGGTGAAATCATTGATTCTGACAGTTAAACTCTTATAATTTTATCTGACCCTCTGTCACAGCTAAATGTAGTAACATCACTCTTCAGTGGCTCAACATTAAAATGTTATGGAAACATACATACCTCAGACGAAAGAATAAAGACAGAATCAAAGGCTCAAATGAAAAGAAGAAATTCTTCAAAACTTAATGTTATGTGTGTTAATTTATGAAGTAGGTATATATGTGTTTGTGTGGTTAACAGTAATGTATCAAATGAAAACTGACTATTTCCACCTTTATCAGTACTAATACGATTATTTAATACTAGCGGTCTCGGCAGACGTTGTCTTACCCTGAAAAAATAAAAATCTAGAACCCAATTCTAGCGCGTATTTTGTTTAGATCGATGGCTTATTAAAGTTTTAGTAGGGATCCCTAATTTTCATATAGCCTATATTAATTAGGGATAATTTAGCGTTTGTATGGTGAAAGAATTTTTGAAATCGGTCCCGTAGTTTTTGAGTTCATTCGTTACAAACATAGAAAAACACAAATCTTTCCTGTTTATAATATTAGTATGGACTAAGTTCTCGTAAATCACTGCAGTGCAATCGGCTTCAATTATCCGGTTTCACTCTGAGATCACGGAGCTCTATCTACATATTTTTTGTTAGTCTCAGATACATACTAACAAATTACAAAAAAAATAGGTAAGTGCGTGTCGATCTATATAATTAGGCTTCTGTAGAGGTAAGAAACATCTGGTATTTCCATCATTTGGCTACGGAATAAAAAAGCTTTTAATTTACGATAATCTGCAGCACCTACATCGCCAGATTAGGTTGCCTGGAAGAGATTACTTTAAGCCAAGGCTGCCTATTGTTTCTACCATGACAATATTGTAATCGTGCATTTTTGTAATTGTATATTTCGTATGCAATAAAGTGTTATCTATCGGAAATCCATGCCATGCTGCCCCAGAATAGTATAAATCTTAACGTAAAAAATTTGGTTTGATGTTAATAAAAATCAACTGATTATTTATTTATGGAAAACCTACAGCTAAATACATTTGATTAGATAACTACAATTAACAAAAGAAAGCCAATGACAGGTTTTCACGAATAACCCATTGATTATAAGTAACATACAGACGTAAAAAAGGCGCCGAGATACTTAGTCACTGTTTTTTTTTAATAACTACTCTACGGGCTCGAGTTCCGTACCCTTTTGTACAACTTAATTTCTATGAAAGTTTTTACACACATACACGCTTATTGTTTATTTTGTTATTGCGTGTGACATTAATTTAATGATTTTTATGTTGTGGTGTACCTTAAGAATATTTTTTTTCTATTTTTAATACTGAACTTATACTAATGTAGAGTGTATCTGTTACATGCTGGTGTTGTGAGGAAGTGCATGTGCAGTGTGTGCCTTATGTCTATACCTATATATATCTTATCTAGTGCCATTTGTTGAACAACTTAAGGCTTAGATAGTTATCTCATAAAATTCAATGACCTCTGTGGTTGATCGCGCTAAGCTTTTGCCAGCCTACCTCACTGCAACGCAGAGGCTCGGGTTTCGATTCCTGGCATGATAAATTTAGGAAACGAGTTTTCTCCGTTATTTAATATGGTCCTGCATCGGCTTGAGAGTAGCTCGTTGTATATTACACATAACAAGCGTAACTTGCCTAATTTGAAGATTTTTTTTATAGCCAGTAGCAGGCAAACAGGCAGACGGTCCACCTGATAGAAAGTGGTTACCGTCGCCTATGGACGTTTGCAACACCAGGGGTGTCATCAACGCGTTGCCGACCTCTAAGAAATTTTATAACGCCCTTCTTAAAGAACCCCATGTCATAGCGCAAAGGGAAAACCGCGGCGGGAAGTTCCCTCCAGATCTTTGTTGTACGCGGAATAAATGTTCTAGAGAACCGTTGCGTAGATGAGCGTGGGAGCTCAAGGAAATGGGGGTGAATATTTTAAGAAGAGAGTTAGGAAGTGCGTTGTTATCAGCGAAAGGAGGACAAAGCGGAGTGTGCAATTATCCACACAACCCTGCAGGTAGTGTGGCTAGCTGGAACGGGGCACGGAAGGGCCCCCGGTCCTCCCCGGAGAGCACCCCGGGTCCACGTCCGGTCACCAACCGGCACGACAGTGCTCTCCAAGATTATCCGCCAGTTGGTGGGTAGCAGATATACAATATGCGCGTTTGTCTAGCGATAGAAAAAAAATAACGATTAATCAATTCATTATTCGCGTAGGTAGTGTAAATGTCAAAAATTGTTGACAATTTTCAATGAGAAACTTCTTTGTGAAACACGCGGGCTTTCAAATCGTCGAACAAACAATGATTTGCACGAACGAACGCCGGTGAAAGCCAATTGTCGCGGGCTGTTTATCCACTCATAATAATACAAAGGCGTCAAGGTGAATAACATAATCATGGACGTAATGGAGAGAAAGATAGACAATTGTCAATGAGTTATTGAGAAATTACGACGCATTTTCTAAGATATCGAATGTTATGTATTAGAAAATGAATAATTTGACTAAAAATTGCACCATCTCAAGTAAATGATTTACTTATTGGAAATAAATGTGAAAGATAGCAAACATATAAATGTAAGTGTTCTACTATTATGCTACATTTTTCAGATACAGCAACAGAAATGATCACCAAAATTACAAAAGTTAAAACCAAAATGTTATACAGTTAAAAGATAATATAAAAACGAGGATGTTATAATCTATTAATAATGTATGAACAACTATGATATTTCCTTTCGACATGCTTTCTCCGGGTTAACTTTTTCTGTGGAATATGTATATATATAGAGATAGGGAGAAAGAGAGAGATAACACTTTATTGTACACCATTTTAGACATTATACCGCCATTATATGAACCCAGAAAAACTTATAGCCTAAAAATATTCTAAGTGCGCACAATGGGCGGTCTTACCGCTAAGGAGCGATCTCTTCCAGACAACCCGTGGCAGGAATAAAACAGATTATATTTGTCAAAGGTGGTGTACATAAATATTATACGATATGCAGTTACTTACATTATATTTTATACAATAATAAACATACATAAATATACGTAAAAATATCAAACATCACTATATATATATAACAAAGTTGAATGAAAAATTCATTGTATTGTATTTGTGTTGGATAAAAATGAAGTCACTACTTATATTGGCGACTGACGACTTTTACCAATGTTTAGTTTAAAAAATCTTTTAAAGATCATATTATACCTAAGACATGTCATTGACAAATCTATTTACTGTCATTCCAGTGGCGCATACTGGTCCAATGTTTTTGTTGTTTTATTTTAGTGATAGTGTGTTGCAAGCGACCTCGCTTTAAGACCGGGCGCATAAGTTGATGAGCTCGCTGACAGGCACAATGTCACGCTTGACACCCGCCGCGACTGTGTGTAGGTCGCGGAAATACTGGACGTTACATACGTGCTCTTAACTTACGACTAAATATGATAGAAAATCCAAAAAAATACAATATACAGCAAACATATACTTAGCTATTTAGTTATACTAGTGGCCGCCCATTGGTCGAAATTTGACTATAATTAATTGTTGTCAAAGACTATATATACTTCTATAATCACAGATTCTCTATAATCACAGATATAACCAAGACTACGCTGTTAATTTGACTTTAACAATAAACAAAAGAGTATATATGCGTGTGTGTGTGTCAAATATGTATGGTAGTGTGCTTAATGTTTTTTTTATGCATAATTTTTAAAAAAATATTAGCATATTGCACTCCTCTATATAAACTATAAGTGTGCGAAATTTCATACTCCTCCGTCCGCGCAATTTTCATAAAAAGGGGTACAAAGTTTTTGTTGTGTTTTTGCTTCACGTATTAATATATAGATTTTGAGGAATTAAACTTCTCTGATAGCTGTTATAATACTTTATATAAGTATAATAAAAAAACAAACACAAAAATCAACATAAATTCGTATACTTTTTTAAATTAGAATCTTTATATATTAAATGGTGTTTGTTCACTTGAACTCCTACATGAACCGATTTTGATGATTTTTGGTGTGTTTCAAGTGGCTCCCGTGATGGTTTAGATTCACAATTGGACCCCGAAGGTGGCGCGACATTCGGGTTTCAAAATTTATTAAGTTTTAATGTTTGCATTTATAACAACAGGACCAACAATAGGAAAACGTGATTTTTTCAAGGTTTTATTTTGGCAAGTATTCAATTGTCTGTTAAATTAGACACATAGATTCCCTTAACACAATTAATATTTTCAATCTATTTATATTTGAAAATAATTTGTAAGAGGGGGAAACTTACCGAAATAATATGGCGGGAAAATCAAATCCAGTAAAGTCCACAGACCTTCACCGCCTTCAAAATGCGACAACGTTCCTTTACACTTAAATTTGTTAATTGAATAAATTTTCAAACCATAAAATGGCTATAAATTTATTATTTGAAATTTCCAATTGTCATTTCCGCAACGCGTCTAGCTGCGCAAGAGATCGGGATCGACTGCTCTTGCGGGAAATCGTGACGTCATCTTACCAAATATAGCTCGGGATGAGTTAGAGCTAACTTTGCACCTTATTGTACTTATATTAGAGAAGGTTTTTAAATGCCGTAAATGTGAATATAGGATGTTATGCGAAGTTAATGAGTGAAAACTCAGACCAGGCTAGTTATTTTTGCGCAGCGCGTTTGCCGACGCGTTCGCATCTTAAAACGGCAATAAGTGTGCTTGCGGCATGACCGGCGCATTTCTAATCTTTTGTTTACTAGGAACACGTTCTCTTTGGCATTATGTAGGCCACAACCCATATATTCCTTTATTAATCTAGCCACTGTATCTAGCTTATTAGGTAATGCTGTAGAATATATTTATTCATTTTAGATATATATAGGTATTGTGTGATATTATATACGTATTTAATTTGCACACCGCCGTCATACACTTGCGAATCTGCCGTTCATAAAATCCATAGCCCGGGTTGTCTGGAAGAGATCGCTCTAAAGCGATAAGGCCGCCCATTGCTCCTACTTTGACTGTTTAACGTGTGACTACTGTGAATTGTTTATTTCATATATATGTGGTGAACAATAAAGTGGTTACAATAAACAAGTTCTATTCTATTCTATTCTAGGAAACAGGAAAAAATCAGTGTGAAGTTTAATTATTGAGACCAAAAGAGCATTTTGAAATTATTGAATTAAATAATTCTAGGTGATTATAAAGCGTATTATAATACATAGACTAATCTAAATATTTCTTCTTTTGGATTTATAAAATGAATAAGATTTCATACTGTTTCTGTTTAATGATCACATGTTGAATTTTTGGCTTTGGAGGCGATGGTAGAGTCATGATTTTCAACAAGTAATCTGTAAGATTCCATTTTCATTTTTATAATCACAATCAATCAGCTTGTTCTAAGTTTTCGTCAGGGTCTATTTCCCTATTTATCTTTCTATGTCTTCTGTTTCCTTATTTTTGAATCACGACTTGAATTTTACTAATGTCTTTATTAAATATAATAATGAGTTTCTCCATATATATTCGATTTTGATCAAACTTCTTCAGTTTATAAGATTTTCATATTACTTTAAGGTATTTTAGAATTTATACTAAATAAACCAAGCCACATGGAAATCTTTAGTACGTTATACATAAAGAAAATAAATATGTGATTGTTATTGCTGATGGTTTGTTATAAATGATTATTTGCTTACACTTAAACTCTCAAAAGAAATTGAAAATAATACGAGCGAGTGAATAAAAACAAGTCGCAATTATTATTTATCAAAGGAACTTTACAATCGACTCGAAAGGCAGCTGCCCTCATCGCTTGTACGCTTGCGTTTCACGTCTGGTACTAAAATAGGATATACTTTTTGTAGACTAGGGTTGGCAAAATCTTATTTTTTTTTTGTTGCAGGTGTTCAGCAGACAGGCAGACGGCCCACTCGATGGAAAGCGGTTACCATCGCCTATGGACATTTGTAACACCAAAGGTGCTACAAATGCGCTGCTACTCTCTTAAGTTAGACTGGAACCTAGGTCACTAATGCCGCGAACACAACTCAAGGTTGTTACAACGACATACTTGAACTTTTTCTCGCTGTGCGTTGTTTCCAATATTATAATCTACATTATACACATTATTAACGCGTGTTTCCCACGGGGTAGGCTGGTAAGTCGTTGTTGTGGTAGCGTAATGGCTAGCGCACGCGTCCGAAACTCAAAGGGCACGGGTTTGATCCTGGCCGGAACGCATGCACCACTTAGGCGAAGGAAAAAATCGTGATGAAATCGAGATAACCGATGTGTCAAACCTGTCAAGTCGTTCTGGACAAGCGTGGCGGGGTTATATTGTCCGTTCCCTTACAGTGGGAGGGCGATTTCGATGCATTTTTTATGATCAAGAGTGAATTTTAGATTTAAAATCTGCCCTACTTTTATCCCGGGAGTCCCGCGGGAATTTTCCCGAGAGCGCTTTGTAGTTATTCGGTTGGATAAAAATCAGCTATTCCGACACAGTTTCCGCTAAAACGATAGCTTACATTCTTTTTTAAATGCCGCGATACTTTGTGTACCGAGAATCCCGCGAGAATTTCAAGTCAAGCGTGGACGAAATCGCGGGCATTACGTAGTGATATATGACGATGAATCTTCACTTGCGGCGATCCAGACAAACACCTTTCGCTTCATCTACTTTCATTAACCTCTTCATACGTTCACGTTTATTTAAAGTGCTTTTTACCTGACTTTTCCTTGAAATATTTTTAATTTGATCATGGTGAACAATATAATAATCTAACCGAAGACTATTTAGCAATTTCGCTTTCGTAATTTTGCTCCCCTGAAAAGGGTAAAGGGCCCGCCATTTTATTGGTTAACGCATCTACGTTGTGTCTCAATGAAGTAAGTTCGAATCTTGCCCCGAAAATAAACTTATCATTTTAACAATTTCTCTGATGGCATGTTGACGGTGAAGGAAACTAACATAATATAATGAGTCCTAAAACTGTACATGGAAATTGCGGACGTGTGAGTCCCACTAATTCGCTTTGGATGAATTTGGCGGGTACACCATTCGTTCCCTTGTGAAGGTATAATCTAAGTAGTGGGACGTTTATGGGTTGCTATACTTTTATTTTTAAAAATGGCTTCGTTAATTCTCTGTGTCAGATAGATCATGTCAAAAATTAAAACTAGAGTTTTCAACCTAAAAGAGGCTTCGCGTAAATTTTAGAAACGTCAATCTAATATATAAAATTCTCGTGTCACGGTGTTTGTTACCAAACTCCACCGAAGCGGCTAAACCAATTTGTATGAAATTTTGTGTGCATATCGGGTAAGTCTGAGAGTCGGCTAACATCTATTTTTCATACCCCTAAATGATAAGGGTGACCCACCCCTAAATATATTTTTTATTTTTAGACAATTTTTTTTATGATTCGGCATTAAAAAATACACAACCCTAAATTTTCATCTTTCTACTACCAACCCCTATTTTTTAATAGCGATATTAGTACTTAAATAATTTTCTACTCTCGGCGGTCGATGATTAATCAGTTATTCGAGAGTGATTTAAATTAATAATTGGTCCCGGTCGATGGCGCTGCAATCGGGTTTCAGATTTTTATTTTTTAAGGGCAGAACAACGTCCGCCGGGTACAGCTAGTATATAAATAAAATTATGTAAGTATCGCATTTCCCTGCTTATTACAATTCACTGTAATCATTGCTTGTACCCAAATTCGTGAAGTAAGAATAAATAAAAATAATCTCTATTTAATTTTTAATAAATAAATGCCAGCCCTAGTGTCAAATGGAGTAGACTGAATAAAAAGTTAGACCCTAACAATAGCTAGCAATAAAAAAATCCTGACATAAACAAAAACGTGCCAGCCCTAAAACATTTGCACTTGTCTTACAGATAAAAACATTTGGACATACAGACGCAAGGTTAGTATATTTTTATATTATAATGTTAAAAAGCTCGCTTACGTAAATTCATGGTTGTTTGCCTGATAAATCGACTGCTGGAAATGTAGAAATATGATTGAAAACTTGAGTGTTTGTACGTTTTGATTTATGTAGTTAAAGTTCGTGAGATGTGAGTGGGATGGATATGTTGTTTTGTTTGCCAGATTTGTTTTGTTATTGTTTACGCTTCATTTTAATTTTGTACTTGGAGTACGTCAGAGGATCATAATACAAAAATGGCATACGTTCTGCTTAATTCTAGATTATTGACCGGTCCTCTCGCCATTATTAAATGGACCCAGTATGGTACGAAATGTATTCGTTATCAAAATAAAAGCCTTCCGGTCTTAGCAATTTGTTTACTTTCTCATTATACCACTGACCTGTTTGACGACGATCTTGCCGGAAGGTTTCTCCGTGACGTAGCCCTGCATGCCGCTCATGAGCACGGTAGCGCCCAGGAACTTGTTGAGGAGGGCGCGCGCTTCCGCGTCCTCGGTGGTGTCGCTCTCTTGAATCACTAAGAAGTAAAACGAAGATGAATGAATTATGCTTTTCTATAGTGCTTCTTCATAAGGGTCAATGCCATAGTTACCACGCTTGGCATGGGGGTCGGTAACCGCAGCAGCCTACTTGCTCGGAGGCGCTGCTGCCCATCTCCGACCAGGGGATTTATATAGGCTGGCATTCTTGCGGAGGTTATACCGCCATCGATCGCCTCGTTCGCAACGACTTGGGGAGGCCTGCGTCCAGCAGTGGACTGTGATTGGCTGACGATGAATTATGCTACAATACAATTTCCTGCGGCCTGTCGTAAGAGGCGACAAAGCAACCCACAGCCTGGTAGGGTATTTGCCCGACTGGATAGCTACCAAACCCTGGTCTAGAGTCTAGAGTGTGTCGCCATAACAACCTCGAGTTGTGTTCCGGTATTAGTGGCCAGGCTCCAGTCTTCCTTTAAAGAGCAACAGTGCATTTGTAGCGCCTTTGTTGTTGCAAATTTTCATAGGCGATGGTTACAGCTTTCCATTAGGTGGGCTGTCTGCCTGTCTGCTGAACTCACGCAACAAAAAAATGCTCTAATTATTTTGACTTGATTCTAAGCTCTATTAATACTTAACGATAGAATGACCATAGAAGATATATTTATTTTATTCCATGATAAGGCCTGAATACTCTCTAGTTACACACGATTAGATTTTAAAATATAGCTTCTATATTTTTAACTTATTTATTTCTAACTTTTACATTACTAACTATAGTAAAGCTAAAGGGGAGGTGAGCAGGCCACCTAACTAGAATAGAACACAGAAGATGGAGCGAACAAGTCATACACTGGTTTCTAAGGGACAGCAAACTGGGACGCGACCGACCCCTCGCAAGATGGAGGTGTGATATACAAATCTTCCGTCCCTATAGCAAAGGCAGTACTTGCAAATGACGGTTTCGAGAAAACATATTTTTAAATATCTAAATAACATGTCCACACGGACACATACATAACATTATGTAACTTTTAGTGTATCTAAAAAACAATTTAAAAAAAGCAAGCTTTATGTATAGATACATTAGTGCTTAGGGATACCATTTCTGCAAAACATTAAAAACCCAAAAATGACGATTAGTGCAAGTGCAATTAGTAGAGCAGAAATGGTAGCAGGGAAATTATAAATATAGTATAAAGGTAATACCAAAAGACATGGCATGAGATGAAGGAGGCTTGCATCCGACAGTGGATGTACTATTTTCTTAAGGTTTTGCGACTAGTATAATAACCATGAACAAAATTAAAACTAAATAATTAAAATGAAGAAGTTGTCGGTAGGCTAAATAAAAATTTAACAATACTCGTTGACACTTGACATCTTTGTCTTCCGTGATCACAGCTACTGCAAAGTGGCGGAAACGTCGGAGTAATGAAAATCAAATAAATTACCGCGCTTAAAACCGTTAAAACGTAATTTTATTTTAGTGGATGTATTCTTTAATTTAAGAAAAAATAATATTTATATGTATTTCTAACTAACTTGTATTTACTTGATTACGGATTCAATTTCCGGCATGTTATATTTCGTAAACGAATTTTCCGTTATTTACTATGGTCTGAGTGTCTGAGATCAGACCCAGAGTGGGTCTGTTGTATATTACCCTAAAAAAAAGCGTAACACGCTTAACTTGAGGGTATAGAACGTGTGTGTTTGTCTGCCCATTATTTATCTATTTATATTCATAACAGCTGTAACTAAATAATAAAATGCTAGTTTTGAATTTCATGAATAAACTCTACCAAGGTGATTGTAATTGTACTTAATGTAGATTTTTTAAAACGCTTTTATAAAGTTTGCTGTAACTCAACATTTCTTCTCGAATAGAGGATAATTTTGAAGTCAGTTCCAGTAATGCCCAGACCAGATTATATAATGACAATTTTGTGTGCACAAATTATCCTATTACAAATCAGCTAGGGAGCTAGAATCCAGTATATAATAAGAAACCATTTTTTAAATATAAAAGTATATATGAGTCAAACACAAAGAAGTTTTACATGTCTACAGGAGAAGACTACAAATGTTGGAACAATTTTGATTTGCAATCATGGATTGGTATATGAAAAGTTGTTTAATTTTTACATGTCTCTATAATTAAAAAGTTTATGTTTTGTTATTGGATGATTTCTCAACATCTACCAAATTGAGGTATTGATTACGCTTTGGTTCAATTTTATTGAGCACAATCAGTGTATTGAAATTGGAAGGACACAAAGGGAACTCACCGGATTTCCTTCAAATGATTATATGGTTTTTCTGTGTTATTATATCCTATGGCCACTATAATTAAGTCTGATAAATATTTAGAGTATTTGTAGCAATACACAATTTTACATAAAGTATTTTGTAATAATTATTTCACCATATTTCGAGTTCCGAACAGAGCATAATTGAACTACCTCCTTTCTTGCCGTTGATTTTTTCTCACCCAGTGAGCAAGGTATATTTGGCTCAAATATAGGGAAGTATGTAGGCATGAAAGGGATGGACAATTACACGTCATGTACTCGAGCAAAGTGATTGAAATAAATAATGAGGCAACGGTTGATTTATTATACAACCACAATTGCACATATCGAATTTATAAAATGTGGAATTTACCTTTAATACTAATTTAGTTGAATATTATAAATGGCGTAAACATGTATTCAGTATCCGAACAGTCTACAATAGGAGACACTTTGGTTTAAACGAGAGCAATAAAAATAATTTATCATTATATTAATACGTGAAGCAAAAACTTTGTACCCCTTTTTACGAAAATTGCGCGGACGGAGGAGTATGAAATTTCGCACACTAATAATTTATATAGAGAAGAAACGACGAATGCTATTTTTTCTTAATTATACACCAAAAATACATTAAATCAATAAAAAATTATTACACACACTCCCATGTATTTGACACACACACGCATATATACTGTTTTGTTTATTGTTAAAGTCAAATTAACAATGTATCCTTGGCGAAATCTGTGATTATAGAAATATAGTCTTTTTGACAACAGAACCTTAATAATGTTCAAAGTTATAATTTAAATTAATTATGGTGTAAATTTCGACCATTGGGCGACCACTAGTTTGTTAAGGAAATTAAAAGCATACCATTACTTAAAAGAAAACTCTTAGAATGGTTAATTAACAGATGCTTCTACTCCCTTACAGAATATTTTAATTGTAAATAACAATGTTAAATTAATTAATTAATTGCAGATAAATAATTATACCATAATTTATGACATAATGATATTTTTTTTAGACATTTGATTTATTTATTTTTAAATTGACTACTTAACTAATGTTAGAGTTATATAAGTATTTTTAATGATTTTTTTTGTGAGGAATAAGAGAAAAACTTAATAACATAATAATAATAATATTATACAATGGCTAGGCAACATTATAAACAGCCTGTATTGCACGTTCGAAAGGACAAACTGTCGTTCCTACAAAGAACTCAACATCTTTAAATTATATGTATGTGACAGTTTATGCAATAAATGATATTCTATTCTATTCTATTCTAAAAAATACAAAATACTGTCAAATCTAACATACCCACAACATAATTTTATTAAATAAAAAAATACATGAACATATAATTTGACGGCCTCTGTGGTTGAGCGGGCTAAGCCGTTGCCGGCCTACCTCACTCCAACGCAGAGGCTCCGGGTTCGATTCCTGGTATAGTAAATTTCGGAAACGTATTTTCTCCGTATTTACTATGGTCTGGGTGTCTGGGATCGGCCCCAGAGTGGTACGTTGTATATTACCCATAACACAAGCGTAAGTTGCTTAATTTGAGGATATACAATATGTGTGTTTGTCTGCCGATTATTATTATTATTATTATTATAATGTACATATAGAATTTATATAACTTGAACACTTTATCTTCCATTTTTGTGTTTGACCCATATTTTTGACATTTCCTTACAACATTATTTCAAACTGTACATAAATCTCACAACAAGTTAGAAAGAGTAGTTATAGATTGAACTATACTATAAATTAAAGTAAAAATAATCTATGTACAAAATTAAATTAAACTATAAAATCTAGTACCAGACCGCTTCCACTTGGAAACGTGCCCAAAAGACTGGCCACATTGCCTCGCTGAATCGCAACGCTAATGCGTTGCCCGAGGTATAGACCAGTCTTTTGGTCACGTGAGCCGTTTGGCTATGCCTCAATAAAGCTTTTGTATATTTATTATATATTTATGGTTCTCACCGATGTCAGCGTTCTTCATCCTGGTCAGTATATCCTGGACCCCGGTGACCTTGGTGGAACTGTCGAGGAACGACCTCTCCTCCTGGACCTTCGGCTGAACATGCTGCACGTGGCCGTGCTGGACGGTCCTGGTGGTAGTGGTAGTCCTGACCCCATCGCCCACCCGCTCCGTGGTGGTTGTCACCACTGTGTCGTCTACGGAGCCCAGACTGTGTTCGCTGTCTGTGCGGGTTAATCCTGATAGAGAAAAGGTAAGGAAGTGAAGACATAGACATATGAGATTACGTAAATAACATAGATAATGTGATATTAGAAACAAGAAAGGTTAGACTCAAAAATATGATACATTTATAATTTACATAGTCGATAAGTAAATAAATATTAAGATACACATATATAATATAAGAAAAACAGGTCCCCTGACTACGTTACGGGAAGATGAGAGCAAGATAGCGCCATATTATAAAAAAAAAGTTTATGTATACACCAGCTGATGCCCGCGACTTCGTCCGCGTGGTGCGGTTTTTTAACTATCCCACGGGAACTCTTTAATTTTTCGGGAACAAAAGTATCCTATATGTTGACCAGGGATATAAGCTACCACCATACAAAATTTGATTTAAATCGGTCCAGTCGTTTTTCGGTACAAAAGATGAAAACAGAAACAAAAATTTAAAAAATATCTAAATTAGTTCTATTTCACTTCCTACATCCCCCTGACTCGGTTTTTAGCATTTTTTTTCATTGTACAGAAATTTGACTTCTACAATTTTATTACATGTATAGATAGATAACAAGTATTTATATATGTATAAGTAGGAACAATATATATAAAATTATGATATTAGAGTAAAACTAAAGGTGCTCTTACACGACCAACTAAAATTGCTCAATCCCGGTCAAATTAACTATGACATCACGACTACATTAAGTAATTTAGGACGATGGACAATATGTAGCAAGCTGTTGCTGAGATACGGCCACACAATACCACGCAACATAGAGCAACTTAAAAAATTAGGCACCTCTCGCGAAAACGAGACGTAGTTATACGTACAAACGAGATAGAAAATTGACTAAAAATTTCCAAACCGATTCGATATTCGGCAGCTCATATGGCGACATATGGAGCAATATTCCCGAAATAATTGCCGCATTTTATTGTAATTGCTCCAGAGATCCATTACTGTTGCCAAGCAATTATTGCTCAGAAAATTGCTCGTGTAAGAGCACCTTTACAAATAGAACCGTGCAAGAGAAGAAATTGGCAAATCAAATAGTAAAATAACGAATGCCCCGACACTTGTATATTAGGAGAGGAAGAAAATAATAATAAAAAATCCCGGTGAAATCTTATATTAATATAAGCTGAAAGTTTGTTTGTTTGCTTGAACGCGCTAATCTCAGGAACTACTGGTCTGATTTGAAAAATTCTTTCAGTGTTAGATAGCCCATTTACCGGGGAAGGCTATAGGCTATATATCATCACGCTAAGACCAATAGGAGCGGAGCGGAGAATGTTTAAAAATCGGGGGTTTATTTAACTTACAGTTTTTTTTAACTATTCCACGCGGACGACGTCGCGGGTAGCTAGTATAACATAAAATAATCTGTCACATATGCTGAAAGCGGCGTTAGCATCTATTGAGGTTGGACGCCGCTTTCAGCGCCGGTGGACGTTATGCCATGAAAAGGAATACTATCTTTCATGGTTACACCGATGGTCACTCTGGGAACGTCTAAAAACGCGTGTCACTTTTTTTCGTTCAGTCTCTATCATTAGACAGATTTGTTTGACAGATTAATTGACATTAAAAGAATGTGACGTCTTTACGCTGGAATGCTCGAGTATAAGCGGACGCGGCATACGGCATATTGACACTGCGTCAGGCGTCTAAAAGAGACCACCGTAGTACATTTTCATAATAAGCATACGTCTGTCGTGTACAGCGTCGTGCCGTACGCAGCCTGCGGCGTTTGTAACAGACCACCGGCTAAGAGAATAAATTTCTGGTCTCCCCTTTTGTTTCAAGGACTATTAAAAAGGGTACAATTTAATAAGGCTTAATGTTGTAAGAGATAATATATTGTTACGAATTTGTCGGGGATTTGTAGAATGTAAATTCTAAAATGCCGTTGGAGTCATCACAAAGTTTACTATAAGTACATAGCCGAATACAACAAAACCAAACCGTAGGGCAGAAAATCGTTATCACATAAATCGCTCAAAGTTCGTCGTTATTAGATACTCGCTCCGAAAATGCACTAGGTAACGCCTCGTTCGCAGTTAGAACACGACTAGCGCATTGCCGGACTTACCTACGCTCATCCATTTGTAAATTAGACACTGGTTCTTGAAGTGGCATTCAAGAATTCGTATGAAATACCAACAGAGGAAAGAAGGTTTAAAACGTCTTACAGCGGCGTGAACAAAGAGATTAGCGCGAAAAATAGATCACTCAAATTCAAAGGGGTAATGAGACACCTGGAAAGGATTAGTATCTGCTTACAACAATATGTATTTGCCAATGAGGCTTGCCATACATATTGTGACGGGAAGAAGAAGTAGAATTTAAAACAATGGGATTTTGGCCAATAGTTCTGGATGTGTATGATTACGTGGATGTATGATTTACCTGCATGTGCTGAAGAATCGCTGGAAACGCTATCTTTCATTGTTGCCGTGCGGAGAATAAGCCCAGCCTTGGGGTAAGTGGTGCGTTCAGTTTTTGACGCCTCATCTAGACAAAAACAAAATACGTATTATTAGTAATCTTTCAAAAATCGAATGATAGTTCAGCCTAGCAATAAAATGTTGGGACTATGAAAAACCATAATCCAATAGAGTTGATAAATAGTCCACTTAAGGATTAATTGACCAATAATAACTTAGCGCAGCATTAACAGGTATTTTTTATATCCTTTTATAGTACAGTATAGGATAGTCACACTAGTGATATGAAAATGTGTTAAAGGGAACGCAACAAATCCATAAACTTGGCGGTTCAATAACATGTATTGTCTGTGTTAGCTGCCTTTTTAAGATGGCTGAGGAGTTTTTGGAGGGAACTGGGACATGTTGTGCTGTGCAGTTTTATTTCTTAAAAATGTGTAAAATCACTCTAAAATGAACAATAGTTTTAGGATATTAATAGTTTTTGAGTAGTAATTATGTGTTTTTGTGAGAAATGTGAACTGTATAGCCAAATGTGGCCTTTCGAGTTTTCACAAGAACTCCCTCCGTTGGATGGCGTCGATTGTAGCCTACAATACAACTGCGCCTGGCTTAAAGGCCTAGTTGCCAAGCCGTAAACATAAAAAAATAAGATGGCCGAACTCCATTCCACAAGTGCTCTGCTCTGTACAAATTATTTAAATACAATTAAATAAAAACTAGAAACAATCACAGGCTTTCATTTCATTAAAATTAAATGAAAAATTATACATTGTCTTATATAATGTTACATGCCGTCAAAGATAAGCCGCACAGCCTATTGTAATCGCAGCTTATTGTCCTTCAGCCGGATTAGGGAATCCTTTGTGTTTTAAATTTGTAACATGCTATTGTTTTTCTACCTGTTTTATAACCATCATTAGGGTCGAACTATAATCCCTTTTGTTATTGTATTCGACTTTGTGGACGTTCGCAGGTGTACAAATTAAATTTCTTAGAAACCTTGTGTGCGCCTCCAATTCCTTTGTACTGTGTAGTTAGTATAAGACGAGGCCCGAATGGAGGCGAGGGCAGTTAAGCGACGACTAGGAAGCGAGTAAGACGTTTTCTAGTACTCTCGATTAGCGGTATAGACGACGGACTTTGCGCGTGTCGAAGTGCATTGAATCGTGCAGTGTGAACTGGTTGCATCCAGTTTTATTTGTATTTGTTTTATACGTGTTTGTACAGTTCTAATAAATCCTATAGTAGTTCCAACGGCATTTTTTTTTAATTCGAGTCCTGTAGCTCTTAACAATAAGATATAAATATTATTGACGTTACGACGGAAAATTAAATTGAATTAAAGTATTGTTTTATGTCAAAAGATAATAAAGTCAAATAATTAAATTCAATAGAAATGTCATACAGCCTCATTTATGTCTTGTTCCAATTAAAATAATCATGCACCGAGTAAAAACAATTCTTTAATAACAATTGTGACGATTTTAAATAAGTTTATACGAGCATTTTTTATGTCAACAGGCAAATTATTAAAGATTTTAACCCCCATAAAATCAGTTTTTTTTTGTAAGTACAGGTTGCACAACGGATATAAAAGTCGATTCTTTATGGAGGGGTTCAGTAGTGTATATAATACATACGCTATCTCTCAATATTTAACGTCATTAACAATTAAAAACCATATCGCATCACATAGAACTTAATACACCTAATGCAGCAACTGTATAAAATGGCTCTTATTTGTAACATTATCTCTAATAAAGCCCCAACAGAAAAAGAAAATTTAACATGCTAGGAAATTAATTTATTATATATGAAAAAGTTTCGCGACAGCTTTTTTCGTTTGACGACAATCTTAGGGTTACAGCTTTACTTGTAAATAGATTGATAAAGGTATAATAAAATTACGTTTCAACGGTTTCGGCCACTTTTTAGTAGCCGTGATCACGGAAGCCAAAGATGTCAATTGTCAATGAGTATTGATAAAGTTTTATTTAGCCTACCGCCAACTTGTTCATTTTAATTTTGTTCATGGTTATTATTTACTCTATGGGCGCCTAATCTAATTTACCACCGCTTCGCAACGTGCTGTGGCTTGAAGAGAAGAAGCGGCGCAAGAAACTCTTCAGCAAACATGCCTAGCTCTAATAATTTTATATAATATTAAAACGGATGGGAGGAAGAATAAAAATAAATAATCAATCAAGTTGATAAAAGTAGTAAATAGGAAAAACATTACAGGTTCTTGAGCTACGAAGGGTTATACATAAATCAAAAAAAAGTTCACAAATGTTGAGTACTTCATAGAAAAAACCACTAATATGATTTATTATGAACATTATCAGTGGAAGCGGGCTAAAAAGGCTACAAAATATAATTTGGCCAAAGTATTAAAAAAATGATTTAACACAACACTACGTAATTAATTTCATAAAATTATCTTTATAAATAGTCAAATATCAAATTGCAGTGTTATTACTTTTTTTTTTATAAAACAATGGCATTGAACTCACTTTTAATAAGCCTCAAAATATCGATGTATTCTTGAAACATTGTCAAAGAATGCAATAATCGAGTAGGAGACAAGCACTCAGCGCGATACCAACTGAAACTTGTTTGAAAGTAATCGGTAAAGATACATCGCATAACAACTCAACGTATGAAAGTCGTTATGTAATACAATAGTCGATAGCATAATTCACGCGAATATTGCATTCATAAATGTTAAGCACTTTTTGTTGCATCGTCATTATGTTACAAAACGGTCTGTAGATAGGTTAATGCGAGTTTGTTTTAAGATATTATGTGTTTATTTGTTTACGTTAGAAAAAGCGTTTCTCGTAAGTATATTTCGAATTAGCATGCATATGTGCCAGCGAACTTCTTTCGCATTACAAATGAACGTCATCTAGAATATCTTTTCTCGTATAAGGGGCCAGCGGAGTGGGGGTCGACGAAGTATGACATTGTGTGACAAGGAGTGGGAGGGGTCCTATATTTCGTGACGTCACATATAGAGAGATAGAGATAACACTTTATTGCATACCAAAATATACAATTACAAAAATAGACCATATTTACAATATTTTCTAGGCAATGCAATAGGCGGCCTTATCGCTTAAAGCGATCTCTTCCAGGCAACCTAAATGAAAGAGATTTGAATCAGCCTCCCATAACAAGAGAAGACAGAATTGTAACTGCCAGCGGTTTCGACTGCGGCCTGGTTCAGAGCATAAGTTTATATTAGCAATGAAGCGACACTTTTACATAGATGTGTTCTGCTCGCGAGCCGATACAATCCTGTGTTCACTTGATTGGGAGGCATTCTTCGATTTGAATATAAAAAACCGACTTCATAAACTAAAAAGTATAAAATAACTTATTTCTAAAGCTATTTTTAATTATAATATCTTATTTTTAACATATATTATCTAAAACATCTTAAAGTCGGTGCTTAGTAATTTTCAAAATATAGTAGTTTTTATGTTTTACTTCGCACCGACTTAATTTTTTTATTTGTTACTTTTTAGTGTTTAGTTATGGGTAGGCCTACGAAAGGTGCCGCGCGCCTTAAAAAATATAGGTCCCAAGAAACGGGAACGGAAAAAAAATCATAAAAAAATATTCATAAAATGAAAACTACTGGGCCAAACTATGTTAAATTTTTAGGGGATCAAATGGCAACTATTCCGCATCAATCTAAAGAAGAATCACGTAAATCGGATCATAAATCTCAGCGTAATCAGTATACATACATAAAACAAAATAAAAAAAATACTAATCAAATTGAGAACCTCCTCCTTTTTTAAGTCGGTTAAAAACATTATGTTTCTGAATATACATGACGACTAAGGAGGTTAGTTGTTACAGTACCTACTACAAATGGCTTGTAACCAAAACTACAAGATTTTTGTATGCCTGGCAAAGGCGACTTGTAACTGTTATCTGCACCAATCCGCGAAGGAACGGAGAAAGAATACAATTTCCTGCGTTGGGGCGGCCTGTCGTAGGAGGCGACGAAACAACCCACAGCCAGGTGGTAGGGTATTCACCCGTCTGGATGGCTACCACTCCTGGTAGAACATGCGTCATAACAACCTTGAGTTGAGTTCTGGCATTATTGGCCAGGTTCCAGTAACCCTTTAGAGAGCAGTAGCACATTGTTAGCGCCTTTGGTGTTACAAATGTCCATAGGCGATGGTAACCACTTTCCATCAAGTGGGCCGTCAGCCTGTCTGATGAACTCCATCTCATTTACAAAAATGGTCATGTTTCCAAGAAATAAATTACTTTGAATCTTAAAAATAATTTATAGAAATAACTTACTAGTACTCTTGATGTATTTCTCCGTCAAGGACTTGACTGAACTCTTCCTGACAGTCTGCTTATCCTCTCTTCCCTCAGTCTTCTTCCTGTCTTTATCCATCCCGCCCTTCTTCTCTACCCTTTCGACGATCGTAACCTCAGATATTTCTGGGGCGAAATGTTCTATTATCTCCTCTCGTCTCGTTTCGAATCTTCTACCAGACGTGTGTTCCGCAGATTCATAACTCCTTTCTCCTACTGTTTCTATGGTTGTATCTGAGACACGGCGATCGCTGTGTGTGAATTGGTCGAGGCTTGCTCTGTCTTCTTTCTGTATTAGAAATAAATAGCAAAATATTAGAAATCGATTTTTTATATATTTATGGCTTGGCAACTAGGCCTTTAAGCCAGGCGCAGTTGTATTGTAGGCTACAGTCGACGCTATTCAACGGAGTACTTGTGAAAACTCGAAAGGCCACATTTGGCTATACAGTTCACGTTTCTCACAAAAACACATAATTACTACTCAAAAACTATCAATATCCTACAACTATTGTTCATTTTAGAGTGATTTTACACATTTTTAGAAAATAAAACTGTACAGCACAGCGGTCTCTTTCAGTTCGAGCCAAAAACATTTTTAGAAATCGAATAGTCGATTTCCTACAGGCATCACTATTATGTGTTGACAGCAATATTCCTTCTCTCTACAAAGGGTACGTTCCACAAAGCACTTACACCGACCACGCTCACGACTGCGATTTTTCCCGTTCCGCTTACTGGTGAGCGTTAAAATCATAAACTCAGGTGGAATGGATTATGAAGCGTTTGTGCTTTATTGGTGTAAACATTGCAAATGGCGACTTTGAAAATAAATCAAAAGTTAAAAATATTATGATGTAATTTGTAAGACTTTAATTATTAATAATTAACTTAATTTATATTCAAATTCTTTCTATTTAAAATGTCATTTTTATAATTCCCTGTAAAAATGATAAAACTCATGACAAATCCTGTTAGCTATCCAAAATAGCTTTAAGATAGGACCTCAAAACGTAATTTGATCTAATCTGATTAATTTATAAAGAATATTCTAATTCTGACAGTAATTTTTCTGTGAACGTTTTTAAGTTTTAAATTTTTACGCCAGATTTCTCAACGCTCACCTCAATCCACCTCTTGAAATGTACGTTGTGAGCTCGGCGTGGGCGAAAAACTCATTAGTAATGCTTACGCCGGGACAATAACGACCACGGTCGTCATATTGAACGGCTAAAAGAGCATTTTGAGCGTTATACCTAGTGGAACGCAATCAAAATATGGTGTTCTTACTTCTGTGTTTTTGTAACTTTGTAACAATTTTCTAATTAAACTATTTGTCCTGAAGATGTGTTTTCATTGACTAATGAAACAGACCTTAACCCAAAATGGTATATAATTCATGAGCTGATATTTGAACCCGTTTATCTTAGGTTGGGGTAAAAAAAAGTTTCTTCGCATTTTATATAAAAATTCAGAAGGTTTTTTTATAAAGTTTATTTACATTTGACTAAAGTATATAGGTGCCATTTTGTTGGATAACTTTTTGCCATCTTGTAGGTAGGGACGTGATCCCATTGCTATAAAAATTTTGGGGCTCTTGATCAAAAAACTGTGACAAGTGGTTTTGGCAGTCCTCTCGTGATGTTAACCTGACACTGCCTAAGGAATTCTGCAGAGACCGAAACAGGTGAAAATCTGAAGGTGCAAGGGCAAGACTATACGGCGGATGCATTAACACCTCCCAGCCAAACTCTCGTAATTTTTGCTGAGTGGCTAAAGATGTGTGAGGTCTAGCGTTATCATGGTGAAAAACCACACCCCTTCTGTTGATTAATTCCGGCCGCTTTCTCTCAACGTTTTGCTTTAATCTCATCAGTTGTTCGCAGTACAGTTCAGAATCGATGGTCCTGCCTGGCAGTAACAGCTCATAATGAATAATGCCCTTCCAATCCCACCATACACACAGCATCACCTTGTTGCGAGTTAACCTGGGTTTCGCCACAGTCTATGAAGCCTAACCGGCCTTTGACCACGATCTTTTTCGCACGTTCTTGTCGTACGTGATCCACTTTTCATCACCAGTTATCAGCTTCTTCAAAAATGGTTCGGTTTCATTATGTCGTAATAAATAAATGAGTTGATCAGGCACCCAAATATCAAGCTTTTTTGTATACCCAGCTTTTTTAAAATGCGCCAAAACCGTTTTGTGGTCAATTCCCAGTTCTCCAGCTACATTGTAACTTCTAATATGCCAATCTTGCTCCACTTTTTCAAAAATGGCATCAACTTTGTCTGTAAGAGGGCGCCCAGAGCGGCGTGCATCTTTGATATCAAAATTTCCGTATTAAAAACGCTTAAACCAAATTTGCGCTAATCTCACAGATACTGCATTAGGTCCATAAACATCAAAATTTTTTTTCGCGGCTTGTGTTGATTTTTTACCTTTTTTGTAGTAAAATTTTAAAATGTATCGAATTTCTTCATTAGATTCACTCATTTTAACAATAAGAAAAACAAATGAAAATCACACATTTTCTTAATTTGAATTTGGAATTGTCTTCTTTAAAATTAAAACTTTTTAATAATACCAAAACCAGCCAGATACAAATGGTATAGCCAAAGAGATCTTATTACAAGTTCATATATACTATATGCGAAAAGACTTTTTCCCCAATTTATTATATTAAGTTCACTGTGTAATTCAGAAAATATATTTTTTTTAGATCATAATAATTATAGTCTATTAAAGTGTTTAGGCACTTACCCCGTGAACTTCCCGCAGCGTGGTCCCAGTGTCACCGCCGAACTTTTTGGTCGTGGTGATGGCTGAAAGCCCGTGGATTCTGGAAGGAGGCGCACCCTGGCTTTGAAGGAGCTTCTCCAACTCCTCAGGTTCCGTGGAGTATGCGGTTACGGACACTGTACCCTCAGGCTCGCCCCCGTTGCGAGAGTGAAACTCTTGGCGGATAACCGTACCTTTTACTGGAGGACATTTAAATAGATTTTAAAACACCAGCCCGTAAGCGTCCCACTGCTGGGCACTATCATATTTTTTCGGAACGAACTGTGCACCACGCTTATCCAAGAGGTCTTGGTAGATTTGACATATCGGATATATCAAATTCAAATTCAAAAGTTTTTATTCAAATTAAGTTCCACTGGAGAACACTTTTTGAAGGTCATAGATGTAAGTCAAAATTTAAATCTACTTCCTATTCTATGTACACCGCTTCGCATTGTGTTATCGCTGTTCAAAGGAGAAGAAGCGACAAGAAACTCCCCAGCAAAACGTCTAGCTAAAAAAGATTTTTTCATCATTCATAATTATTTAATACTAGCTGATCCGTGCCCACTTCGCTGGGCATCAGAAAAAAAAAAAACATATCACTGTCAATGCTGGCTGTCAATGGCTTGTCATGCGTCAGAAGCGCCGGCAGAATACCACGCCATGTTGTACTAAATGACATTATCTGCCGGGCTCCTGTGACCACCGGGACCCCAGCCTTTTTAGAGCCAAATGGACTGTGTCCCGACGATGGCGAGAGACCGGACGGGATGTCTTTGGTGCCATGGAAGATGGGACGACTATTAGTTTGGGACGCAACGTGCGTGGACACTTTGGCAGCGACGACGTGTCAATGCACGGTAACCGCTTTCAATCAGGTGGGCCGTGACATTTACCCGCTTCAGGCGATTTAAACAAAAAAAATACAAAGTCGTCTGTGTTTAATATATTAACAGGTAAATACCTATTGAAATGAAGCGTGAAATTCCCTACTCGCCGAAAACAAGTTCGTTGAAGCACATCAGTCACACAACTGAACAAAACTAACACCGTGTTTCACCTGGTTTAATATTTACTCTTAAATACGTGGAGTAGTATGAATCATTTTGATAAAATGAACGGATGCCATAAGATTAAACGAACGGTATCAAGTAACAATCAATCTATGTATTTTTTATCTGTAGCTATTTGTGACATTGCAAATGTAACGACAGACAAACAACAAAAGAATTTTTTTTTGTAATATTTTTGTTTTTATTTACAATATATTAGATCGCTTTTAGTACAGTTGTCTATTATTTATAGCTTGATTATGATTTGAAATACCAAATTATGATGTAGTCTAATAAAATCTAATATTTAGTAGTATATATAAATATGGCAAACATAAGATACTTTTAATATGGGAATAAGTTACTTTCGGCTAACCTTTTTGGAACCTTTGATCCTTTTATGATAACTCTTTTACAGCGCAGGCTGTCAAACTCTGGAATGCGTTGCCTCGTATTGTCAGAGAGGCCAAAATATTATCTGTCTTTAGATAAATATGTCTAGTAGGTATATTAAACATTTACTTTATTTATCTATTGAAAAAAATGAAAAATGAAAATATTTATTTCTTAGGGAACACATGCACAATTTGTAGACAGTTACTGGAATCTTCTTTTAAGCAAAATTGACTTGTATCAGAAGATTCCGCTCTTCCATACCTTAAATATTACATTGTATTTAAAAGTTTCTAAAATACTTTTATGCTATAGAGTATGTCCTCTCCATTGATACGTTAATATTAAAAATTATTTTATTATGTATTGTATAATTGTAGTTAGTGTATTTAATTTTCATTAAGTACAAAACATAATAATCATAGCAAAATGTTTTATTACATTATCATATTGTATTGCTAGAAAAAATAGTTACTGCACTTAAATATGTTCATTAAGTACAGAACTTAAAATTATAATAATATTTAATAAAAGAAAATAAGAATGCGTGAGTTTTTGTGTATGTGTGTGTGTATGCGTGTGTGTGTATGTGTATGTGTATGTGTGTGTGTGTATGTGTGTGTGTGAGTGTGTATGAGTGTGTGTGTATGTGTACGCATAATTAATAATATATTCAATAAGGAATTTGTAAAAGAGATTCTACTGCGTCATAGTCAAGTGACATTAGCCATTTTAGCAAAGAGGTTTTACAAGCATGTGTATTCATATGATACATATTTAACACCTGATTAATTTTGTTGTACAAATAGCTAGATTGATAAACGTATTGCCGCCTAACAAAGGAAGTTTCTACATGTCTATTGTAATACGAGGAGGGATCAAAAAGTAGTGAGAATGAGATAGAATATAATGACTATTGATAACTTATAATTTATTTTTCTACATAGTCTCCGAGTCTCTCTACACACCGAGTCCAGTGCTTTTCCAAGACTCTCCTAATGTTGCCTCCAAGGCGCAATGAATCTCTTGCGTCGTGAATTTTTTTAAACAGATGTATTTAATAACGTTTCGCACGTAATTTTTCTCCATTTTCGAGAACACGTTCCGACACGAAGCAAACAACTACTACTACATACAGTACACTACATTCAGAAAAAAACTAAAGAGAATCGAAGATTTTTTTCTTTATTAATATTACAAAGATGTATCTGAGCTATGCCTGCCATTATTTATTTTTTTCTTACCAAGGAGTTTGTCGTTCTCACTACTTTTTGATCCCTCTTCGTATATGTTAAATATAAAATGCTTGTCATATATAATTTTTATACTTATTTATATTATTTCGTATATACGTATATAATGGTATTCTATCAATGTGTCTGGATCTATGTATGTATTAAATTTATAAATTAGTGTTTTAATTATTAATTAATTATTTTAATTATTAATCTTTTTTCTGCTCCACCTAAATTGCCAGATTAGTTAAGAATTTCTTTTAAAGCTAGGTTGCCTGGAAGAGATCGCTTTTAGCGATAAGGTCGCCTGTTGTTTTGCCAAGAAGTATTGTAATTATGCATTTTGTTTTTGTTTATTTTGGTGAGCAATAAACTGTTATCTATCTATCGATCTTTTCTTTTGATGACGCAGCAATTTTTTGGTTTATTTGGGACACCATCCTCGGGCCTGGGGGGAAGGAAGGCTTTACACAGAGGGATGTGTGGGACTCTCGATCTGCTGTATGCCCATCGTAGCCACCGAGCGGAGGGACCGGGGATAATCGGCTGTCAAACTACCCACTAAACCTAACCTGCGCCCCTCTCCTATGCTTTTATGGGGTGCCACAGGAAAGTTTCGGCTAACCTAACCTAACCACAGTTCCCAAAAATCTGAATAAGCTGATTATTAAATTTGGTTTATGTGTACTTTCGTAACCATAGTATACTTTTCATTCCGGAATAAGATCTAGCTATAAATATATAAATACGTACTATTTATATATTTCTGATACTCAAAACATAAATTTAAAAATATAAATTAAATAAGATATTACCTTGGTAATTACTTCCTCCATTCCTCAAAGCTTTAATGCCAAAAAGTGGCTTTCCGTCGGCATCCAGCGGCCCAGGCCCATAACTTGATGTGATAACGTCTATGGGCTTCGTGATCACCTTTGAAGGGCTTGGAGCTCTGTATTTTGGCTTCTCTGGTTCCGTCTTCTTTGTGCTGAATGTTTTAGTCTCCGAAGTTATTTTCTTTAAATTTCTATTGGTTATCCATGAAGGTTTCTCTTCCTCAACCGGTTTTTGTGGTATTTTCTTTTCAATATTGTATACAGTCTTTATAATTGTTTCTTTATTAGTAGTATCCCTTGTCTGTTTCATTTCCGGACTTGGTGATCGACTTCTTTCTGGACTAACTTCTTTGGGCTTTCTCTCAGGACTTGATGGTTTAACTGGCGACGGCGTGCGTTTGCCGTTTTGATGCCTTTCTATCATATCTGTCGATGATGTTTTTTTTGTCATCGATTTTGTCGAAGACACGTGTTTAACAGTCGTATGCTCTACGGTATTCTTTGCAGTAGTTTGGTATGTCTCAGTTTTCTTCTTACTATCCAGATGTTTGGTCTTTTCAGTTTCATTTAGTCCAACTTTCTTCAAATAAGCCGAAGCATATTCATTTATTTTACTGCCTTTCGGTTTGGCAGCAACTTTCGTTGGGGATTGTGTGTGTTTCTGCTCGGGAGTTGATTGACGAGTCAATTTTGGTGTAGATTTGGGAGCAGGTTTTTCGGGACTGTTGGGTCTTTGCGTGCGTGGTTTGTTCTTAGCTGTTTGCTGATGACTCTTGATTACAGGAGTCTGTTCGTCAGTATCTTTGGGTGTTTGTGGGGTATGCGCGCGTTCCAGCGATGGTGGCTTTTGAGATTTTGAGTTTTCTTCGGGTGCTCTCTGCGGTTGACGCTCTGGAGACTTAGACTTAGTTATAGTTTTTGTTATTCTAGTCACTGTTGCAGTGTCTGTGTGGTCTTCTTTTCTGGCCACCCTGATTTGAGCTCGAATGCGTCGCCTCTGTTCGTATCCCACGACCTTTTCTAACTGTAATTAGACAAAGAAGCAAAACATTTAGGCTGAACTTGCGAGTTAACTAACATCTAGTTATACAATATTTTTAGTAGATAATCCTAACATTGATTAGATTAAAATAAAATAAAATAACTTACCATTTGTTCCAAAAGATCGAGGTCAAAGACATCTTCAATGCAAGGATGTTCGACACTACGGCGACGCTCGCTGCTAGTAGTAGACCTTTCAACGCTGGTCCTCTTTAGTTCTACACCAAATTTTCCACTGCCTCGACGAGTAGTAGTAACATCTACTTCTTCAGCTTTTTCTTCTTTCATTTGGCTGGTTTTCGTTGGTCTTAAATATCCAGGAACCTTGTCAGTTTTATCAATCACTGGGTTATATACCGGTGATTCTGCTCTTTGAGCAACTGGATATCTAGACAGTACTGTTTTACTTGGAGTTTCTGTTGGACGAATGGACGTTTTGATAGTTCCATCTGGAGTATCCAATGACATACGTTCCGGTGATACATGTCTATAGCCGGGAACTTTATGACTTGATGATTCAGATCTGTGGTCTAAAGTATCGGTAGTTCTATCTTTTATAACTGGAGTAGTATCTACTTCATTATCCACGTCTTCAAAGTTAGGTGAAACATTATCTGTTACTGTATGGATGACAGTGTTCACCTTTGTTTTGGGTGTTTTTTTTGTGACGCCTATATCAGTCAATTTAGTAGTCTTATTAACTGTTTCTGTTTTCTTTTGAGTTGTAGCAATGTTTTCAAAGAGAGCTTTGGCTTTCTTTACCGCTTCACTGCTACGTATAGTAGTGATTTTAACTGGAGTATTTCTTTCTGAAGGTGTCTCAGTCCGTTTCAATTTACCAGGTATTTTAGGTTCTTTAACCTTCGGTTGTTCTGGTGTTGACTCTATAGTATAAGTGTCTTGTTTTGGTAAATGACGTTGAGGTGATTCTTTAACCCTCGTTTGTTTCGGCGCCGTCTCTATAGTATATGTATCTTGTTTAGGAAGTTGACATTGAGGTGACTTTCTGTCCACCGTCACTTTGATAATTTCCATTTCTTCTAATTCTATCTCATCTCCAGAATTATCAACGATCTTTCTCATTATCTTATCGTGCTGCTCTTTTATTTTCTTCTCCTTTTCCTCAACGTCATGAGATTCGGTAAAGAATTGTTCGGCTGTTTTAACAAATTTATTCACTTTGTCAGAAACACTAAGGAGGCAATCATCACTTTTTAAAGACTCATCTACATTAGATAAATTGGGTCTCTCTGCTTTATGTGTGGATTTAACTTTGGATATTTTACTATTCTCAGCAGTTTCTACGAAAAGATGTGCTTTGTCATTCACGCTTAGCTTAGTATAGTCATCTTGATAAGTTGTATTTCTGTCATATTCATCAGTAATTCTGCGTGAAGGACTTTTGTTATCCTTTGTATCTCTAGGTCCTTTAGCAAATTTATTTACTTTCTCAGAAACAGATAACAAGCATTCATCGGATTTCATGTCTTCAGTAATAAAATCAGAATGAACTCTTTTTTCGGTATCTTTAAAAATCATGGACGTATCTTTAAGCTTTGTTATTTTTTCAATTTTGGTCGCAAACTTACACACTTTGTCGTTTACACTCAATAAGCTTTCATCGTATTCTTCTTCTCGCTCATTATTAGACTTTCTTACAAACAGTTCATCATCTTCACGTATTTCAATGATATCATCGACAATCGACTCAGTTTCATGAATAGTATGATGGGCACGCTTTCGGAATTCATCATCAGGTTCACTAACTTCATCTGGAAGTCGTGGAACACCAGTGTCTTCAGTTAAATTGATGGGTGTTGGACAAACGCGATCAGGAGAATTTTCCCTTGATGATTTTGACTGTTGTACATCGATAATTATATCATCATCATCCGTAGAAGTATTCAAAGCTGTAGCTGATTTAGGCTTACCAGGAAATTTCAACTGGGGTTCTGCAGATCTTTGTGTCTTTGGTTTAGATGACATATCACTTACTTGAATTTCAGGTTTTGATTTCACTCTCTGAGGAGACGTTTTCTTGGCTTTCGTTGTTACATCATTTATGGTTCTATTTGTCTTTACATCATTCCTAGTAATAGTGTCTTTGATGCTTTTTGCTGTCGGTGTCTTTTTTGAATCTGATTCTATTTTATTAGAAATAAATTTACTTGCAGTTGTTTTAACTTTGTTTTTTGTAATAACACTGGTTTGCTTCACAGTTCCAGTTTTTTTTACATCGAAAGTAGTTTTTTCTACCGTAGTAGCTGTAGTTATTGGTCTACGAGTCAAATGTGAAGGTATAGGTTCTCTGGGTTTAATTCCACTGGTTTTAGGTACTTGAGGCGACTGCGGCCGTTCAGGTATAGTCTTTTTAGGAGATATGCTCCTAGAGTTAGGCGACTCGGGAACCTTTGAAGAGGGTACTGCTTGTTTTTTTGTAGAAAATATAGTCCGATTTGATAATTTATCTTGCGTATTTTGTTCTTTAGGCCTGTGTTCTTTTGGCATATCCTCGTTGTACCTGATTTTTGTAATCTCAGTGTTTATAGTACATTTATCATTAGTATCTGCACATTCATCTATTTGCACATGCTCAGTTATATCAAGGTCATGTAAGCTCTTCGTGCTTTTAGTGGACTTTTTAGGACTGGGTGTTCTTTCTTTGCGTTCAGGTGATAATTTTCTCAAAGATTTTTGTACTCGATCCATTACTTCTTGCTCCCGTTCAGATATAATAAAATCTGTGTTGACTTCCCTTGTAGTAATAGTTTTCTTCGTCGGAGATGGAGTACGTAACTGTCTTACTTCATCGGGTTTCAAATAGTGGGACTCAGGAATTTGTCGTGATGGTGAAACTGGCGACCTTGGTGATTTCAATCCATTTTCTGTCTCATCATGTTCATTAGTAATTTTTAAAAGATCAATTTCCTCGATTTCGTCAACTGTTGAAATATCTTGTCTTGATATAACAGAAGCTGTGGTTCTCATGTAACCTGGTGTTTTATCTCTAAAAGTTTCCTTAAGTTTATCATCTGGTCTCTGAGATGGGCTTTGTTTTACTGGTTTAGCAATTCTTCTCTCAGGACTTGATGATGGCTTCCTAACAACCTCATCTTTCTGCGGATTATACTTATCTGAAGAACGGAGATGATTATTATCAGGAATATCACCTTTTAGTGACTTGCGGGTTTCAGGTTCAGAAATCTTGGATGGGTATTTCTTTTCAACCGTTTTTATATAAGTTTCTTCAATATCTTCAAAGTCATGTTTGGATGTGACCAATTTGGTCATTTTTGTTTGACTTGAAATTTTGTCGTTTTTAGTTGGTGATATATCTTTAGAATATTTTTTATCAGGTTTGCTAGGAATATGGTCTTTTATAGACGGGCCCACTTTCTGTTCAGGGCTTGAAGTTTGCTCCCTAGGACTATCATCTTTTAGCTTCTTAAATTTGTCTAGAGAACGCCATTGATTATTATCAGGAATATCACCTCTCGGCAATTTACGTGTTGGAGACTCGGATGTTCTGGTAGAGTGTTTCTGGTCAATCATCCGTGAATAATTTTCTTCTACATCTTCTGAATCGTGAGTAGAGATAACTGATGTAACGGTTTCTATTTCACTTGTAATTTTGTGGTGTCTGGTAGGTGAAGAATCCTTAGGATATTTCTTATCAGGATAACTAGGGCGATGGTCTTTTAGAGGCTGACTGACTTTTCGTTCAGGGCTTGGAGTTTGCTCCCTAGGACTGTCATCTTTTAGCTGCTTCAATTTGTCTGGAGAACGACGGATATTATCATCAGGAATATCACCTCTTGGCAATTTACGTGTTGGAGACTCGGATGTTCTGGTGGAGTGTTTCTGGTCAATCGTCCGTGAATAATTTTCTTCTACATCTTCTGAATCGTGTGTAGAGATAACTGATGTAACGGTTTCTATTTCACTTGTAAGTTTGTGGTGTCTGATCGGTGAAGAATCCTTAGGATATTTCTTACCAGGATGAGCAGGACGATAGTCTTTTACAGGCTGACTGACTTTTCGTTCAGGGCTTGAAGTTTGCTCCCTAGGACTGTCATCTTTTAGCTTCTTAAATTTGTCTGGAGAACGCCGTTGATTATTATCAGGAATATCACCTCTTGGCAATTTACGTGTTGGAGACTCGGATGTTCTGGTAGAAGTGTTTCTGGTCAATCGTCCGTGAATAATTTTCTTCTACATCTTCTGAATCGTGAGTAGAAATAACTGATGTAACGGTTTCTATGTCACTTGTAATTTTGTGGTGTCTGGTAGGTGAAGAATCCTTAGGATATTTCTTATCAGGATAACTAGGGCGATGGTCTTTTAGAGGCTGACTGACTTTTCGTTCAGGACTTGGAGTTTGCTCCCTAGGACTGTCATCTTTTAGCTGCTTCAATTTGTCTGGAGAACGACGGATATTATCATCAGGAATATCACCTCTTGGCAATTTACGTGTTGGAGACTCGGATGTTCTGGTGGAGTGTTTCTGGCCAATCGTCCGTGAATAATTTTCTTCTACATCTTCTGAATCGTGTGTAGAGATAACTGATGTAACGGTTTCTATTTCACTTGTAAGTTTGTGGTGTCTGATCGGTGAAGAATCCTTAGGATATTTCTTACCAGGATGAGCAGGACGATAGTCTTTTACAGGCTGACTGACTTTTCGTTCAGGGCTTGGAGTTTGCTCCCTAGGACTGTCATCTTTTAGCTTCTTAAATTTGTCTGGAGAACGCCGTTGATTATTATCAGGAATATCACCTCTCGGCAATTTACGTGTTGGAGACTCGGATGTTCTGGTAGAGTGTTTCTGGTCAATCGTCCGTGAATAATTTTCTTCTACATCTTCTGAATCGTGTGTAGAGATAACTGATGTAACGGTTTCTATTTCACTTGTAAGTTTGTGGTGTCTGATCGGTGAAGAATCCTTAGGATATTTCTTATCAGGATAACTAGGGCGATGGTCTTTTAGAGGCTGACTGACTTTTCGTTCAGGGCTTGGAGTTTGCTCCCTAGGACTGTCATCTTTTAGCTGCTTCAATTTGTCTGGAGAACGACGGATATTATCATCAGGAATATCACCTCTTGGCAATTTACGTGTTGGAGACTCGGATGTTCTGGTGGAGTGTTTCTGGCCAATCGTCCGTGAATAATTTTCTTCTACATCTTCTGAATCGTGTGTAGAGATAACTGATGTAACGGTTTCTATTTCACTTGTAAGTTTGTGGTGCCTGATCGGTGAAGAATCCTTAGGATATTTCTTACCAGGATGAGCAGGACGATAGTCTTTTACAGGCTGACTGACTTTTCGTTCAGGGCTTGGAGTTTGCTCCCTAGGACTGTCATCTTTTAGCTGCTTAAATTTCTCTGGAGAACGCCGATGATTATTATCAGGAATATCACCTCTTGGCAATTTACGTATTGGAGACTCGGATGTTCTGGTAGAGTGTTTCTCATCAATTATCCGTGAATAATTTTCTTCTATATCTTCTGAATCGTGTTTGAAAATAACTGATGTAGTGGTTTCTATTTCATTTGTAATTTTATCGTGTCTGGCCGGTAATGAATCCTTAGGATATTTCTTATCAGGTTTGCTAGGACTTTGGTCTTTTACAGGCTGGCTAACTTTTCGGTCAGGACTTGGAATTTGCTTCCTAGGACTGTCATCTTTTGGCTGTTTAAATTTCTCTGGAGAACGCCGTTGATTATCAACAGGTATATCACGTCTTGGTGATTTACGTGTTGGGGACTCGGATGTTCTGGTGGAGTGTTTCTGGCCAATCGTCCGTGAATAATTTTCTTCTACATCTTCTGAATCGTGTGTAGAGATAACTGATGTAACGGTTTCTATTTCACTTGTAAGTTTGTGGTGCCTGATCGGTGAAGAATCCTTAGGATATTTCTTACCAGGATGAGCAGGACGATAGTCTTTACAGGCTGACTGACTTTTCGTTCAGGGCTTGGAGTTTGCTCCCTAGGACTGTCATCTTTTAGCTGCTTAAATTTCTCTGGAGAACGCCGATGATTATTATCAGGAATATCACCTCTTGGCAATTTACGTATTGGAGACTCGGATGTTCTGGTAGAGTGTTTCTCATCAATTATCCGTGAATAATTTTCTTCTATATCTTCTGAATCGTGTTTGAAAATAACTGATGTAGTGGTTTCTATTTCATTTGTAATTTTATGGTGTCTGGTTGGTAATGAATCCTTAGGATATTTCTTATCAGGTTTGCTAGGACTTTGGTCTTTTACAGGCTGGCTAACTTTTCGTTCAGGACTTGGAGTTTGCTTCCTAGGACTGTCATCTTTTGGCTGCTTAAATTTATCTGGAGAACGCCGTTGATTATCAACAGGAATATCACCTCTTGGTGACGTACGTGTTGGGGACTCTGATGTATTACTAGGGTATTTCTTGTCAATTGACCTTGAATACGTTTCCTCTATATCTTCTGAATCACGTTTTGAGGTATTTGACGTTGTGGTTTGTATTTCACTTGTAATTTTATGGTCTCTGACCGGTGAAGAATCCTTAGGATATTTTTTCTGAGGATGACTAGGATGACGATGGTCTTTTACACTAATTTTTCGGTCAGGGCTTGGAGTTTGCTCCCTAGGACTATCTTTTGTATGTTTAGATTTGTCTGGAGAACGTTGTTGATGATCATCAATAATATCATTTATTGGTAATTTATGCGTTGGAGTCTCGGATGTTTTGGTGCAGTGTTTCTGGTCAGTCGTCCGTGAATACGTTTCCTCAATATCTTCTGAATCATGTTTGGAAATAATTGATGTAGTTTGCATTTCATTTGTAATTTGATCGTGTCTGATTAGTAAAGAATCCTTAGGATGTTTCTTGTCAGGTTTGCTAGCATTTTGGTCATTTACAGGCTGGCTAACTTTCCGTTCAGGACTTGGAGTTTGCTCCCTAGGACTATCATCATGTGGTTGTTTAAAGTTGTGTGGAGAACAACGTTGATTTTTATGAGGAGTATGGTCCCTCGTTAATTGATTTATAGGAGAGTCATCAGTTCCAGGTGGGTTATTTGCATCAATAGTTTTTGAATGAATTTCTTCAATATATTCTGAATCGTAATTGTATGTATCCGTTGTAGTTGTTTTATTATATCTCGGAGTGTTACCTTGTCTTTTGGGTGATGAATCTCTGGAATAGTTTGAATCAGGTGATGACTTATGAGAAAGATTCTCGGTATCGGGTTGGTCCGGTTTTGCTTTAATTTTAATACTTTCGCCAGGGTAATTAGATTTTGCTAAACTTTTTGGTGATATATCAAGTTTTTTCGGACTACTACTACGAGGAGACTTAGCATTTCTGGGCGTTTCTGTTTCGGAAAGAGGATGGGTGGATAGTTCGGTTGGCCTCAGAGGATGAGTTTCTTTTTTTAACTTGGTGAATGCAATCTCTTCCACATCTTTCGTAACATTATTTATAGTTGATGAGACTCTGTTCAGGTTTAGTGATGGTTGCTGTGGTTCTGGTTTTGTTTCAATATATTGTTTTGTAGGAATACTAGAAGGTCGCTTAGTATCGTTTAGATCTGCATTTTCTGGTTTCTTATCCTTGGGGGAATCGCTATCAGGAGTAAATTTGACTTCCACTTCAGAACTTGGCTCATCTTCTGAAGAGTCAACGTGATTTGGCTTTAAAGTTTTAGTTACAGTGTACTGATGCTTAGTTGGGGAAGGTGTTCTAGGTTTATTAATAATTGTACCCGTTCCACCGCGTGAAGTTTTAACGTTCTCATCTGTCTCACGATGTAAAAATTCAGTAACATTAGTTTTAGTGTCTTTGCTTTTTGGATAATCAAAAGGAGTTTCTTTAATAGATGGACTGCGACATGGAGATTCTATATTAATATCAGAGTCTTTAAAGTATTTAGTATTTTGTGTCAACCGTACCGTTTCAGTAGTTTCATCAGTCATACCAAGAATCTTACGACAACGATCTTCGTAAGTTTCGCGTCTCTCTAAAGGTGGCCTAGATTTATTTTCATCATCACTAGGATGATCTTTTGTACCAACTGTTTGATTATCGTAGTCTGAGCTTGACGGTGATTTCTCAACATCTGATGGTTTAATGGCATCCGCATTTGGTTTTTTCAAAGAACTTTTCCTTGGAAGGCTTTCGTTAGGACATTTATCTGGAAATGATGTTCCTGGCGTTGTTTGATCAAATTGCTGACTACCCGGTGTTTTATGTGTCACAACTTCTTCTATAGAAATAGTCTCGGAAAAGCATTCCTGGGCATCGAGATCAGTAATTATTGGCTTTAGAGGCTTAGGAGACTCAAAGTAAATAAATCCTGTAGACGATGTTGGTGAACTTTGACCAGTTGATGTGTTATTTTCAGGATAAAGCTTTTCTCGTGGGTTGGAAGATACAATATCCAAGTATTCAGGTCGATCTCTTAACGTTTGCTTATTTAATTCCTCTTTTACTCTTTCCGCAGTTAAAAAGTCTGTTGTGTTTTTATACTTGGTCTCCTTTGTTGGAGATTTAACTGGTGATACACTGTCTCGAGATGTTTTCTTAGTTGGAGAAGTAGGAACATCTACTTTTTTTGTTACTTCACGACGCTTTAAAGAATCATACTTCGTGTTTTTAATATCAGAAGATATAATAGTGGAGTCTTCATCATTATGAGGTTTTTTCTTTTCATATGTATCAAATTTAGTTGTAGTAGTTTCTTTCAAATTCAATGAGTGTCGATTTTCAGAATTTTTATATGGGACGTCTCCTGTGGGCCGTTTCTTGTCCGTAGTGTCTTTAACTGGCGATGTCTCTCTAGGATAAGAAGATTTATCTTTATAATGTTCTTCGTTTGGCTTTTTTGTTGGAGATGGCTCTCTTTTTAATATAGGTGAACTTGTTGGTTGTTTCTTGATAGGTGATGTGTCTCTTATTATAGCATTTGGCATTTTTTTATGAGTTCGGTCTTTATTATTATCTTCATGTTTTGTATCTTTAAACCCAGGCCCAGTTGGTAAATTTTCTTTGTGTCCTAAATAAGTACCATCTTTGGGTTTATTATGAGGCTTATTAGGTAAAGTTTCTCTAAGTTTTCTAGAAGGTGAAGTCTCCTTAGGAATCGATTCCTTCCTTTGCGGAAGATTATCATAATAATCATCAAAAGGTTTATTTTTATCATATGTGCCAAATTTTTTTGGAGATGGTTCTCTAGGAGTATTAGGTTTTTGGGTTGGAGTCGTGTCAGATCTTGGTGAATGTTTTGATGGAGATGGTTCTCGAGGTGGAAATTCCTGTTTAGGATTTGCTTTGGTTTTTGATGGAGAAGAACCCCTTGGAGTGCGTTGTTTAATATCCTCCGTATGTTTCTCATCGGGCTTGTATCCCATAGGTTCAGAATTAGCCGAAGATTTAGGATAGTCTTCAGTAGTTAGTTCATTTAAGTTAGTTTCCCATCTAGCCGTGGTCTTTGTGTTAACAGATTTAGCGTAATCTGTAATATCTTCACATGGAATTGGTCGAGAAGAAGGCTTATTATCAGGATTGTCTACGAGAGATTTATCAATATGTTTAACATCTGTTATATTTTTGCGAGAATACATTTTCGTTTCCTCGTCGATAAACTTATAATGATCTTCTGAAACCGTATTTTTTTCTGCAGTAGGACTATGTCTGGTGGGCGATTTTCGGTCTGGGCTTGAAGAAAGTTTAGTTGGAGATTTGAGTTCTGGACACGCATTAGTCGGCCTGGAGTACCCAGGTTTTTGGGTATCAGGTGTCTTCTGGTCATCAGTAGAATTATATTCTGGTGTTGCAGTGCGAGGATACTCCATCGATGATTTTTGTGGACTTGTGGCTCGTTGCGGAGTATTATGTTGCTTATTAGGTGGATAATACCCTAGTATGGGTTCTGGGCTTTGACGTAAATTTTTAGATTTAGGTTGTTCAGCTTTGTATGGAATTCCTTCTCTTAGACCATCACCTGTTTTGGTCGAAGGCTTTCGTTCTGGACTAGTTCTGTTACTAATGTCTCGAGGGCGTTTTTCAGGACTAGAACTTGGTTTTGGGCGATTGTCTTGAGGTTTTCTATCAGGGCTGTAGCCTGAACTGGGCGACCGTCCAGTTGGAGGTCTGCTATCTGGACTGGTATATCTATGAGTCTTGGTTTCACGAACAGTATAAGAGGTATTAGAGCTAGAATGTTTATCTACGCTGCGTGTAGGGGAATAACGGTCGACTTTATTTGGACTGCCACCTCGGCTTGATGGCCTACTGGATGGTTTTTTGGCTATCTTCTCGGGGCTAACACTGCTCCTTAACGAGGAATTGCTTGACTTAAATGTCTTACTCCCAGGTGACGACGCTCTAGTCGACGGGCGAGTTGTAGATGGAGTGTCAGATCTAAGAGTACTTGCCCAAGCTTGGTGAGAAGGACTCCAATCCAAGCTGACTTTTTTCTGATAATCCGTCTGATAAGTGGTTTGATGTTCATTAGAAGTTTTTCTTTCCACGACTTTTTCAGTTTTATTCTTTTGAGTAATTTTATTATGTACATATTCTTCTTCTTCTGTGTTTTTAGTTTGTGTTGAATCTTCTTTTTGTACCGGTGGAAGACCGGTATGCTTAGGAACAAATTCAACGTCATCAAGCTCAGTTCGTTGCACATTTCTAGGTGTACTATCATTTAAAGCGCGATCAGTGTATACAATTCTTTCAGTTTCATAATTAGATTGAGAGCGAACATCATCGTCCGTCGAATTAATTATTTTTCTAGTTTCATAGCGCGTAGAATAATTATCTTCCTTAGAATCAATAGGTTTATTAGTGCGCGTGATGAAACTAATATTTGTTTTATCAATATCATCCGTATTAGTATCCTTTACATTACGAGTAACATATGTAGAAGTAGAACGATCATCCTCATTACTGACTTTTTTTACACTTGTCACATGTCTTGTTGTAGTTGAATAGTTGTCATCGGCGTTATTATCAGTAACTTTGTTAATTTGTGTGATGCGTTGAGTAATCTGATCATCATTATCAATAACTTTGTTAGAGCGGGAGATGAATCTGGTAGAATGAATTTCATCATCTTTGTGACAGTCATCTACTTGTTTAAGCCTCTTTTCTCTGTCAATGTTAGTATAATTTGATTTATTCACTTTAGTTTCGTAATTTCTCACACTTGAAGTTTCAGAAAAATCGTCGTTATCAGTATAGCGAGTTATTTGTCGCTTGAAATCATTATCATCAACATTTCTCTGTGAATCAACTATATTGTCAACACTCTCAGTTTGCCGAGAATATTTGGAAGTTTGGTCAGATCTTTGTTGACTGTAATGACTTTCAGTTCTGGTTTGCGAGCGCTGTTCAGACCTAGTGCTTTGTACCGGAGCCTTAAACTCTCTTTTAGTACTAGTTACTCTAGTACCATCAGGCAGACACCTTGTTTCAATTATGATTCTAGTGTTATCATCAGGATACTCCACTTTTCTCGCAACTAACTCTCCGTCAAAGTTATTTCTAACGGTACTGTCAATTCTGGTATTTTCGTAATTAGTTTTGTGGTCATTTCTCAAGTTGTTTTCATTTCTTATAGTTTGGTCTTTGTTAGTCCTTAATTCATTATATCTCAAATTCATTTTTTCATCATTGTCGTGTAGGTCATATGGCACTGTTTCATGTTTCGTTGACACCTGTTGATATTTTGACGTCGATGAAGAGCTTGTTGTCGACGAGAAGTGCGTACCGTCGTCAGTCTTGCGCACAACCTCTTCGTGGGCAGCTGTGCTAGACGAGGTGTCGTTTCTCTTCAGGCTGGAGTTGTCATCTTGGTATTCAGTGATCGCTTGCTTATGATGGTCAACGGCTGCAAACTGGCCCCTGCCTCCCTCCACGTCATACCGCCCCTCGATGTTAGCATGGACGGACTTGACGTGGGTGTGGCCATCATCTGTTGTTCGGTTCTCCGACTCAACATTCCACCCGGCATTGGAGAGCTCCTTCAGATCTGTAAACAATTATTTATCCATATTAATTCTCTATCTATTTCTCTTTGAAATGGAAATCGGCAGGACATACAAGTAGGCAGAAGACAAAAGATGGACAAAGAATATCTGTGATTAGGAAGGAGAAAGAGGAAGATCTAGAAAGAGATGGGAAGCTATTTGCCAGGTACTAGGGTATTTGCCCGACTGGATGGCTGCCACCCCTGTTCTAGAGTATGCCGCTATAACTTTGAGTTGTGTTCCGGCATCAGTGGCCAGATTCCAGTTTCTCCTTCAAGGCTGGCAACACATTGGCAAGACCTCTGGTATTGCTAATGTCCATAGGCGACGGTAACCACTTTCCATCTCAGTTGGGCAGTCAACCTGTCTGCTGTGTTCCAGAAATAAAAACAAAAAAGCTCTTATTTCAAATAGATGTGGAAAAAACTGGAGGAGAACAGCTGGAAACAGGAAAAATTGGAAAGCATTGGGGGTGGCCTACATCACACAGGCGATTTCCGCTATTTGATAGAAATTGTGTATTTATCATTTTTCTAACAACTATAATGGTAGAAATAAAGGCTTTTTTTATTTATTAACTAGCTGTTCCCGCGGTTTCGCCCACGTGGTGATGGAAAATCGCCTATGTGTTTTCTGATATGTAAACTATATTATTGTAAAGTTTCATCAAAATCCATTTAGTAATTTTTGCGTGAAAGAGTAACAAACATACATCCATACATTCTTACAAACTTTCGCGTTTGTAATATTCATAAAGATTCTCTACACTTAAGTACTTCCGAATACGAGAGAACGTGTGTTATTATTGCATATAGTTGCTGTTATATGTTAAAAAATTAACACTATTATTGGTTTGTCCCAGATTACCACCAGTGACCTGTAATTCCCTTAACCATATTGTGAATTATCGGAGCACATTAGGTAGACCTGTTAATAAGCGGTTAGGTTTTTAATTGTATATTCGTTGATATCGGCACCTTGGCCTCGGTAAGTGAATTCCTTTGGGGGGGAGCCGGCGTCGCGGACCTCCTTGCTCTTGATGGACTGGAAGCTCTGGTCTGCGAAGGATTGCACGTGGCCCTGCGGCGACGTAAACTCGCGACCTGCATAAGTCCATACGGCTACTACTCGTCATACTCACCATCCCCTCTTTGTTAACATATTGGTAACAACTTGTGAGACTCTGCTGTTACAGAATTGAAGGACACAAAGACTTATTGAAACGCAGGGTCTTCAAATGGGGAGTCCTTTCCACATTTGGCGAACATTTCGGGATACAGATTACAGAAACTATTGTGAGATTTATGGAGAATACAATTTTGTCTCTGGGGTGTAACAAATTCAAGCCAAGCATAAAATTCTTAACAACCTAAGTCAGAGGATATATCTAATAATGATGATGATAATAAAACTACGTTTTAACGGTTTTAAGCGCGGTAATTTACTTGATTTTTATTATTCCGACGTTTCGGCCACCTTTCAATAGCCGTGATCACGGAAGACAAAGATGTCAAGTGTCAACGAGTATTGTTAATGTTTTATTTAGCCTACCGCCAACTTGGTCATTTAATTATTTAGTTTTAATTTCGTTTATTGTTATTATTTACTCTATGGGAGCCTAATCTAATTTACGACCCCTTCGCAACATGCTGTGGCTTGAAGAGAAGAAGTAGCGTAAGAAGCTCTTCAGCAAACATGCCTCGTTCTAATAATTTTATATAATATTAAAAGTTTATTTATTTCTTTATTTACATAATTTACAATTATAAAGTTACATATAATCAAATACAATAAAAGAAAACTAATTTGTATTGTATTCTACCCATAGTCCCTCAAGACTATAAGTAGAATACTGAGCCTAGATCACCGTCTTCTATGGGTAAGGTTGAAGTAAGAAGGCTGGCTACGTGTCCTCGTAAAAATAATATATTATATATAAATTATTAAAATAACACTTGACATCTTTATCTTCCGTGATCATGGCTACTGAAAAGTGGCCGAAACGTCGGAATAATAAAAATCAAATAAATTACCGCGCTTAAAACCGTTAAAACGTAGTTTTATTATGTATACTAGTCGCGAAAACTTAAGAAAATATTAAACGATGATGATGTTGATGACGTCCCTGTTACTGATAATATTTTGAAGTAAATTTTTCGAAATAGTATAATTTTAAGGAAACATTTCGTATATTACGAGGACCTTTCAAAAACTCAATCTAGACACCTTGTTGAGTTGTCAGCTCATTTCATTTGCCTCCTGATCAGGAAACACGCCGCCCTTAATCTCATGCTTATCTAAGCATAACATAAATATATAAAGACTATTCCATTAAAATTCAATGCTGTATAAAAATTTCATGTTAAACCTTCTACGACTTTTAGGGGTATGTGACGCAAACATCTCAATTTTTCTATGATTATGAATCAGGTAGTTGTACGGCTTACCTTTCCCATCGGAGGCGCTGGGCTCAGGTGAGTACAGGTCACGCAGCCGTTCCTCACGTAAACGATACATATGGGCGCGAATCTCTTTCTTGCGGGAAAAGTCTTCAGTCTGCTGCCACTGTTAAAAAATCAAAAGTTATTATTCAAATTAAATTCTGCTGAACAACATAAATAAATCTTGCATTTCCTTAATATGTGAGGGTGTCCCAACATTAATTTTTGGGACGTCATTAATATACCAAAATAAAATGATAAAGCTATAATTTGACTCTTATTGTATTCAAAAGCAACGACATTCTAGTAGAGACTTAGAGAGGTCAGGTAATAATGGATTCCTTTAATTAAATAAAAACCAAATACTATAAGACAGTTAAAATTCCTTTCAATTATTAAAATGCAAAAACACGTAAGAGTTTATTGCTATTGCAGTTCTGTCAGGCGCCTGTAATTTGTGTTCCAAAGCATTGAATGCAAAAAAAAAAAAAATGAAACTAACCATGCGGCGCAGCACGTCTTCGTCACGGATTAGTGACACGTCACCCTCTGACATGCTGCAAACAAACAAAACAATAATTTGAAACTCAATAATTAAAAGATATGACAACTTATTTATATAAGAACAATAATGTATTTACAAGAATTGATAATAAAAGTAAAGAAAATTAACGGTACAAAACAATCTCATGGGCCCGGAAAACTGTGAGGTATGGTCCATGATTGATTACCATCAATCTTTCAGTTTAACATTCTTCGTTCTCTATATCCATAGGGGACAAAATACGTTACATGTTTATGGAGGGGTAGGTGGTCGACGAACTGTGTGTGGCAATTAGGGTGGGACGATCCTAAATTTTGTGACGTCACATTTCAAAATCTAAAAAAAACACGAAATTTGAACTATTAACTGTTTACTGTATGAGCATAGTGTTTAAATTATTTAAAAATAATTTAAATGGAAATAAAACTGATCACGGAACTGCTGTTTTAATTTAATAATTTTGCAAAATATGTGATGTCACACTGGGGAGGGAGGAGTCTCGCGAACGTGACCAGTGTGACAAGGACAGGTCAAAAAATCATGAAATTCGTGTGACGTAATTTGTGGCTGGCCCCTAAGAGTAAGGTAGACCCAGAAACAGATGTATGGATTGTACGAAGGGTGACATGATAATTTGTAGTGTGATATCAAACTATACTAGAGGAGTAAGGACGGAAAAGACATATTGTGAAAACTGATCCCGTGTGATTGGGGAAGATGACTTCAAGAATAGAATAGAATAGAATAAACATTTTTTGTATAAACTGTCACAATCATACAATTATAATGGTGTTGGAGTTTTTTGTTGGAACGACAGTTTGAATTTAAACAAATTATTAAATTAATATAAAACTTTATCTTTATACAAGCATAAAACAATGTCACATTACTATAAATTATATTTTATCGTCAGTTAATCAATTTCAAAATAATACTGTTATTATGTTATTATTATATACATTATGTAAGTCGTCATTAATTAAAATAAAGTTATTTATGTCCTAGATATTCGTTTACTGTATAATATGCTTTTTGTATTAAAAATGTCTTAATTTTGCGTTTAAATATATTAACAGTTGTTATATTTAAAAGCTCATCTGGTAGATGGTTGGACAGTTTTGATGCCATACAAAATATGCTTTTATTTAAATAAGCCGTCTTGTTTAGCGGACAACATATTCTATTCTTTTGTCTTAAGCTTACAGGGTGTGTGAAGAGGTTGAGCTTTTCAAATAGAAAGCATTGCCTTATATTATCAATTTAATCCCCTTGTCAACATGAGCATATAAACTGCAGAATGCATAAGTCGTAAACACTGCAATATGTCCAGTCATTCCTTAATTGATAGCGGTTTGTAATCAGTGCTTGTTTGTACTAAGTGGGCGGGACACGATGCAGTGAATTGGGACCTAGATTTGACTTGATTGCTCCAGTACGTGAACCATACTTAAATGTAGGTTTCGAGAATCTTAGGTAAAGGATTAGCGGGCATTTAATGAAAAATATCGGCCCTAAATTCTATTTGGGAGACGAGAAATCTTAAAAATGAGGTCACAAGTAAAACAAGTTATCGATTTACGTGAATGAATTGCAACAATTCAAACAAATCAAAATAATTATACCCACTAGAATTATAGAGTGAGATCCCAGTCACCCCAGACTTACGTGATTTTAGGAAAGATGAAATTTTCCGTATCGATAGTTTAACATAAACTTAGAAAGGAATGGATACTCGCTAAGCTGAAAGCGGGGCCGTTTTTCAGGTAGCAGATATCAAAGATGGAAAAACAGCCATGCTAACTTACATCAAAGTAGGAGGCTAGTTTTTACATATGTCATATATGATATTGTTATAAACGAAGATATACAGTTGCCAGACACTTCCTGTGGGCCATAACTTTTGACAGACACTTTAAAAAAATGGGAGCTTACGTCATTTTAAGAAGGCTGAATTTTATATAGATTATCAAGTATAATATTTTAAAATATTTTCCAATGAGCCAGACAAATCTAACGGGACAAACATCTTCCCATGGTTATTTTCCACCTTTGATAGCTGCTACCTGAAAAACGGCCCCGCTTTCAGCTTAGCGAGTATCCATTCCTTTCTAAGTTTATATTAAACTACCGATCCTAAAAATTTCATCTTTCCTAAAATCACGTAAATCTGGGGTGACTGGGATCTCTATCTATTATGACAAATATCAATATCTTAAAATCACTCTCATCTTTTTACAATCTGGACCTAACAATGTATGAAAGCGTATTTATCTCCTTTCGGAGATATCTCACGCGGAGAACCTCAAGAAGAGTAAGTAGCATTATGCTGACACTGATGCCCCTTTTAGGACAAGTTTTATTTGTAAGTACCTAGTTTATATTAAGTTCAACTGTCCTAAATAAAATTATTTTCTTTCTTTTTTCTAAATTACTAAGGTAGTATACAATGTATTATTTTACTACTGACTAGTGGATTAATTTAGATTTGTATGACATTATTTTAAAGAATGACTTAATTGAATTATTATTAACATTATTATTTTATAATAAAACTACGTTTTAACTGTTTTAAGCGCGGTAATTTATTTGATTTTTGTTATTCCGACGTTTCGGCCACTTTTCAGTGGCCGTGATCACAGAAGACAAAGATGTCAAGTGTCAACGAGTATTGTCAAAGTTTAATTTAGCCTACCGCCAACTTGTTCATTTTAATTATTTAGTTTTAATTTTGCTTATGATTATTATTTACTCTATGGGAGCCTAATTTAATTTACCACCGCTTCGCAACATGTTATGGCTTGAAGAGAGGAAGCGGCGCAAGAAACTCTTCAGCAAACATGCCTAGCTCTAATAATTTTATATAATATTAAAATGGGTGAAAGGAAAAATAAAAGAGTTTAAACACGTAATAAGGTTAAAACGTAGTTTTATTATGTATACAAGTCGCGAAAACTTAAGAATATATTATTATTTCACATGTAGTTAGTTATCCTTTTTTATGTCCAAGCGTGCCGTGCTCAGGAGAACCGCCTTCTGTATCTGGCTCTTCACCCATTTACCGAGCGAGAGCCTCTCTAGGTGTGGCCGAAGCTCTTCGCTATTAGACCGTTAACAGACACCACTATCGGTACGATGACCGTTGACTCCATATGCCACATCTCAGCAATCTCGTGCGCGAGCTCTAGGTATTTCGTCAATTTATCAGTTTCAGCATTTACGAGATTACAGTCATGTGGAATACTTATATCAACGCGCAACGTACATCTCGCAGATCGATCTATTATTACAATGTCAGGCTTATTGGTAACAATAGTCCTGTCTGTGATAATAGATCGATCCCAGTAGAGCGTGATATGACCATTTTCGAGAACTGGCTCAGGGGTATATTTATAATAAGGTACCTCAGTGGCTATCAAACTGTATCGAAGAGCAAGTTGCTGGTGGATGATCCTGGCTACTAGGTTGTTTATTTACTAATTATTAATTAATTACTAATATTATTGTTATTATTCTTTATCAATTTAATTTTGTAATATTAATACCAAATAGATAAGAATGATTAATTATAAAAATAGGCACAACATTTTACACGCCCTAGAGGCAAAAATATGTGAACTTATGCAATAATCCCACCATCTTTTTTATGTACCATGTTTTATGCAATAAATGATGATTAGATTTGATTTCTTTCCAGACCAACAATAATAAACATATCAGACTTTAAAACAGACTTATCTGAAATAAAAACTATATAAATAAAAAACTTTGCAAATACTATAGATTAAATCCGGTCCAGCCCGAAAGGCCAACTCAACAGTGTTTTATGATAAACTTATTCCTTCACCTCTTAAAAATCTTTTTTTTATTTTTTATAATTAATAGGTTCGCATTTGACTAACATTGCGCCTGATGTCAGGTGGAAATGCAGTCTAAGGTGGAGTACGCTTACCTAGAAGAAACCTGTTCACGCGAGACTTGAAGACACCTAGATTGTATTCTTGAGGAAAAACAGACGACGGTAAAGAGTTCCACTCTTCAGCGGTGCGTATGATAGAAGTGGAAGCATAGCGTTTCGTCCGCTTTGTTAGTATCCACCATATAGCGATGGTGTGAGCGCGTACGTCTGCTTGTCCGGTGGTAGAATGGTGAGGGAGGAACCAATTCATGTAGTTCTGTGGCTCACTCCCCGAAGTGTATTCTATAGAATACCGACAAACTAGCGACTTTACAACGATGATTTAGGCTCTGAAGCCTCTCGTCGAATAGTCGGTTATTGCCTACCAGTTTCCTAGCTCTTTTCTCTATTGACTCGAGTGTCTGCAACTGGTATTTAGCTGAGCCATCCCAAAGACGAGAGCAGTATTCCATGCAAGACCGTACTTATGCTTGGTAAAGATTCAGCAACTGAAGTGGTGTGAAGTACTGCCTCACCTTTGATAGAACCTTGTATCTTGGTACCTATTATCCTACAAGTTTTCCCTTTGAGCTGTCATATCTACACCATATGGTCATAAAGTTGAAGTACAACAATTGCAAAGGCCTTAGCATCATTACTTATTGAGTAATTTTTTATTTTTAAACAAGGTCAACGCCATATAGAGAGCACCCTGCCTTGTCCCGCTTACACGGCTTACACTATATATGGTGCCATTTTTTACTCGCATAATCTCGTAGAGATATCGATCTTGTAACTCTTATACACTCGTCAAATACATGTTCAATAATTTATTTCATTTATGATTTTTGTATTGTTACCTACACTAACAACATATATTGTTTTATATAATATTTTTCATTTCCATGGCATTTTTAACAAAACCAAACCTTTATGAATTCGCTACGCCCGTTGTCCGTAAGTCACAGTTAATTGTCTTGAAAACTACTCAGTCTATATTAATGAAATTTTAGTAGACGTTTATTAATCTTTATGCCGCTGCACGATGCTGTAATACAACAGTGGTAGAACGATAGGTGGTGACATATTCGCTTCCGATATCATCTAAATTTTGTAACCGTCCTCCTAACTTTATAGATGACAAGGCGCTCTGATCTACGTCATGGTGTCACAGTGAAAACGCCACCAGTGCGGACGAAACGTTTTGCCTCCCAGGCACAGAGCCAGCCCTAAAAAAGGTCGTGGTCACAGCTACCAGGTTCTCGGTTAAGTGCGAGTCGAAGTCGAACACGCTCATGATTGATATAGTGCATTCGTACAAAGATATTTACGAAATGTATGACGCCCTGATCAAGTTTTTTTACGGTGAATATTTTAACCTTAATTAAAGGCATTGGATATGATATCATCAGCCTATCGACTTCAATAGACCGTGAAAGTGTGACGTCACTAGGCTATTAGGTTTGTGGGCGTACCCATGCTCACAACGGTGGACCCGCGCTCGTTGACTCCACCTACCTCCTACCAAAGTCCGTGCTTCCCGAAAAGTACAATCCAGATGTCTTCAAGTCTTATGTGAATAGATATGATCTAGGTAAGCGTGCTACATCTTCGACCGCATCATCGTCCAATATTAGACGTGATCATGGTCAAACGCGAACCTAAACCTAGGCGACTGTAACCACTTTCCATCACCTGGGCCGCAGCCTGTTTTCTAGCTTCGCAATAAAAAAAGGAAAAGACATTGCTTTAAAGCAATAAAAAACTATATTATAATTTATACATACATAAAATCTGTATCCATGCAGGAACGGAGGAAGAATATAATTTCCTGAGGCCGGGCGGCCTGTCTTAAGAGGTGAGACAACAACCCACAGCTACCATCCCTGGTCTCTAGAGTATGCCGCCATAACATCCCTGAATTGTGTTCTAGCCTTACTGGGCAGGTTCCAGTTTTAAGAGAGCAGCAGCGCATTTTTAGCACCTTTGGTGTTGCAAATATCCATAGGCGATTGTAACCGCTTTCCATCAAGCTTTAATTTATGATGAAGAAATGTTTTAACTCATTTAAATCATAGAACAGAATCTCAGTTAGGCCTTGCCAGGGGTCTATTACGTCGGTTTGAATTCAATCAGCGTCTGACAGCCGGTCATTAGGTGACATCACGCTGTAACAACATTTGATCATCGCCTAATCTGACCAATGCAACTACTTTGTGGTTTTATTTACACTAGTCGCCCGTGGTCGAAAATCGACCATAATAATTTATTCTTAGGTTACTACTAAAAGAACATTCCTTATTGACCGTATGACCCAAATATTGTCGCTAAACGTAGAAATAAATTTGGCCATATCCATCTCATCTAAATACTAAATTTATCAATAGATTCCCTGTTTTCCTTGGACCCTTACTTTATAATCGTCTGAACGCCAAAATCAATTTCTATCCATTAACTATGAAAGTTTCTAAAGAAAAATATCGTTGTTTTTGCAAGAATTATCCTACGAGCAAACAGAAGATCTATTGTTGGTGCCTACTTAATTAACTTAACTTTAATTGGTGAATATATATAGTTTATGTACCTAATGTATGAATATATAAAATTAATCATTCACTTAATTTATAATTTCCTTGATCTACCATACACACCCTCTCACACTCACTCACATACTCTTGCCAATACACACAGAGAGGATATTTAAAACACTTTTTATTCTTATTTATTTTTTCTTTTCTTTATAATTTATACTTAGTTTTTGATTTTCTAGATCTTTCCAATTGTTTTTTTTCCTTTTTAATTTAGATTATATAAGTATGAACTTTGTTTATCTTTCTATAAGAACTATTCAGCAGCTATTCATTTATGTGTTACAATATGGTCAAATTCAATGGGAAGGTGCTGAGGTCGAAGATACAAGATTATTCTTAGGTTCGGTTTCAGTCACAAACATATTTATGTTGTACTACATATAATTTTTTTGATATGCTACTTAGCTGTTTTTTGTTATTGAAAATAAAGTTTATTATTATTATAATAGTTAATTTAAATTATATGTTTGAATATTATTAAGGTTCTGTTATCAAAGACTATACTTCTATAATCACAGATTTCGCCAAGGCACTGTTAATTTGACTTTAACAATAAACAAAAGAGTATAAATGCGTGTGTGTGTCAAATACATGGTAGTGTGTAATGTTTATTGTAAATTGCATAATTAAAAAAAAATATGAACATTCTGCACTCCTTCTCTATATACACTATAAGTGTGCGAAATTTCATACTCCGTCCGCGCAATTTTCGTAAAAAGTGGTACAAAGTTTTTGCTTCACATATTAATATAACGATTAACAGGGTACTGAATGCTTTTCTGTTTTTAAAGACACGCTTCTATTTAGTTTCTATTCTATTCTATTCTAGATGAATTATTAAAACGGAACACTTATAATTTGATCAAGTCATGTCCGTCTGTCTGTTCATCTCTCTTTGTTTTTTTATTTTGATTTTGTTTAATCATGAAAGTCATGTCTAATGATTGCCTAGATTGGCATTTAAATATATGTGCCAATTAAATCAAATTCCAAAAATGCAATTTTCAGTATTTTTATTTATCTGTTTGTTGGAGTATCACGTGAAAACTACTGAACCGATTTAAATAAAACTCGACAAAGAGCTGCCTTGTATTCCGGTTCGACTCTTAGAAAAAATGAAAATTAATGTATTTATTTCAAAATGGAATCTTAACAGATTACTTATTGGAAATGTACCACTGCTTCCAAGCAAATTGAAGTACTGTTAAAGGAGAAGAAAGACCGCAAAAATAGAATCTCGATATATGATGTCGGTTCCATCACGAATATAACCATGAAAATGGTGTTGCGTTCGTAATATTTGGTGCCATCGTTGTAGTTCACTAACAAATCCGTCGACGAGGCAACGCGAACGAAGTTTCGTTAGCACTACTAGTTTAAATATATAGGTGTAATGCTGGGGCTTTATCTACGTTAGTGTTAAAGAATTAAGCTGTGGCCGAATGAGTCTTATTTATAGCGTTAAAAAACAACACCGTTAACGAAAAGCCAAATTAGTATACTTAGGTATATAATATCGTAAGAGGCTACAAAACAACCGACAGCCAGGTGCTAGGGTATTTGCCCCTCGAGATGGCTACATCCCCTGGTCTAGAGTATGTCGTCACAACAACCTGGGAGTTGTGTTCCGACATCAGTGTCCAGGTTCCTGTATCCCTTTAGAGAACAGCAACACATTTGTAGCACTTTTGGTGTAAGAAATGTCCATAGGCGATGGTAACCGCTTTCCATCTTCCTTCTGGTGAACTCATGCAATAAAAAATATATATTTAGATATATCTCAAATAACGTCTTGGACCCAACACCACATATGCGTGAAACGGACTATATCTCTAACATTATCACAGATAAAGCCCTATCATAAAAAATAAAAAAGCAGTTCAATTACATTAATCAAATAATTCATTTACGAAGGAAATCATGAGCGTAAGTCTGACAGGTGGTTTCCGTCAACTAATCAGTACTGTCAACTCGGGCCTTAAATTTTAAAGTAGACATTATATATAGACCACTCTATGGTACAGTGGCTTGAGTATTGATCTCGGGATTATGAGGATATTGTTCTGATAGGCTGAAAATTGGAAACAGCCTGCGGTATTTAGTGTTCGGAGTGTTATTAGAAGGGCTCTGGTGTTGTCTGTAACGCAGGTTCTGTATTCCATGAAAATATCTCATGTTCTGGGACAAAAATGAACCTATGTATGAATGAATGGAAACTTTATTTTTCACCATAAACTTAAACCTAGACAATGAATATGGATACATTTGCATTAGAATAATGGGCGACTTTATAGCTCATAGCGATCTCTTCCAGGCAAACCGGTGTCTAAGGTGATGTTAAAGAAGAATTATAAAATTTTTGATGGTATACAAAACTAAAATGAAACTAATACAATTATGGTATTAAAACATTAAATATATCTACATACGAACTATAAATATCCACTTAAAGCAATATGTAGTATATTTCCGTAATAATAACTTTTTTTTTTAAATCGGCAGACAAACACTCACATATTGTATATCCCTAAATTAAGCGAGTTAGGCTTGTGTTATGGGTAATATACAACGGACTACTCTGGGGCCGATCCCAGACACCCAGACCATAGTAAATAACGGAGAAAATATGTTTCCGAAATGTACTACACCAGGAATCGAACCCGGAGCCTCTGTGTTGCAGTGAGGTAAGCCGGCAAAGGCTTAGCCCGCTCAACCACAGAGGCCTTCATTATTTATATATTACATTATAATGTACACAATTGTACGATTTTGACCAAATTGACACAGCGGTTTTGTCGTGAAAACGTAGAAGGCAGAAAGAGTTTAGCATCTATGATAATATTATATTCTGGCCGTTACATACATGTATCTGAAAATCTTATATAAATCACAATATTTATTATGTAGTATTAATTACATTTCCAATACAATATTATGTTGGGTTCTTAACAATAAATCTTTAGTTACAATTTAATCCGGGGAAAGTTTTGCAAAACTGCTGAAATAATTCTTGATTTTTACCAAAAACTTATAATAAATTGAACTGAAGACTGAATTGTTAAATCTTTAACTTAAGGAGTTTTTCAAACAAATTTTCATTCCCTGTTTGCCCCCCTTAAGTCGTCAAAAAGGAACTAACTAACACATTTTCTTTCCCATTTATAATATTAACATGTATTAAACATAGTTTGTGCCGTTCCTAACTTAGGTAAATAAATTATAGCTTTGCTTCAACTTAACAACTTAATGACATAATCGAGTGGTCGAAAATGGCATTTTAGTTGAACAGCGAGTGTCGTTTTTAAATCGGTAATTAGCATATATTAACGCGTAAACATCTCTAGTCGTTGATGTGAGACGAATCGTAAAATGTGTCTCTTTCATTGACTTCTAGATCACGTAATGCCCCTGTGACACCGTTCAAAAAAAATGCAACTGCAATGCTCAGAAGGGTTTATGGTAATAAAAGTACAGCAACTGGTCACCATACTTATAATCAGAGAACTTAACGGCTTAAATACAATTCATACACTGACTAAACATTTTTAGAACACCTCGCCATCCCTCCAACAATTTTACAGTATAAGAAACTAAGCAAATTGGCACAACCGATAGCGGACTGAAGTCATTGATAAACTATTTCAATTAAAAAGGCTATAAATGTCACGAATTTTGTGTCATTGGATCATACGTCTAGGACTGTTACAGTGAACTTATTGAGTTTTTGTTTTATATTGACCGATTAATAAATTAGTTTGTTTAGTATGAAAATGTCTGGAAAGTTTTATTTACGATATTCATAAAACTGTGACCGATTGGTAATTAAGGCTATTTAGTATATCAAAATATTTTATTATTTTATGCTTTATGGCCCTAAACCTTAAAAACGTGAAGTATTCAGTTATGTATTAAATAAAACATGGACATAATTCAAAATGTGGCACCAAGGTTTACTCAATGTAACATTTCTTTTTATATTAAATAGACCTATCATTAAATAGACCAAAAAAATAAAATTTCTCTAAAATAACATTTGTATATTATTACTCATTTTATATACTTCATACTATACATTCATTTTCTTATTAATTTGCTATTTTCATTGAATAGTAAGAAAGTCCGTATTGCCAAAACGTTATTTACGATTTCCCAAAAATCAACTTTTTTGAGTTAAGTCAGTCTATTATTGAGTGTGCGATTATGTTAGTTTAATCATTTGTATTTCAACCATCTATACTTAATAGATAATTACTTAGGAAAATATGTCACTTTTATATATTATTTATGTATATTGTATTTAAAGGACAATAGATGAAGTTTTTTTTGCCTAACTAGATGAACAATCACCATGGTTTTATGGCGTACTTCTTAATTCAGTTACCTTGATCGATCACGTTCCATGATGGGCCTTACTTTCACTATTAATAAGAACAGGGTGAATTGTCTAAATAGGCTTTTACGTAGGTTATTTCATTCATTTGTATTCAGGCCTTAAACCGACTCGGCCTTTGTCATTTCTGATAGCACCTACATTTAGTTCCGTGTGATTTCTCTGCTTTAGTATCTTCCTATCTTTAAAGTTGCGTAGCTCTAGGTAAAATCTATATCTTTACAAAATGATTATGTCGACATGTCTATATTTTTATGTCATACCTAGTTTTTTAACTATAATGTATTTTAAAAATCGGCAGACAAACATACACATTATATATTTTCAAGCTAAGCAGTTACAGTTATTACGCTTGCGTTATGGGTAATATACAATGGACCACTCTGGGCCCGATCCCAGACACCCAGACCATAGTAAATAACATAGTTAATTTTCATATAAACTACTTAGTTCTATTTATCAAACCATTGGGATGAAAAAGAGACAGGACTGCGTATTCTTCTTATTAATTATGCTAGTACATAATTGTGACTAAAAATTAAAGTTTGCTCTCAACTTGATGGTATGGGAGCTGCACACGTCTAGTCATCACAGCGGACAACGAATAACTGACCACAATGTACTCTTTGTTACAGACTAGCGCAACGCGGGAGCGGGAGCGCACATACCAATAGTTGCTCTATCTCGCTCGCACATCATCCGTCCCGCGCACACAATGTGACAATGTGCTATCTAAATAAATCATTTCACTTCAGTTCACATTAGCACTCGACAGTGAATATACTCTCTGCCATCTGAAGTATCATTTAACCTCTATCTCTCGCTGCTACAATGTAAAAATATTTTTCACACGCATATTACGTCAGGAAGTCTAACTAAATGCTACAACACAACCAGGATTCGAAGCCAGGTGCTTCAGTCACTCAGCTACCACGGCGAGAGCTTCCAAAATTTAGTTCATAAAAACATTGCAATAAAAATTCGTATTTATAGAATAAAATCAATTGATTAAAATATCCTAAAACTAGTTACTAAATAAACCAGTTTCGTGACCTTGCAGCATAATAACGCCGGCCGGTATGTAAACTGTGGTTTATGCAAATTTGTTATTTGCTTATTTAGTTTCCAAAAACACGTCCCTCGACTTCCCTCGCATATTCATATTATCATTCAGAAAAAATACATAATATAATAGATGTAAAATTAATCCTATTTTCATTTTACATGAAATCACAGCAACAGGACAGTTTCTTATATTTATATATTACTTAAGATATGAATGACGCCATTGCCTCTAACGCCTCTCATTTACAGCATCCACAAGTAAATATAATTATTATAATGTGTACATAAATAAACATGACCGATATCGGTTTGACCTTGTAAGACTGCACCGGATGCAAATGGCGTCATTTTCCCGCCAAAGCCTAAGATTTATCTCATACATTGTGTATAACATGTATTTTATTGTGGAGGAAGTCTCTATTTTGACATTTGTACAAATGTCATTCTTATTTCATATATTATAATTTATTCCCACTACCAGCGTTCCTCATATTTCTCATTGTAAGTTTAATATATTCTTTTGCGTTCACAAGTTATTCTATGTTATTTTTTTTATGACACATTGACAGCAATTTAAGCAAAACACTTCAATAGAATTATGTAATTATATATTTTGAACGAGACTAATTTTTTATCTATTTAATAATTACATTGTTTATTATTATTAACGTCTAACCGAATTAGTACAGAAATCTAGTAAAGGATACAGGATGTCATTATTTTCAAGATAACAATTGTCTTTTTTGTATTTTGTATTCTGCTACAGCCAAAAGCTTGTTGTTAACTGTAATTCCCAGTTCAGCATTGACACATATTATGATATATTTTCGAGCTGGCCCAAAAACTCCATTGTTTGACATGAATCAAACCGATAATTTTGATAAACTTAATAGATATGACTAGGCTGAACTGACTTGGTTCTTTTGCCTGCCATTGTGGCCGACTAAACAACAACACAACCAAAAAAATTCCAAGTGTATAATAGCTAAAATAGTAATATAAAGTTAAAAGAGACATAAACAGAAGTTATCTCGCGACAATCAGTCTAGACAAGTAATTCCTAGAGTTGACATAAATCAAACAACACGAAATTATCCAATGAGAGGCGTGATGTCACGCTAATGTACGATTTTGGTCAAAGGACACGCGGCCCACCTCGCTTTTAAGACATAAACGGCAAACAAAAATTGCAATAAAAACATATACATAACTCTTTAAGTTTCCTTTGGGTGATGTAACTGAACAAAGGCTAGTTATAGCCAGTTAACAGGAAATTGTTTTATTTTTTGTGATCAAATATGGTTGCTTTTGTAAGATATGTATATAATATAGAGGAGGTATTCTAAGTTATTCGATCATCAAATAGCAATAACAAAGGATCACGCGAAAAATTCACAAAATAACTTTTGCCCAAACAAGTAAATGTAATATTTTTTTGTTCCCTACTCACTTTTTGGTTAGGTTTTCCACATAATACACTAAATTAAACTAAAATCAAATTAAATAAATGAATATTTTAAGATAATATAAGTTATAATAATAAAATTACTGTAATGTTTAGTGGAATGTATATAAATAATGGCAGTAAGAAAAGCTTATTTATAATAAATAAGCATGAACTTTATTAAAGATGGCGGCCAGATGTACTTTTCTTTTGTAAATACTGAAACTTTCATCTTATATCCGCAAAATTTAATATGTGTTTTGTATAGATAAATATACTTAAGTTATAAAAACAAAATATGAAATGTTCGTACCAAAAATCGTGCTTAGCCAAAAATTAAAAAAATAAAAATTCGTTGTTCAATTGTATCCATAGACGAACACTATTAATGGCCTAACGTTGTATAAGTAAGCATGGACTTTTGTAATAAATTATTTAAAGTTTTTTTTCTTCTCCAATGGCTTCCGCGTCTAGCGTTGAGTCAACGACTAATGCTGAGCTTATCCAACGTATTCAATTTCATAATACAGAAGACGAGACAGAGTTGGATATACTTTTGGACAATATTTAAACGAGGAAACATTTATATAAAATTAAATAGACAGCGTAAGAAAAGGAATTTGGAACAGGAGAGGTGCAGAGAAGGAATCTTAGATAATACTATAAATAATAAATATTAACATATATTTAAAAAGAAAGGTGAGTAATTATATAAAAAGAAAAATTAACCTTAATGTCATTATTTACAATAAACATAATAACAATAACCTAATAAAAGAGGAATTGAATGATTATCTGATGATAAAAGAATTTGGATAGGAGTGGATAAAGGAATGAGAAGCTGTCCGAGTCCTTGGAAAAGTTGTGAGTGATCGTATTTTTGCAATTTAGGAATATATGGTCCACATCTTCGACTCACCACACTCGCATAAGTTGCTGTTGACTATTCGAAACTTGAATAGATGGGAAGACGTACATACATGACCTAATCTCATTCGAGTTATGATAGATGGATACCCTTTTACTCAATGTCAACTTCGATAACCAAGGTTTTAAAGGAATTTCGTGTTGAATCGACTTATAAAATGTGCCGTTATTATTAGAGGATACAGACCACACCTTATTCCACAAACTACGTAGGTAAATTTTAGGCAGGGCTGGGAGGTCATGAGCGTTAATTTTATAATAAGCCCTATCGCACATTCGATTGCATCACTGGTAAGCCTATCAGCTTTCATTTTCCAGTATGACCCTGAGACCTGGTACAACATAATATAATAATAATATAATATCAATACATTTTTTAATCAAATATGAAGATTAGAATGTTATAGAAGTTAACAACTGTCATTTTTATTTTAAAGTACCTACAACAGATAAATTCAATAGATTAAAGAGAGCGGTTTCCCTCTTTTCTGTATTATTTCATTGCATTCGCAATTTAAACAAGGTTTGTACTGCACCTAACTTCAAGCCATACATCGTCACGACCTTTGTCTACAGTTCTACACTACATCCTACTACCGTTCTGGCTTAAAGGCCTAATTGTCAAGCCATAAATTCGAACAAAAAACGTCACGAGCGTCATTGTGTTCGAATTTCGAACTCTTATTATTATCAAATAGATTACGAATAAATAAGACAAATATTCATTTTTATACGTAAAATTGCGTTTTACATAAACTTAAGACTTGTTAGAGTTGTTAGAACGTTTTGGATCTTGAATTCTGGTGTTTGGTGTGTGAATATCGGATATTTGTACTACGTTTAGGTACAAAATAAACAAAGCGATATGTCGACGCGTCCCGCGGTCGGAGAACCTGTTCTACCAGACCACTGAGAGGCTCAACCACTTTGTGGCCCGAATTGTTTTGCTGGATTACTAAATTAAATTTATTGCCTAGATAGGCAGGTATTTTGATATGTTGCAGTCTCCATTACATCAACTAGTGGTTAGTTTAATATTTGAGGTTCTATGGGCATTTTGGCAAATACGGAATTCTGTGTTTTAACTATGACCGTCCATCTGTCTGTCTTACTACGACACAATCAAATTCAGCAGAAACTACTGATCCGATATGGATGAAATTTAAGTGGAAAGTGTAGTCTATCTTTATGGCGCTACACTACTATGTGGTTCAACCACGAATTGACTAGAAAATTTTTGAAGTGAAAACTTTTTAGGCACTCGCGTGACCGTTAGGCTAAGGTATAAAATTTTCACTTCTGTTCTGACATGCAGTCCTCGTCTGACAGTATTTTTTTAAATATGTGTATTTGCGTGGGGTATTGTTAAAGTACTAATCTTGAAAAATCGTGATGTCATTTTACAAGTTTTTAATTAAAGTCAATAGATGGCGAGACATTTGCTTACAGTTCAAAAATTATCTCCGCTATCTGTGGAAAATTGATTTCAATAATACCCGTCGAGTAATTTGTGACATATGGAGTGTTTTCCATGTGATTTAGTAGCCACATAACAATAGCAGTGGACATGTTTCGTTTATATAGGACCTTTCTTGGTTCATCGTTTACAACCACCACATGGTACCTTCCATATTTAATATTCATAGAATTCACATGCTATACGTATGCAAGCTGTGGAATGAACTCCCTCCCGCGCTTAGGATATCCTAGGGCTTGCTATAGGGCTTGTCAAAATTTGACATAAGCTCCATATAACTAATTCCAAAATTCAACCGATGGTATGGCGAGTGCATGAATATAGAGATAGCACAGATATATAAACCGGCCATCGGTCTCGGTCTCGGTCTCAAAGAGGTAGGCAACGCATCGGTTCTCTTGGTATTGCAGATGTCCATGGTCGACGGTAACCACTTACCATGAAGTGGTCAGTTCCCCTACAAGCAAACAATAAAGAAATATTGCAACAGGGAACAGCACAAAAACCATACAACGAAATCTTCGCAACTTACACGAACTGATTTCAAGTTACCAAAACGGGACAAGATATTTAAAGTCGTACATATAAACTTTTATATGACACAAACTTTATAAGGAGGTTGGATTCCTTTAAATGTATTTGGTCACCACCTACTAAAGCATTTTGAAGACATTAAACATGATTCTAAAGATGTATAATTAATTTCTGACAGATTAAAAAACGGGTGTTTCGACCTAATGGATTTAATAATTAAGATAATAAATCAATTTTTTATGGAAGATTTCGTTGGAATTTTGCATTAGAAGCATTTGATTTCATTACGTAGGAAATAAGAGATTCAAGTTGAAAAGTCTTTTTTTAAAACTAACTAAGTAATCCACTGAAAACATTTTTCGAAGGTCATACACGTAAGTTACAATATTAATGGTCTTATTCATATTGAATAAGTGTAAGTTTGTAGGATCTTTAAGGTTCTTAAAGAAGCCTACAAACTATTCTAACTCAATATGAATAAGACCGTAAATCATAAATTAACTATATGAATAAAATATTTCTAATAGACTTAGGCATCAGGCAAGTAACTTAGGATATACATTTTTATTAATAGACTAGCTGATGCCCGATACTTCGTCCGCGTGGTGCGGTATTTTAACTATCCCACGGGAACTCTTTAATTTTTCGAGATCAAAAGCATCCTATATGTTGACCAGGGATATAAGCTACCACCATACAAAATTTCATTTAAATCGGTCCTGTCGTTTCGGAGATTAGCCGGTACAAACAGACAAACAGAGAAACAAAAAATTTGAAAAATTCTAAATTAGTTCTATTTCACTTCTTACATCCCCCTGACTCCGTTTTTAACATTTTTTTTCATTGTACAGAAATTCGACCTCTACAGTTTTATTATATGTATAGATATTGACCTTATTTAAGTAACCTACTTATTCGATGTTTAATGTAATTAAATTATAAATAAATTAATATAAAGTATGTAACAAATTGCTGCCAGAGGGAAGCGTGCCCATAAGGCTGGCTGCATTGCCACGCTGTATGGCAATGCTGATTCGTTGCGCGAAATACGAACCAGCCTTCTGATCATGAGTATCAAAGAGTTTCTTACAAATTTCTTTGAAGAAACCCTTTGCCGATGGACCCCACGTACCTAAAGCTTCAACTCCAAACGGCACAAATATGTAACCCCTTATTAACTGTTGAAAATAATTTGCAGTTTTATGCAAAAACTTCAACTTGAATTTAACTTAAAGTAATCATTACATTAATACGTGAAGCAAAAACTTTGTACCCCTTTTTACGAAAATTGCGCGGACGGAGGAGTATGAAATTTCGCACACTTATACTTTATATAGAATAATAGAAATCTGTGATTATAGAAGTATATAGTCTTTGACAAGGGAACCTTAGTAATGTTCAAACTTATAATTGAAATTAATTTTGGTCGAATTTCGACCACTAGTATATATTAATTCATGATATTTACTACATTGAAAATAATTAATTAGGATTTTCAATTTATAACTGATTTAAGTTTAAAAGACGTTTTGAAAATTTTCAGATTTTCTATAAAAAAAAAAACAAGAATGTACTGATAGCGGTCACAGGGGCCCGATTCTGTTATTTGAATATCTTGTCGGTGCGTATATATGCAAAGTACGATTCCATCGCAATAATGTCATAAATTCGTATTTTACTAAATCCACAATATCTTCTCAATATAATCGCGGCGGAATAATACTTGGAAAAGCACGTATTTATCACCTATCGTTAGTGGAAATGGCGTTATCTGAAATCAATATTGAAAAGATATTAAAATTTTAAACATTTATTTCGCGAGCTTTCGTTTATAAATACACTAGCTTCTGCCCGCGACTTCGACCGCGTGGAATAGAGGAAAAGAACCCTCGATTGTGAAACATTCTTCATTGGTGCTCCACTCCTATTGGTCTTAGCATGATGATATATAGCCTATAGCCTTCCTCGATAAATGGGCTATATAACACTGAAAGAATTTTTGATCAGACCAGTAGTTTCTGAGATTAGCGCGTTCAAGCAAGCAAACAAACGAACAAACTCTTCAGTTTTATATATTAGTATAAGAATAAAGTGGCGTACCATTGCAACAGAATGCCGAAATAAGGGAAACCTACGATTGAGATGATAGTGTCTGACGATTTTGAGGAGATATTAATAGCCAAATTGGCCCCCTGATGTTTTGCGAACCATCGGAAGCATGGTTAACTTTTTTTACGGTGTACTGTGTGTGTTTGTATGTTTTACTACATTCGTCATTCCGTACTTCTTCCCCCCAGGGGGTACGTGCTACTGGACAGTTGTCCGTCTAGCAATGCACTCGGGTAAGCGACCCCGGGGCTCCAGCCTTACTGTCATACTACCATTGTTCCGTGGCAGTGGTGTCCCACCTCTCCTTGTTTCTAGTATCCTTTCCTCTTTATTCCCTTCCTTCCCATTCTCCTTATCACATCCCATTCACGTCCTAAATATCCCCCCTTTCCCATCCAAACCCTCCTCCAGTCGTAGCGGTTCCCGCTCCATTGAACTCAAGAGGGTGAGTACGAATGTGTGACCTGTTCGCGCAAATGCTTGTGCACCTAAATATATCTTGCGCTCTTGACCGCTTCCGTTGTACTGGATTTTGATGATGATGGCTACGCAAGTCACTTGCGTGCGCATGAACGTCGAACTACTGAAGCGATCGCCGTAATCAAAATCGGTTCAGAAGGCATCACTCTTTTCAATGATAAAAAGTACAGTGTAAACTCTATATAACGACACTGAAGGGAATGTGCATTTTATGGCGTTATAGAGAGTTGTCGTTAAATGGAGAGAAGTCTGTTATTTTTGTCTGACGTCTTTTGCTGCACCAGTAATTTTGTTATATTTTTTCTTATTTTATTCATATCTTGCGATATTGAGGTATCGTGGTGATAAAGGAAGTACTTAGAAATTTCGGTATTCATGATGCCAACAGTCCAGTTTATTACGGACTAGGACAATAAAGCGATAACAACTTTTACTAATTTTGGCAACTTAAAAGGTACTTTTTATTACTTAGTTGTTGTTATTGAGAATGGGTGTAATGCTATATAGAGTGTATCATTGTATGGAAGACAAGCTAAACCAACCAAAGCCGAGTGATTTCGACGCTTAAGGGAGTTTGTCGTTAAATCGAGTGACGTTACATGGAGTTTCCACTGTATCTCAATTTATTTGACTACCCGCTAGTCTGTCATCAGTGCGTTGTTAAATTATGCCCGCCAACACGTCCTCAAGTAATCGAACAGCAAATTCAACTCGTTTCCGATGTCGTCGCCCACTCGGCGGTATGCTAATGCGAGCGAACTTGGGATGTTTTGAGAAACACAAAATCGTGTATCGAGTTACGTCCGTCCGTCCGCGACTAAACAAACTCAAACATGCGAAGCAGTACTTATTACGGGTAATAGACTGTTGTGGATTTCTAGGAATGGCTGAATGATTATGCTGTAATAGCTAAACTTCACATTGAGCTTATAGTATTTTAATTGAAAATTTGCATGTGGTTTGGGTCGCGTGAATTTTGGATCGATAATATAGTGTAAATTGTTATTGTTAAACCATTCTCGATGTCCCTCCCCTTAAATTAGCGCCTGTTAATTTACTCAAGATATTAAGAAATCTTACGATGTGCAGGAACGAAGAAACGTTATTAATTCTTGCGGCCATGGCTATTTTGTTTGAGGCAGGTAGAATGTTTTTCTTGCGTCACCATCCTCGGGCCTGGGAAGTTTTAAGCCGCGGACTGTGTGGGACCCTTGAACGGCCGTATTCCCACCGTGGCCTCCGAGCGGAGGACAGGGCGATGCCAACCATGAAACTACCCACTAAACCTAACCTTCAACAGGAGACAAGTCCGCGGGCTCCTCCGATTCGTCGCCGCCTCCTATGATGGCTATGGGAGTAGTTGCGCGTAGTGATGCCTCCGACCGCGCATCTGTTTCCGGGTCCGCTGACGCGCACTCCTCCCTCTCTTGTTCGGTTGCCTCTTTTTGAACCATTACTGACACACAGGAGGAGGCAAGGGCCTGCCACGACATCGTCTCGACCATGCTCTCCAGAGATGCCGCCGACCCACAAAACGCTTTCCAATTGGGACCTTTCTGGCCCCCAGGCGACGCACTTCGCTAGCATGTAGAGCGCTGTATCTAGTTGTACGCTGCGGCCAGGGACTTGATGTAAGAGGTGACAACGCCTAGCCAGGTAGGGCAGCGCCATGTTCTAGACTACCTCTAGTCTAGAGCATGCCGCTATAACAAGTTGAATTGCGTTCCGACAACAGGGGCCTGGTTCCAGTTTCCCCTTCGAGGTCGGCAACATATTAGTAGCACTTGGTGTTGCAAATGTCACGCGGGCCGACAGCGTGTTTACGGTAGTCTAGCAACTAAAAAACTTGTTATTTTTAATTTATTGCGAAATTATTTACATTCATAACAAAAGTCCTACCAATAAGCTGCAGCGTCGATGTGGAGGCAGGACGCCACGGAGCACAACTCAAGGTTATTATGGCAGCATACCTAAACCAGAGTGATAACCAGCCAGAACAAATGCCCTACCAACTCGTTGTGTGTGGTTTTCTTGCCTATTACAACAAGCAATCAGGCTGCAGTAATTCTTTCTCCGTTACTGCACGAATTATTTAACATAACATATGACTAACTTCATTTTATCTTCTTATATATAAAAATCAATTGCTGTTCGTTAGTCTCGCTAAAACTCGATAACGGCTGGACTGATTTGGCTAATTTGGGTTTTAAATTATTTGTGGAAGTCCAGGAAAGGGTCAAAAGGTGAGTAAATATGAAAAAAAATGATTCTGAGGCGGTACAAAGTTTGCCGAGTCAGCTAGTCTATATATATATGAAAATGAATTGACGATTGTTAGTCTCACAAAAACTGGAGAACGGCTGAACCGATTTGCCTAATTTTGATTTTGAAGTATTTGTAGAAGTCCAAGGAAGGTTTAAAGGGTGAGAAAATATAATAGTAGTAACTATTTTATTTTCCATGCCTTTTGAATGTAAGACAAAAAATATTATCTGAACGCAATACAAATATTTGACCACAGACATATATGTTTGTTGTCAAATATTGGTGAATCCTTAGATACCTCCTTTTTTCTCTTATAAATAAAAATTATTTTTTGTATGTTTGTCCTCAATGTACTCCTAAACCATTGATCAGATTGTGATGAAACTTTGTTATGGTGTTCTGAGGAAGTCCGAAAGGATTTCTGGGTCAAAATATCTATATAAATAATAATCAATGTTTATATTTTGTCCAATATGCGTTCCTAAAACATTGATCAAATTGTGCTAAAACTTTGGTAAAGTGTCCTGACGACGCCTGAAAGGGTTTCTTGCTTAAAAAATCTATATATATCTACAAAAATAAAATCAATGTTTGTATGTTTGTCCTCAATGTGCTCCGAATAAAGAACAAATCGTTATAACCTAAAAAGAAATCAATTTCAAGTTATAGATTACATAGCATATGACTCCCAGCGGGAGGCAAGGCCAGAAGGCTGGCTAATTTGCTGGGCAAAATATGAGCCAGCCTCCTGATACGAGTAGTGTCAAAGAGTTTCTTACAAATATCTTATCGATGAACCTCACGAGCCCAATGTTTCAATCCCAAATGGCACAAATGGTAATAATGTAAGCGAGTACTAAGACATAGAAACCAGGTATATGTTAAGCACAAACAATAAGCAAGGTATGAATGGCGAACACACGATATAGGCCTTCACGGATGGCGGATCGCAACTGTCCTATTAAACGACCTGTTTTCATACATATACACCTTCGGTATTACAATTAAATTAATAGCAAACAATAATATTATCCGTGCAGGAACGGAGAAAGAATACTAATTCTGAATAGCTCCCACCCCGAGTCTAGTGTATGCCACCATAATAACCTTGACTTATGTTCCGGCGATAGTAATCATGTGCCAGTCTCTCCCTTCGGTGTTGTAAATGTCCTTAGGCGACAGTAGTCACTTTTCATCAGGTTCGCCGTCGGCCTATCTGCTGTACCCCAGCAATAACAAAAAAACAAACATGAATAGTATAATATAGTAAAGTATATATAGTACAATATAGTATAGTATATATAGTACAATATAGTATAGTGTATATAGTACAATATAGTATAGTGTATATAGTACAATATAGTATAGTGTATATAGTACAATGCAAGTATAGTATATATAGTACAGTAACGTAAATAGTGTAAGTAATCGTACTATGTATTACGAATACCACTGTTGCCATTATCAATTTAATGTATTTCAAAATCGTTGTTTGCATCATTTTATCATAATAAAAAAAGTAAAAACTCGAATTAATTTGAGCTATTTAAACATCGCTATTTTCGCGGTCATTTGTTGACGTCATTGTTCATTCTCAATTGTATGTTTACATGTTCATCTTTGTCAGTATTTTCCATCATAAACTAGATTTAATAGATAAAGACCCTGGAAAGGGGTAAAACCTTATAGCTGTGAAAACAACATTAAAAGTACACCCAATAAAGCATGTTGTTCTGTTCCAAAATGGTGTAAGGCTATGAAGAAGAGATAAAATATCTTCAACAATATTTCTCGAAACTACACTAATAAATTACGATAAACACAATCACAGAACTAAAAGCACTACGCAGTAAGTTCGCTGTTTTTGACAATATGAAAATGTCAAAATGACGTCACGTTTACATTTGATCAATAGGTAGCGTTGCGTTTTGCGATTTTAATTACTCTGCTCATTATTAATTAAAATCTGTAAATTAAATTAATGTTTAAATAAAAAATAACGTTCGACGTGTAATTCTACAGCAATAAATACATTTTACAAATATTGACTCGTATTTGAATTACATGCATATTCCCCATTAGATATACATTACAGTCTATCCACCTTATTCATAACAGTTGTATGATATTTATAGGCTTGTTAAAAAATATATAAAAAAATAGTTATAAAAGTGTTTTGATAATAATAATTGTCTTCTCAATGCGGTTATGAATAACACTTATTTTGACTTTTTTAGCAAGCCTATAAACCTCGCATAACTATTATGACTAGTGGTCGCCCGTGATCGAAATTCGACAATAATAATTTGTTGTCAAAGACTATACTTCTATAATCACAGATTTCGCCAAGGCAACAATAGACAAAAGAGTATATATGCGTGTGTGTCTCAAATACATGGTAGTGTGTGTAATGTTTTTTTATTGTTTTAATGTATTTTTATGCATAATTTAAAAAAAATATTAACTCTCGTCGCTTCTTCTCTATATAAACTATAAGTGTGTGAAATTTCATACACCTCCGTCCGCGCGATTTTCGTAAAAAGGAGTACAAAGTTTTTGCTTCACGTATATATAAAATAGGATTAAAATTTATTTTATATCGATGTACAATAAAGAATCGCTCTAAAAGTATTTAATACAATTATGAGGTACATCTTTTATTATCACATCATTCTACATTTATCACCATTTATTGAAATTTAAAAATACGTAAAGTTTCCTTAACTTTATTTAGTAAAATATAATATTGGCATATAATTGAAAATGGTGTCATTAATTTGAAAATATTTACACAAGTACGTGTATATGTGTCGTCATAATAAGGAAAGGGTCATTGAATTTCAATAACTTTTTTATTTACCTGTTACTAATAATATAATATATAATAATTTGTTGTCACAGACTATACTTCTGTAATCACAGACTACAGATTTCGCCATGGCAACAATAAACAAATGAGTATATATGCGTGCGTGTGTCAAATACATGGTGTGTGTAATGTTTTTTTATTGATTTAATGTATTTTTTATGCATAATTTAAAAAAAATATTAGTTTTTGTCGCTTCTTCTCTATATAAACTATAAGTGTGCGAAATTTCATACTCCTCCGTCCGCGCAATTTTCGTAAAAAGGGGTACAAACTTTTTGCTTCACGTATTAATATATAGATTCTAACAAGAACAAAATGCACACTTTAATTTTATTGATAATTGAATCCTCAGGACTTATGTGGATCCGAGGCCTTGGTTTCTACATCGGACGACGGATCAGTATGGCGTTCCAACGAGGTAATGTAGTCAGCTTTCTGGGAACTTTACTCATTGGCTTCGATGAACTAGGGTATTCTGCTTAGTCTTAAGGGTTTATAGGTAGAATAGTATATAGCTAACAGGTATTAATTAGGTTAAGTTTTCTTAATTGTACAGGTTTACAGATAGTTAGAAAGATAGAAAATTCTTTATCGTTCGTTATTCGTTATCGTCGGAAAAACTATTGGACCGATTTGGCTGAGATTCGGTATATATATAATTTTAATACCGAAGATGGACAAGGGATATTTTTCATCCCGGATAATGGGATTAGATTTATGTAAAGGTTATCCCAGAAAGTGGAATAGGTTTTAGTTTTTTTGTGATTTGCCATTTTCGTCCTTTTGGTTATTTTGGTCATTATTGTAATTTTGTCCTTTTTGTCCCTTTTGCTCTTTTTGTACTTTTTTGTCCTTTTTGTCCATTTTGCTCTTTTTGCTCTTTTTGTCCTTTTCGATCTTTTAGCTCTTTTTGTCCTTTTTGTAGTTTTCATGACGGGGGACAGATAAATAAAAGTAGGACGGTTTGAAATAGAGGATGAAAGTTTGGATGAGACCAATCATCTCTCAAGTTTATACATACAAAAATTCATCGTCTATAAAAAATGCGATAGTAACTCGATATGTCTTTCTGTTAAGTTTTCACAGAAAACTACTGGGAATACTGGATCGGTTTTATTGTAATTTTGTGTAAATGTAGTTTTAATGCCAAAAATGGGCATATATGCTCATACCAGGAGATCGGATAGTTTGAGATACAAAATTAAGTTAATTTTCCGGGTGCAAATAGCACTAACATAAAAATTTTGTACAATGTAACCTATATTAACGCCTGCTTTTTAAACAAGAAGCACGGACTAGAGGTTGACCCGTGGCCACAGCCGCGGGTTATACTCTAGTATATATATATATATATATATATATATATATATATATATATATATATATATATACCAATAAGTTAATTTACATATAAACTAGATATATATTAAAGTGTGTGAGATAATATTATCTTACAATTTTTGAATATGTTGAGTGATTTTGTCTGTCTATGATTTCGGGTTATGAGTTCTATTAGGTTGCAGGTAAGTTCTATTCTTACGAGGTTTATGATTTATGTATATCTATATAACTAAAAAAATATCGTAGAAATGTATGTACGCGAATAATTTGAGAATGAATTTACCGATTTTGGTGATATTTTTTGTGTGTGTTTGAGTGGGTCCCCGGACGATTTAGAATAATAATACGAACCGGTAGGTGCCACTAGAATCGGGTCTTAGATTTTTATTCTTTAAGGGCAGGAAAACGTCTTCCGGGATCGCTAGTTGTGAATAAACTGTATTGATTGACATTTTAAACATATATACTAGTTCTTAAACTTTTATCATACGCATTCAAACAAAGAAAGACGTTCATCAAATCCAAGGTGGTAGAAGGTTGTAACTTATGACATCATTGAGCAATTATTTTCAATACTAAATACAGACAAACACATATATTATATACATACCAACGTTGAGCAAGTTACGCTTATTATATGCAGTAACCAGACCATATTAAATAATGAAAATTTCTTTTATGAAATTTGCCATGCCAAAAATCGAAACCCAGATTTCTGTGCTGCAGCGAACTAAGTGGAAAAGGCTTCATCTTGGCAATGTTGGGAATGCCTACATCCGTTTAGCACCAAGTAGTCATTGTCTAACGAAAAAGAAGTGGTTTCAGATGCGTAAAGTTATGAGCCACTCAAGAGATACATGTTTTTATTTTAAAAAATAACAAGTCAATGACAAAAAACAATGTACACCCAGTCGCCAAGTTGGTTTCGTGTCAAGGCGTTTGATAAGGACCTTTTTATTATTTCGATGACTTCATTTCTAGTCATTGCCTTAACTTGAGTAAGTACTGTATATCATTTTTATACCTACTTTATAAGGTTTAAATTAATGTTAAAATATTTGCCTCATAGCCTTATTTTCACTTACATTAGTTTAACTTGCGAATTATTGAGTTAAGTCCTTATCATCGTTTGAACATAATTTTTCCAATTAAGTAAAAGTTGTCGGTTAAGTAGATCTAAATAACTTATTCGCAAGTTAATGAACCACTTAACTAATCCAAACCAGGTTTAAATTTTCAATGCGTTTTTCTTTGTTCTTTCAGCAAACAAATATAAGTGCTGAATATACACGTAGGTAAGCTAATTATGTTTGTTTCAACAAAGTAACATACGGACAAGTTTCTACCTAATCCAATAGCACTCGGGCTAGAGTTAACTAGGTGTGTCTGGAACTTCGGACCTCTGAGTCCACCGAGCAACAGAAGCTTAGGCCATTACACCAAAAATGGCCATCAAATATTGCAATATTTCGAAAATGAATTATGTAATATTTTCTAAGTTTTCGCGACTAGTATACATAATATAACTACGTTTTAACGATTTTCAGTGTGGTAATTTATTTGATATTTATTATTCCGCCGTTTCGGCCATTTTTCAGTAGCCGTGATCACGGAACACAAAGATGTCAAGTCTCAATGAGTATTGTTAAAGTTTTATTAAGCCTACCGCCAACTTGTTCATTTTAATTATTTAGTTTTAATTTTTTTGTGGTTATTGTTTACTCTATGGGAGCGTAATCTAATTTACCACCGCTTCACAACTTGTTGTGGCTTGAAGAGAAGAAGCGGCGCAAGAAACTCTTCACCAAACATGCCTAAATCTAATAATTTTATATAATATTAAAATGGGTACGACGGAAAATATGTATTATAAATATAATGTAAGTGTATATATTTAGGATACATTATGTACTATTTATTTTAAAATGAAATCTTACAGATCATTTACTATGATCATGAGTATACTACAGCTTCCCATGAAATAATAGGTTGGGGAAAGTCTTTTCGCATATAGTATGTATGAACTTGTAATAAGATCTCTTTGGCTATACTATTTGTATCTGGGTGGTTTTGCTATCATTAAAAGTTTTAATTTTAAAGAAGACAATTCCAAATTCAAATTAGGAAAATGTGTGATTTTCATTTGTTTTTCTTATTGTTAACATGAGTGAATCTAATGAAGAAATTCGATATATTTTAAAAATTTTCTACAAAAAAGATAAAAATGCAACACAAGCCGCGAAAAACATTTGTGATGATTATGGACCTGATGCAGTATCTATGAGAGTAGCGCAAATTTGGTTTAAGCGTTTTCAATCCGGAAATTTTGATATCAAAGATGCACGTCGCTCTGGTCGACCTGTTACGGACAAAATTGATGCCATTTTTGAAAAAGTGGAGCAATATCGGCATATTAGTAGTTACGATGTAGCTGGAGAACTGGGAATTGACCACAAAACAGTTTTGGCGCATTTGAAAAAAGCTGGGTACACAAAAAAGCACGATATTTGGGTGCCTCATGAGCTCACTGAAAGAAACCTAATGAACTTTGTACTCATTTGTGATTCTTTATTACGACGTAATGAAACCAAACCATTTTTGAAGAAGCTGATAACTGGTGATGAAAAGTGGATCACGTACGACAAGAAAGTGCGAAAAAGATCGTGGTCAAAGGCCGGTCAGCCTTCACAGACTGTGGCGAAACCCGGGTTAACTCGCAACAAGGTGATGTTGTGTGTATGGTGGGATTGGAAGGGCATTATTCATTATGAGTTGTTACCGCCAGGCAGGACCATCGATTCTGAACTGTACTGCGAACAACTGACGAGATTAAAGCACAAAGTTGAGATAAAGCGGCCGGAATTAATCAACAGAAGGGGTGTGGTTTTTCACCATGATAACGCTAGACCTCACACATCTTTAGCCACTCACCAAAAATGACGAGAGTTTGGCTGGGAGGTGTTAATGCATCCGCCGTATAGTCCTGACCTTGCACCTTCAGATTTTCACCTGTTTCGGTCTCTGCAGAATTCCTTAGGCAGTCTCAGGTTAACATCACGAAAGGACTGCCAAAACCACTTGTCGCAGTTTTTTGATCAAGAGCCCCAGAATTTTTATAGCAATGGGATCACGTCCCTACCTACAAGATGGCAAAAAGTTATCCAACAAAATGGCACCTAAATACTTTAGTCAAATGTAAATAAACTTTATAAAAAAACCTTTCGAATTTTTATATAAAATGCGAAGAAACTTTTTCCCCAACCTAATATTAATTACTGTTAAAGGAGAAGAAGAACAAACTCCTCATCAACATTATTAATTATGTATTTTCATTCGTTATTTTTTAAATGTATTTTGTATCTACTAATACAAGTATTAGCTGTTTAGAAGTTTAATTTAACAAAATAATATACAATGAGTCGGTGTATGTTATCCACAATACAAGTCTCAGTGACGTCACGTTGCAAATAAATTACCAAACAATAAAAGAGTAAGGTTATAACGCAGAATGGTTTTCAAATAAACAAAACTACTTTTTCCACTAAAATAACGATAACAATCCATAAAACACGACTGTTTAGTAAGAATATGGATAAGTTTTGAAGTAATCGTGCTTAATGCAAATAAATACAATTATTCATATGCAATTACGGTTAAGATATCAAGTGTATTCAATACTGAAAACGTGACCTGAATAAACAAATAAATGTAAATTAAATTTAATTAAGTGCAATTCTTAGTAGGAAATTTATTTTGTTTTAAGGTAAATTGTTTAACTTGTACAAAATTAACTGTTGTTACATGTTATAAATACATTACATACCAGGTGCTTGCGGTGCCTTCGTTAACATATATTTCTGAACCATATTGTATTGGTTACCAATACAAAATTTCCCACCTTTCAAGACTACAATTTTTCATAAAAAGTACCTTTTGTCATTCTCCAGGTTACAATCAGGTAACTTTAACCTTAACCAAATCGTAACCTAACCCGATATAAAAGTTTCAGACAATTTTGATTAGGGACTCTGTTTCTTATTATCATTAGAGATTTTTTTTATAGCTGGAGAACAGCAGACAGGCAGACGGCCCACCTGATGGAAGGCGGTTACCGTCGCCTATGGACGTTGGCAACACCAGAGATGTCACTAACGCGTTGCCGGCCTCGAAGAAATTTTAAAAAACCCCATATTGTAGCGCTGAGGGAAAACCACGGCTGGGAGCTCATTCCAAATCCCCACGGTGCGTAAGAGAAACTTTCTAGAGAACCGTTTCGTACAAGAGCGAAGCGACTGAAGGATGTGGGGATGCGGTGGTAAAACTGAACAGTACCTCGGAACACTCCCCATTGTACAGTCGGCACAATATGCAGAGAGACGCGAAGTATCTGCGAAGGCCAAGGGTATCTAAGCCGTCTGTAAATATGGGATCGTCAACAATGCGAATGGCTCGACGTTGAATACTCTCCAGGGGATTTAGCTGGTGTAGCAGTACTCCATATGCGGCCTCACCTGGGCTTTGTAAAACTGCCTGGACAGGTTTAGCACTCCCAGCTACTTGGAGGCAAGTTTTGTCTTGCCTTCAAGGTGGCCCCTGAACTGTAGTTTGCAACGTCGACACCAAGGATCCCTATACTCTTAGAGGTGGTAAGGGGTGTTCCTTAAATATTAATTGTGACACGTTTACTCGCCATGACGACACCTAGCTTTCAAATCGTGTTACCCTGTAATCATTTGTACCTATTTTATTTTTTACAATATGTTAAAAAATAATATCCGCATCTTTAAACTGTCCAAAACTATCGAGTAAACTAAAATAATTTCATAATCGTAACCAAAACCAAATCCGATGTTATTCATATATCCATATCGTACTTAATATCTATCGCCTTACAATTTTTTTTTTTCGTTCGAATATTTCTTCGCCCAAAGGTAATAAACTTTTATTTTCGAATTTATCTTTATCCTTCCATAGTAATTCTTATTTTTCATCCACGATTACCAATTTTATTTCCGATAACTATGAGGTAATTCCATGAGGTAAAAAGCACTTAAAAATAACTTTGAAACTTCATAAACACACTTAAAATATAATTCATCTATATATTACAAATTATACAAGTCCAGTGATTTGAGAAGAAAATCACTCACCACAAAATCCGTGTGAAATTTCGCGAATACACAATAAACACGACCAGCTTAGTCGAGTGGTGCTCAAGTTCAGACCGTGGGCTAATCTTGGCGGGGGTGGCGACTAGATGAAACAATCGCTGCGCCCACGCACCTTACGGCCAGGACGCACTGCGCGGCCGGGACGCTGCGGTTTTTATTAAAGGTCGTCTGACTAAATAATAACATCGTGAATGTTTCTAAGGTCAGACTACAAATATTACCTTAAATTAGTATTTATAATAATATTTTTGAATTGAAATTTCTTTAGAATCGTTGTGATTTGAAACTCCATGAAACGAAAAAGCGACACTAAAAGAGATAACCACATAAATCTATAGGACTAAGACCTTGAGAGAATGAGATACGAGTGTCACATTATGCAGCACAGATTAGAGAGTCAATAAGAACGATGATTAAACATAGGTCCAATTTGGACCGAAATAAAACTAATAATAATTATCTGTGAGTGCATTGTCAAAAATTTCACTTCTACTGGGTGTGAACTGCACACACACACAAATTTTTTTGTATAAATTATACTTTTTTACTGTGAAAATATGTTGTAACGTAATTATCATTACAAGATTCTTTCATAAACAAAAATAGGTATTTGTTGACGAAACCTTGATTTAGAAAAATTTACCAAGTGTATGACAATCTATACATAATGAAGGGTTTAGAAGAGCTGTTGAATGCCAACTGTTAAAAAAATTCACTTGTCAGGATAAAATATTATTTCATTCATCTGCCTTTGTACAGAAATTCATCAAAATAAATTTATATTCTACATCAGGGATTCCCAAACTATTTTGGGTAAGAGACCCCTATTCCAAAATGAACTAATATCTCAAACCCCTATAGCCAAATGACTTTAAAAATCCTATCTGTAGTTTTTTTCGTATTGATACCAAAAACTTACCAATTTAAAAACTTTGCGATTGGATTAAGTGAGTAAACATGACATCATTTTCTTATCAAAAATTAATAAAACAAATAGACATAAAATTCAGTAAACATCAAGCGTAATTAATAATTATTAAAACAAATTACGTAAAAATACTTAAATAGGTAATTATTTAAAAAAAAAACACATTTGTACACGTGACACAACTTCTACAGTATCTTGAAAGTTTCAAATAAGAACTTGTGTTGATTAATAGGGTTCGATTTTTAGACCACGTCGGCCTCCAAAATCAGTTTTCGTTTATGTCGACTGAATTCGTTCCCAGGGGGTCGATATCGGCCACTTTGGGAATACCTGTTCTAGAGCATACCAGAAAAAAACATAAACATTCCGTCGTAAAGTTTAATAAACGCAACTTTTTTCCGCATAGTGTGGACCATTCCACCTGACGGAGGGACATTTGCGGTGCGAACGACGATTCCTGCCATTTTTGATTAGTTACATATGTATGGGTCATATAGCTAGTAGACAAACGGTATAGATTTAATTTGCAGTGACATCTATGGTAGTAAATTCTTGACTGAATAGTATAGTATAAGGCCAATCCTATGCTATATAGTCTCGACAATGGATAAAAATATTATAACAATACTAGCTATACCCGGCAGACGTTGTCCTGCCTTTAAAAAATAAAAATCTAAAACCCGATTACAGCGTCATCTACCGGGACCAAATGTTAATCTAAACCCGAATCAATTTGAGCAGAGTAGAAAATTATTAAAGTACTTATATCGCTATTAAAAAATAGGGGTTGGTGGTAGAAGGATGAAAATTTAGGGTTGTGTGTATTTTTCAATGCTAAATCATAATAAAATATAAATAAGAAATTTGGTCAAAAAAAATAAAAAAAAAATTTAGGGGTGGGTTACCCTTATCATTTAGGGGCATAAAAAATAGATGTTGGCCGATTCTCATAGATACCGGATAAGCAAAAAAAAATTCATCAAAATCGGTCAAGCCGTTTCGGAGGAGTATGGCAACGAAAACTGTGACACGAGAATTTTATATATTAGATTGCTCAGAGAATTAGCATTACTTTATAGCGTGGCACGCTTCCCGCTGTAAGTGATCTGGCAGATAATGTATAAGTTTCGATTTTTTTTTAATTTTATCAATTAATTAGGTTCTTTACGATCTGGTATGTTACCAGTACGATATTTAATATAACAATATTAATGAGAAACCTAAAAAAGTAGCTTAAGTTACTCCTTATAACATCAGCTATCTGCCAGTGAAAGTTCGGTCAAAATCGATCCAGCCGTTTTAGAGATTAGACGGAACATCCAGACAGACAAAAATCTAACAATTACATTTTCGGAATCTCCTGGTCCGAATTATCCCCCCTCATTTCTTTCACATTTTTATTTTGACATTACAAACAGACACTTCAATTTAATTTTTATGTAGATATATAGATGCTTCACATATTTTAAACTTTAGTTCACGTGTTCTTCGTATATACCTTTCTTTATACGTCTGAGTTAATAGGTGCATATAGAAGAAATTGTTAAACTCGATGATGCAAGTATGTGGTCATCAAAGATCATAACAGCTTGATCAACTCAAGGTCTTATAAAGCAGAATGAAGATGATTAGATCATGTCCAGTGCTGATGGGCTTGCAGGGGCGTGATCGACTAGTAAACACGTGAGATGAATTGCCACGTGAAAGAATAAGTGCTCATGTCGATTGTGATAGATAGATAGATAGATAACACTTTATTGTACACCATTACAGAAAACCTTATAGCCTAAAAATATTCTAAATGTGCACAATGGACGGTCTTGTCGCTAAGAAGCGATATCTTCCAGACAGCCCGTCTATTATGTTTTGCAGTCGTGGAATCATCATCTTGGTTACAGCTGTTAGGGCCAACTCGATCAGTGTAATGCCACGCAAACACAGATTTAAATCCAAATTCAAAAGTTTTTATTCACAACTAGCTGTGCCTACAATTCGCCCGCGTGGATTTTTTTTTGGTCAAATCCCTTCACCTCTTGCCCTATTCCCTCCCTTTTATCCCAATCGTAAAGGCTGGCAACGCGTTGACTTCGGCCCTGGTGTTGCAAACGTCTATAGGTGACGGTAATCACTTTCCATGAGCTGGCCCATCTCCCTGTTTGCCAGCTTCGCAATAAAATACATAATATATGTTATGTATGAAGAGAGAAATATATAAGACATCATAAAATGCATTTGATCTATTTCGTTGCCTTACAGATGAAACGATTTTAATAATACTAGTTAGTGGTCGCCCAGTGGTCGAAACTCGACCATAATTAATTTAAATTATAAGTTTGAACATTATTAAGGTTCTGTTGTCAAAGACTATACTTCTATAATCACAGATTTCGCCAAGGCTACACTGTTCATTTGACTTTAACAATAAACAAAAGAGTATATATGCGTGTGTGTGTCAAATACATCGTAGTGTGTGTAATGTTTCTTTTTTATTGATTTAATGTATTTTTTATGCATAATTTTAAAAATACATAAGCATTCTGCACTCCTTTTCTATATAAACTGTACGAAAATTTATACTCCTCCGTCTGCGCAATTTTCATTAAAACGGGTACAAAGTTTTTGCTTCACGTATGATTTCAATAGCGTCCTTAAAATATACAGACTCTTGCAATAATTGTATCACAATAAGGGTCTCATTAAAGCCACCCGGCGCCCGACATCATTGTCAAATATAAATATATATAAATAAATTGATATCGCGTTATCCACGAATTATCGAGCAGTAGGTATATCAATATTTGGTCTTAGATCATCTATACATGAATCACGTCGAGCAGCGATTTGTCATCAAGTTCACTCTCCATCCGCGCGTTGACAGCCTGCAAGCGATCATGTGCTGGGAAGCTCTATACAGCTATATGACCTTGAATGACACTCATTGATAAAGAAATAAATGCACTACTTGTGTATGTGTTGTGTGTTTACTAATCTTTTTCTCGTCTAGCTCACTATCATGCAGAGGTCCTAGGTTCGACGTCTGGCATGGTAAATTTCGTAAACGAACCGTTATTGACTATGGTCTGAGATAATCTGGAATCGGTCACAGATTTGTCTGTTGTATACCCATAATACAAGCGTGACTTTCTTGGCTTGTTGATTATACGATGTGATTGTCTACTGGTTATTATTTTTTTTCTTTTAAAAAAAGTATAGTTTTATTATAGGTATATCTGAAATTAGATTTCATACATATTGTTACGATTTTGTAGGGGATTTGTCGGATATAAATTCGAAAATGCCGTTGGAATTATCACAAAGTTTTTTATAAGTACACACACGTAATTCACAGTTCTTACAAGTATAGCCGAATACAACAAAACCAAACCGTAGGGCAGAAAATCATTATCACATAAATAGCGCAAAGCTCATCGTTATAAGATACTTGCTCCGAAGCTGCACTAGGTAACGCCTCGTTCGTAGTTAGAACACGACTGGCGCATTTCCCGACTAACCGACCCTCATCCATTTGTAAATTAGACATGGCCTCCTAGCAACATGCTGCCCACTGGTTCTTGAAATCGTTAAATAGTCAGCTTAATGGCTTCCAAAAATTCGCATTAAATACCAACAAAGGAAAGAAGGTTTTATGACGTCTTACGGCGGCGTGAACAAAGAGATTAGCGCCAACAATAGATCACTCAAATTCAAAAGGGTAATAAGACACCTGCAAAGGATTAGTACCGGCTTGCAACAATATGTTAATACGTCTTTTTCCCACAGAGGTAGGCAAAAATGACGGATCTCTACTTATTAAGATTTTGATACATACAAACCTTTTGTTTCATTACTATCAAGTATTGAAATTACATACATAACATATAATGTCACGCCTGTTTTCAATTGGAGTAAGCAGAGACGACGGATATCCTCCTGCTGCGACCTTGATAAACACTTTTCGCTTCATCAACTTTCACTAATGTCTTCCTTATACATAGATACTCATTTAAAGTGCATTTTACCGCACCTTTCTTCAAAATATCTTCAATCTGATCATGGTGAGTACGTCGTGGTCTACTGGTATCGAATTTACCAGTCATGTTGCTCTCATATATACGAATTTGTGATTCTGCTTTCATTCATTTTCTCTACATAGATTAGATTAAATATAAGTGATTTCAATAGAACTTAAAAGGTTATATTTTAAATAGTTGTCAACCGCGCCTACAAAGACGCTTCCCAAAGAGTAATGTTCTCTCATTAAGGCGACACGTCCTAATGGTCACGGCGTTGACCACACACGACAAGCAATTAGAAGTAAAAGCTCCCAACCCACTGCAACATTGTGTGATTAATGTGAGAAAAATATACAAACCGGAATACTATTTACTTACTACTAATAGCAATAGTAAAATCTCGTCTCTCCTGCTACTATGTATTAATCATTTACGGTCTTATTCATAGAGAGTTATAGTAAGTTCTTCTTCTGAGTGAACGCTTCTTTATGGTTCTTAAAATAGCGTTCAAACGTACTCTAACTTTCTATAAATAAGAACGTCAAATTTTCAAACTCAAGTTTTTATTTTAACTAAATTCTTTTGCGAACTCTCCCCGACTGACAGTGAGCTGAAATGCATTATTTTATTTGTAAATATTGTTACATGCCGTCAAAGATAAACGCACAGCTGCCTGTCGTAAGCACAGTTTATTGACTTCCCGGATTTAGGAATTCTTTTATCTTTTGAATTTGTAATTAAGAAAAACATGCTATTGTTTTCCTACTTGTTTTATGACCATCATTAGCGTCGAACTAATCCTTATTGTTATTGTTTTCCGTTCCCAGGTGTGCAAATTACTATTTCTTGGAAACTCAGTGCGCGCGGCCAATTTTTTGTACTGTGTAGTTAATATAAGACAATGCCCGAATGGAGGGGTGGGCAGTCAAGCGACCACTACGAGACGAGTAAGACGTTTGTAGTACTCTCGATTAGCAATATTAGACGACGGGCTTTGCACGTGTCGAATTGCATTGAATCGTGCAGTGTGAACTGGTTGCATCCAGTTTTATTTGCATTTGTTTCATACGTGTTTGTACAGTTCTAATAAATTCTATAGTAGTTCCAACGGCATTTTTAATTCGAGGCCTGTAGCTCGTAACAATATGTACATATAAAGTAGGTTTGTTTTTTTTTTTTGTAAGTATATTGTTTTATATGGTGTATTGTATGTGTATTTATATTTGTAATAATATGTTGTAAATATATCGAGCCTTTACAGCCAGTTTGTTGCAAAACATATTGTAAACTATTATTTTGTTTTAAGACTTTCAGTTTTGTTAGATTAGAGTTTACTAAATCTAAACTAAAAGTCTTAAAACAAAATAATAGTTTATACCTTTTGCAACAAAAAAATATACTACGGTCCAAATGTCGCTTAAGACAAAATGGGGTAAAGGCTCGATATATTCGTTGTAATTATTCAAAATAAGTTCCATTAAACACTTTTTGAAAGTAATACAATGTATTCATATAAACTGTCCAGGTTTAAGTTATGGTGAACAATAAAGAGTTTTCATTCATTCATTCAAAGTTAAAAATTAAATCTGCTGCCTATTCTACGTACACCGCTTTGCAATGTGTTATCGCTGTTTAAGAAGAAGAGACGGAAAGAACACTACTCTGAAACAAGTCTAACCATATAATTTATTTTGTTTCATATTTGTCTCTCTGAGGATTTATTTTTTAAGTACAGAATTATGTTATACAATTACTTTTCGAAATATTAATAGAGTTGCACTGTTGCAGCAAACAGTCCGTGCAGGAATGGAGAAAGAATACAATTTCTTGCGGCCGGGCGACCTGTCTTAAGAGGCATCAAAACAACCGACAACCAGGTGGTAGGATATTTGCCCATCTGGATCACTACCACCCCTGGTCTAGAGTATGCCGCCATAGCAACTTTGGATTGTGTTTCGGTATTAGCGGCCAGGTTCCAGTCTCCCTTAAGAGAGCAGCAACGCATTTGTAACACCTTTGATGTTGTAAATGTCCGTAGGCGATGGTAACCGCTTTACATCTAGTGGGTCTTCTGTCTGTCTGTTAAACTCATGCAGTAAAAAAACAATGCACAAAAAGGAAAACTTAGCCTCGTTATAATGACAAGGCATACTAAAAATTCACAGTGCAGCATATCTCCATAAATAGTGAGATTCAACAGCTAAAACACTCAAAGGTTCTCCATTGGGATTCTAATCAAACTCAATACCTACTAGTTGTCAATGATGTTATTCTAGAATTAGCTATCAGACTATTGAAACCGACATGTCATCCCTAGACTAGTCAGAAAACCGATAGATCACGCACCACTCCCAGATCAGGCGTTGAAGGCACAGCAGCCTATAGATAAAATTGCATTTAAAAAGTCTTTGTTGTTTCTACATTTTTGCATAGTTATATACTGCCAAGTTAACCTGTTTGATTAATAACTTATCAGCGAAATAAATACAGCAAATTGTTTACATAGACAACAGTATAATAAAAAAATATATAGTAGAATTTTCGAACGCAAATTCGAAACTTAAATATCTACACTGACGCGCGGCAAAGTTAATTCAATCAACTTCATTAATTCCAATTGACATTTTTGAGTACCTATACATGTTTTTGTAGTGTGAACATTAAACTATAAATCTAGCATGACCCATGGACTACTATTGAGTTGACTTTATTTTCAAGAATAAATTACTATCATAGACAGCGAACAATGACAAGAAAACATGTAGCACTATTGTTAGTGTACATGCTCTACCTATAAGTTAAATAAAACAACGCCAGTGACATTCGCACTCGTTTACTTTTTAATATTCGCGGGACAGATTATCTGTGTCCAGATTATACAAGATAAACAAGGGAGTTTTTGGCGGGAACTGAAAGGAGATGTTGTGCTGTGCAGTTTTATTTTCTAAAAATGTGTAAAATTACTCTAAAATGAACACTAGTTGTAGGATATTGATAGTTTTTGAGTAGTAATTATGTGTTTTGTGAGAAATGTGAACTGTATAGTCGAATGTGGCTTTTTGAGTTGTCACAAGAACTCCGTTGAATGGCACCAGCTGATAACCTACAGTTCAGCTGTGCTACACATAGGCTTAAGAAAATGAAGAAACTACATTAAAATCTAAGATCAGGCTTAAAGGCCTAGCTGCCAAGCTATAAACCTAAATAAAATAAACAAGATAAACAAAATATTGACAGTGAGTCTGTGACATAAATATATTATATAATTCTGACTTGCTGTCTGTAATATTCCGTGAAAAGGTGCTCCTTTCCGTGTGTTCAATTAAATCAAGTTGATTTTGCTTATTGTTACTGTTACTCTTCACTATAGCACGCATTAATTTATCAGATGATGATTAATTTGCTTTTTTACATTAGTACCAAAGTAAAAATATAAATAAATACAACATAGCTACTTTTAGGTTACAAGTTTTTGATTGTTCTCTAACTTAAGCGTTGTTTAAGCTCTTTCGAATGCGGCAGTAATCTGCTACTCAATAGATATATGTACACAGGTACACTATCAGAGTTATTCGTCAGTATAACACGATAAAATAATATTTAGAATGAGTAATAATATTCTGTAATGTACAATTTTCAACCTTTAGTTAGGGAAGGTTAAATGTTCTAAAATGCTAAAAACGATTCTTTATTTACAGTCTCGTAAGCGCTAAAAATCTAGATAAATATACGCTTTCAGAGCCTAAACTATATTTGGTAGGAAAAATTTATGAAGGATTTGTTGCGAATATTCCCAACCAGTGTTAATGACCTGCCTTGTATATTGGCTTATTTTAAACATTTGATTTAATACATCTTTTACCTTATATTTTACTGCAATAATTTTACCTCGCAGGAACGAAGTATTATCAAAAATCAGTAGTTTCGCTTTTATTGATGTAGTGTAAAATAAACAAATATGTCATGAAAACGTTAAAAAATAATTCTTACAAGTTTTTTTGGCTGACTTAAAGGGTCTTTTGCTGTGCAAATTTATTTTTAAAGACGTATGAATCTGGTTCAAAACTTATAATAGTTTTAGGCCACAGGGGTTTGTGTGGGAAATATAACTGTTTAGTGATAGGTATATTATTGTTGAGCTGCCACAAAAATCTGTTATTTGGCATCGATAAAAGTAAAAGACGTACAATTTGACTGAGGTTAGATTGAAGTGTTATAAGGGTCTGGATTCTTACCTCGTGCCCATTCGTTTTAAGTTTATTCTAAACATTACATCAACATTTGATACTGGCTAGATTCACAAACCGTGCGAAGCCACATTGAAATGTAAAAAACAAGAACTGTGCATTTGTTATTCTTATAAAGTGGAGTTTTTGGCGGGAACTGAAAGGAGATGTTGTGATGTGCAGTTTTATTTTCTAAAAATGGGTAAAATTACTCTAAAATGAACAATAGTTGTAGGATATTGATAGTTTTTGAGTAGTAATTATGTGTTTTGTGAGAAATGTGAACTGTATAGTCAAATGTTCCCTTTTGAGTTGTCACAAGAACTCCGTTGAATGGCACCAGCTGATAACCTACAGTTCAGCTATGCTACACATAGACTTAAGAAAATGAAGAAACTACATGATAATCTAAGATCTGGCTTAAAGGCCTAGCTGCCAAGCCATAAACCTAAATAATAATTATTATTCTTATAATTTGTCTTTTGTGTCTCTATCAAAATCGAAATGTAATTTAAGAATAAACATTTTAAATAACGATGAGAAAACATATAAAGTACAAAATATATTTCTTTGGTTACTTTTCGACTAAAAAAAATATCAGCCAAACCGAGCTCGGCATGCAACCCACCACACAGGTTTTGCAACATGTTTGTTTATATGTAGCGTATATAGGTTTATGTTGGTATTTATGGTGCTTTCGTACGGTTAAGTTATGGATCTGGATATTGACCAGGGACGGGACGCGCTTGCTTTTGTATTTTTTTAAATTATGGTTTGTGAATGCTTTTGTATTATAGGTAGTATTCACTCGGGCAATAAAAACAGATAAGTCAATAATATTTATTTCAATTGTAAACTATATTATAAATATTCAATGATTTTGTGCATTTAGTCACTAAAAATTATTTCAAAACTGTGAAAATTTTAAAAACCGCCATTAGCAAAGTCAGGCTTGTAGTTGATATTTGGAAAAATAAGACAAAGTTCCGGCCATTATGATTCCAAATTTCACAAAACTACAAATCCTTGCAACATTCGTAATCTTGCACATAGATATAAGCTATAGTAGCCACTTACCATCAGACAGGTTGCTCTCTACCTTTACCTTCTGTAAAGCAGCATACGCAAATATAAATTACTTTGGTGTCTCACGTGACTTCGTCCGCATATATGTAAGTGCTTGAACTGCGAACTCCGGAAGAAAAGATCATGTCCATAGGGGTTAAAAACATACAAAGAGAAGTCCTTTCAAACTAAATGTATATGGTCTTTAAAAATTCTTTCTCCGAAAGTATTCTGTTGCTTTGAGTATTAGAAGCTTCTTAGAAATGTCAATAGTTCTTTTTCCTGTTTATATATTAAGTGAGATAAGAAGTTATCTCGATTACGCTCAATGCTATATCAGTTGCACTCATTGATGACTAATGTAGTATTTATTATAAAGCTATGATTAAAAATTATTAGACTATAGAGAGTAGAATTCGCCACAAAGGCAGGCAAAGGAATCTTAGTCCATACAGCCAGTTCTGATGTTTAAGTCTGCGTATAATAGCGCAGTTAAATTGTAGACTACCACTGACGCCGTTTAATGGAGTTCTTGTGAAAACTCGAAAGACCACATTTGACTATACAGTTCACATTTCTCAATGTTCATTTCACACATTTTTAGAAAATAAAACTGCACAGAACGACCTCCCCTTTCAGTTCCCGCCAAAGACTCCCTAGAATACAGAGACTATTAGACTACCATACTATAGACTATGTAAATGACATAGAGAATTCTTCAAATTTACGACGAGAGTAAATAAAATCTAGATGTTGTTTTAAATAAGTGCTATGTGCGAGTCGGTCTCACCTATGAAGGTTGTTCAACGATAAAAAGATGTAACTTAAACTTCTCATCAATTTTTAAGTCACAAAAACAAACTTTTGATCAAATAAATGATATATTTATTCCAAAGTTGAAGATATAAATACAAGTGTACAGAAATTTAAAGATTATACATTTCCTATCTCTCGCTACATTAGTTCTTGAATTAATCAGCTGTGACACACAGACCAGACCTAGGAGTGAAGCTATAAGGGTTGCATTATCACTACGTATCGAAATTTTGAAAAAAATTGTCTGCTAATAATATGGTTGGATTTGTAATTTTTTTCGTAGACTACGTTTATTGTCCATATTTATTAATTTTTATTGTTATACAAAATTGCCCTAGATGTGAAAATTGCAAATTTAAATTGTCATGTTGATATTATCAATGACCTCCACAGGTTTTCCTCTTTCATACAACACTACTAGTCATATACCTATTGACATCAAATTAATTCTATTGAAAATAAATAATGACGTGGATCAGTGATAAATGCTTATACTAAGAAATATGTCGTTTTAATGACAGAACGATTTATAGAAACTCAAATGTTTAATCATCCAATTAGAAGTTCTTTAGACATTATCCATTTTTGGGTAATGATCATTATTACAGAAGTCTTTATATGGTAAATACAAATCATAAAAATGACAAATACATTGGAATTTTGTCACCTCTACAGCACCTGCCCTTCATTTTCTCATTAAATATGACTTTTCCCGATTTATGTATTTAGCCATAGTCAAGTAATACAAAGTATAAAAAATACATCATTATGTAATCAAAAGAAAAGTTAAAAACAATCTCTGCCCGACACGACACAGAGGGAGCGGTTGGAGTTTTTGGCGGGAACTGAAAGGGGATTTTGTGCTGTGCAGTTTTATTGTCTAAAAATGTGTAAAATTACTCTAAAATGAACAATAGTTGTAGGATATTGATAGTTTTTGAGTAGTAGTTATGTGTTTTGTGAGAAATTTGAACTGTATAGTCAAATGTGGCCTTTTGAGTTGTCACAAGAACTCCGTTGAATGGCACCAGCTGATAACCTACGGTTCAGCTGCGCTACACATAGGCTTAAGAAAACGAAGAAACTACATTATAATCTAAGAACTGGCTTAAAGGCCTAGCTGCCAAGCCATAAACCTAAATAAACAATAAAAATAAATAATAGAGGGAGCGATTTAAAAAATATTTCATAATTGCTGTGAATTTATAATAATACATCAACGTGCGTTTAATGTTAACTTTTATAAACGACTATTATATGTAGTTTAAAATTTAACTTCTAGCTACAATAGCACCACCCTAATTATAATGCTATTTGACAGACATATTTTTTTTACAGAAGATGGTCCAGCTTGTCTAACCATAGACATGCGTTATTTTATTTCTGTAATTTTTTTTTTTTTCAATTAGGCCCTCTTATAAGTAACTCACAGTCGAGCATAATAATTGCATAGCAGACAGAGAAACCCCAATTTTTACGGCAAATAAAATTACAAGCATTTCATAAATCTGATGATATCAATATTACATAAGATAATTTGCAAGAAACTGATTGCTTTACTGTCATAACTCTCATGGTTTACCGTTAAAAATAATTAATACCAATGTTTAATTGCAAAAAGGTTGGAGGCGATGATTTAAAACCGTTGACTCACATCTCGACTCTTCGCTTAACAAACTCAAAAATATTTACACAATGACTAATATTTTGAATAATTATTAACATTCTGATTTCTGTATTGGCTTACGAACGATTGAAATATTCAAAATATAAATGCCGACCTATTTAACTCGTGAAATTATTTGATATTTGTTTCATACTAATTTGAGAAATGATTGTGATCCAAGATTTCTGAACGTAACTGAAATTAATTATATTTGATGTCATTCCTTAAGCCGATATTACACAATTTATTTCTATCTCTTAATTTGGATTAATCAACCAAATTGATCAATATGAACATAAACTTGAATCATTCAATGTCATTAAATACCATCGTGTCCTTCTAATTCTGTAACTTTCAATCAAACTAATTCAATATTGTTGCTTCGTCTAATATCAGCATTATTCTTATCACACATAATTTGAAAGTGTACACACTGTACATTTAATGGTCCTTCGGACCTTGGAACTTGTGGACTAGCAACAGATCGCCATCGGGATCTTCGTGTCCAGATTGATAGTGCTTGGTGTGGGAATTCCCAGTTACGTCAGCAAATCGGTGCGATTGGCCTCCCACAAGCGGGTCTCAAGAGCATTGAGAGATTGCAAATAGCGTAAAGGATGAATGCTGCGCTAAATACCAGCGGATAACGTCTACTGCTTCTACAACCAGTCCACAGCGAAGATAACGTCCATTGCTTCTCCAGAAGACGTATTAACATAACCATCACGAGCGGTACTTGTGCACTGCAAGTTGTGCGTCTCAGGTCATCAAACGACCTTATCGTTTGATGACCATAAACAGCATACAACAACTCAATGTTGTTTGGCATGGCAGCACCCTTCAAACGGGGTCCATCGTTAACGACGATTAAGCCCAGCATCTTTGGAAGTGTACAAACCGTACATTTAATTTTTATCATACATAATAGTGTAGATTTTCAAAGTTTTAGTGGCTTTATATTTAAGACGGTTTGAACATCCCATTGAAAATCTAAGTAGGCCCATCTCAATCCATACCTAATGCTCATAAATAATATCTGAAATCCTACATTGAAGAAGCAAAAAGAAATATTTCAAGGAATAAACTTAGGATTATATTATTAAGAATTATACAATTATTAAAGTGTCATAAATTTTCATATTCCATGAACTTCTTCAAGCTATAAAAAGTGTGCTCGATTAGCCACCTCTTAAACTTTCGACAGATAAATAATAATCAGCAGGCAAATACACATATTGGGTATTCCCCAAATTAAGCAAGTTATACTTTTTTTATAGGTAATAATATACAACGGACTACTCTGGGGCAGATCCCAGACACCTAGATTATAGTAAATAACGGAGAAAATTCGTTTCCGAAATTTACTAACCCTCTGCGTTGCAGTGAGGTAGGCCGGCAAAGGCTTAGTCTGCTCAACCACAGAAGCTGTCACAGTTTCAAGTGAATATATATAAACTATACTAGAGAATTTGATATTTTCCGATAGTTTGTAATATATCCGGTATTTTTTATATGGTCGGACCCATAACATGCGTGAGTGTGTTTGATTTCTCCAACCGCCTTGGCAGCGGCACAATCCTCTATTCCGAGTTTCATACGAATGTACTTATATATCCCTATGCTTTATAAACCTAAGTCCTAATACTTGAGAACACCAAGAGCATGACGAATCGAATAATCTACATTCCTTCGTAACCTTTTGTCATTGACTTTTGAAAGAATGCAACGCACAGGTGAACAAACAACTGGCGGTATCCGAAACCCGATAACTTGTTATAACATCACTGAGACATAACTTAGATGTAATGTTAACGAAGACAAAAAACAGATATAATGTAACTAATGGTAAATTTCTTAATGTTGTTTGTGAGATAAGTCTATTTTGAATTGCAAACAGTTTGTATGTATCCTAACATAATTATGAGGTTAGAAAAATTGCCCCCTGTCTACCCTTTAAAACCTATGTTACCGTGATTTAAGTACCAGGGTGAATCAAAAAGTTCTTAGAAATTTTTTCTTAAGTTTTTGCGACTTGTATATGTAATAAAATTACGTTTTAACGGTTTTAGACGCGGTAATTTATTTGATTTTTGTTATTCCGACGTTTCGGCCAGGAAAATTGGTTGGATAGTGTTCCGGTGCACACAAAAATTTCTGCGTGCACCGGAACACTAACCAACTTGACTGATAATTTATTTTATTTTTCCTTCCACCCATTTTAATATTATGTAAAATTATTAGAGCTAGGCATGTTTGCTGAAGAGTTTCTTGCGCCGCTTCTTCTCTTCGAAGTTGCGAAGCGGTAGTAAATTAGATTAGGCTCCCACAGAATAAATAATAACCATAAACAAAATAATTAAAATGAAGAAGTTGGGGTAGGCTACATAAAATCTTTAACAATACTTGTTGACACTTGACATCTTTGTCTTCCGTGATCACGGCCACTGAAAAGTGGCCGAAACGTGGGAATAACAAAAATCAAATAAATTACCTCGCTTAAAACCGTTAAAACGTAGTTTTATTAAGTTCTTAGAAGTGCATATATATAAAACCTTTTTGGGAGAAGTTCGATATTCAAATTAAAAAGTGTCAATCACACAATATTTGTACAAACAGTCATTTGTTTATGTCAGTTCGTTGTCACGTTATTTTTTTTTGTGCAACAAATGGCTAAAAACGCAAAATTATGGACAAAAGTTAGTTAAGTGCGGTGATAAAATATCTCAGCTTGAAAAAAATGTCTACGAATGAATTTTTTTCGGATATTCACCAGACATTAGGGGATGATGCTGTACCCTATTGCATACTGGGTGGTTAAATTTAAAAAAGAAAGATCAAGCTGTAAAGTTTACCCGCGTCCTGGACGGCCTTCAACGGGAATTCGTGAAAATAAATTTCACGATAATGCTGCCGTAGAGAAGTTTTTCGAGAGTCAAGAAAAACACTTTTATTTACAAGGAATAAGAAAGTTAGAAACGAGTTATTCTAAATGCATTGCACTGGAGGGAGGGAGATTATGTAGAAAAATAAAATACATTTGTTTAAATTTTTGCATTTTTTAATATTTATTCCAAGAACTTTTTGTTTCACCCTCGTATGTATTATCAAACATAATACAATATATTATAAATTAAACTATAATAAAAAATAAGTTACTAAACAATATTATATTATACATAATACTATCCTATGAATAAAAATATATATACAACATAAAAAGTATGTTAATATTTCCAGTAAATTCAATCTTACATTTCTAGAGATAAATCAGTGATTCGATAATAATATTGGATGTTGACATCATAAAGACACCAATGACGTCATCATTTTAACTTCCATAACGAGCCAAAAACACCAAGTTTTATGCAAATTCGTGCTCTGGTCTGTATTTAAATGAAAATGCCACTATTATAAATTAAATCATACTGATAAATAACTCAGCAGACAAACACACGTCGATATGATCTTTAAGGAATGTAATATTCGATAGCAGACTAAAATAAACAGTGAAAAGCGTGTTTGCAATTTTTATTTTTCATACAATCGAGATCGAGTCTTAGACCTCTGCGTACCAGGGAACTTGACGAGCCAACGTTTTGACCACTAAACCATAGACACCGCGTAACATCTCAAGTATTTTGTTTTATTTAAAGATGCAGTTTGATACTATAGATAAAACAAATCGTCCTTTTGAAAAAAGTATTCGTTCTAGTTTAGGTACATTTAAGCATGGAATTATGGTTCACATAAACATAATTTAAGCTGGACATAAACAGAGCAACTTCGCCTAAAGTAACTACTCGTGGGAGGTTCGAAACTTTGAAAATTATTCAAACCATACCCACATCTCACGCCAAATCAGGACGATCCTCTTTCTTATTTAATGCTATATTGACTCTTATTCCAATTCAATAAAGTGTAATTTCAGTTTATATACAAACAATGACGGAATATGAAGAAGCCCTAGTCTAATTTATGCGCTTACTTGTTAAAAAAAACAACTGTCAATTGTCAAAGCCACGACCAAGAGCGTCTCAACTGAGAGTTTATAACTCTATTAAAAAATAAAACAATATGAATTAAAAAATAAAGACCCTCATATGGGAGTGGGAATAATTTTTTTAAATTACTTACCGATCCAAATCATGCTCATGACAAATGGCTGCTAATGCTTTTAACCATTATTTCTTATGCAATTATAGATAGCTAGAGATAAGACTATTGTCTACGAAAACCATTACCAACAGAAATTTTTAACAATTTAAACATATATGTAACAATGGGTTGTCTTATCGAAAAATGTCTTCTTAACAATCTTTAGATCTATCTGCATCGACTGCATATTACATTGTCTGGGAGTTATTCATCAGCTGTAAGTATATTTGGCTTGCAAGTTTCACATCTGAGCAAGTTAGTCATCGTTCAGAAATATGTCCTTTTGAATCGATTATGGTTACCAACCATCGGTTTCTTAACATTAAACTCGGTCATATTAATTTAGGCAAGATTCCTTTGAATTTAAAAATCAGACTACAACTACTCAGTATTCATTCAGAAGTATCGTAAATTGACGGCGCAAGAAATTACCCTAGTCTTGATACTTTTCTCTTAATTTAATTTATATTATTCTCACAATATTTAATTTGTACTCAGAGTTAATGTAGCGTTACGATAAACAATACATTAATGATGTTGATCACTCACCTGTGCAAGCCCCGTCGTGTAGCAAACCCGTGGACATCTAAACCTAAATCGCTTTTACTCCAATGCACTTACACTTATTGTTAATAAACTGTTAAATATTTAAAAATAAATAAGTGTTAGTAAAGTTTTTCGCGTTTTCGTTTCGTTTCGTCTTCGGGTGTGAACTGGGGTCACGCGGGGTCAAGAATTTAATTATTGTTATTAAATAAACGTGCAGCGCGGTCAGCATCCGAGCGATCACTGGCTGTTCGAGGTGCGCGTGCGCCGGTGCGCCCCGCGGTCGTGGGATGCAGCCTTCGCCCCTCATCCCTCCACCCAGTACCGGACTCGAAGCTCAACTTTGCTTCCAAGATTCTGGACGTCAAGCTATGACAGACATCATTTACACTTACTATGTTGACTCATGAATGTCCTTTGATTGACTAAGAACAAGCTTTCATTGCAAAAAGTTTAATAGCAGTTAGTATCATCATTCCTCACACATGGATAACTTCAAAACTTCAAGATAAAGAGGCCACATTTAAGCATTTGAAGGATAACAAGAACAACATATTAGATTCCTTGAATTGTCACTAATGGTGCGATACACGAGGAATTATAAAGAGCAGTAGAATATTATAAAGTCAGGTAATTAAGCCTATTTGAAATATGTATTTAATCAGGCTTGAATAAAAATTAAAGAATACCAACTTATTTATTTGGACGGATTATTATCTCCAGCTTTGGTTTCATTTCAACTATTGTTTTATAATAAATTTAATAAAGCATTTTTTATTCTACAGTTAAATTATAAAATACAAATCATTTCCATTCTATTCTCAAAATGTTTCATAAATTTTAAAAAAATGCATAATAATAACGACATACAAGTCTGTCATCTGCAATTAAATGTGCTAAATATCCCCAATTTCCTCCATTCAACCATATTTTTGGGCCACAAGTCTGTAACTTTAACAAAAGAAACCATGCCAGTGCAAGTCAAGATCCATAAGACTGACAAATAGTTAAATATCCTAGTCCCTAAAATTCACATTAAATAGGTGTCAAATCAAGTTTGATTCAATATTTAGCTGCGATGGTATACCAGATTACTAAAACCGTCAAAAGTTACGATTCCAACTCGATTCAATTTGAGTTACAGACTAGGAGCCTCTCCCCCGAATGTCTGCCGTAACAATCTTTGAAAATGTCTATCAATTTTTTGTATCATTATTTAGTTGTATTGGTTTATTTAATTATATTATTGTATTGTATAAGTAAACGGGTCTTATATAAGATCTTCGGCGCCCTTAGTCCGACCCTGCTTCATTCCTGCAGGCTTTCGTGCCTTCGACGATAAAGCACTTATCGTTCCGAGAAAGCGACCCGATGCAAACACAGACTCGCCTCTAATTAGTCCAAGGGTTATTTATTTCACGATAATACAAATGTTTTCGACTTCAGACAAGCATTCAAGGTTTTGGGCAACTTATCCAATTTTCAATTTATTTTATTTGACTATTTTTAATTACTACTAAAAACATGGTCTGTGGACAGAATTGGGTTTTGGGGCACATTCTATTAGGTTGGGGAAAAAGTTTCTTCGCATTTTATATAAAAATTCAAAATGTTTTTTTATAAAGTTTATTTACATTTGACTAAAGTTGTAGGTGCCATTTTGTTGGATAACTTTTTGCCATCTTGTAGGTAGGGACGTGATCCCATTGCTATAAAAATTTTGGAGCTTCTGATCAAAAAACTGCGACTAGAGGTTTTGGCAGTCCTCTCGTGATGTTAACCTGACACTGCCTAAGGAATTCTGCAGAGACCGAAACAGGTGAAAATCTGAAGGTGCAAGGTCAGGACTATACGGCGGATGCATTTACACCTCCCAGCCAAACTCTCGTAATTTTTGCTGAGTGGCTAAAGATGTGTAAGGTCGTTATCATGGTGAAAAACCACACCCCTTCTGTTGATTAATTCCGGCCGCTTTATCTCAACTTTTTTTAAAATCTCATCAGTTGTTCGCAGTACAGTTCAGAATCGATGGTCCTGCCTGGCGGTAACAGCTCATAATGAATAATGCCCTTCCAATCCCATCATACACACAGCATCACCTTGTTGCGAGTTAATCCGGGTTTTGCCACAGTCTGTGAAGCCTGACCGGCCTTTGACTACGATCTTTTTCGCACGTTCTTGTCGTACGAGATCCACTTTTCATCACCAGTTATCAGCTTCTTCAAAATTGGTTCGGTTTCATTACGTCGTAATAAAGAATCACAAATGAGTACAGGGTTCATTAGGTTTATTTCAGTGAGCTCATGAGGCACCCAAATATCGAGCTTTTTTGTGTGTCCAGCTTTTTTCAAATGCGCCAAAACTGTTTTGTGGTGAATTCCCAGTTCTACAGCTACATCGTAACTACTAATATGCTGATCTTGCTCCACTTTTTCAAAAATGGCATCAATTTTGTCCGTAACAGGGCGACCAGAGCGATGTGCATCTTTGATATCAAAATTTCCGAATTTAAAACGCTTAAACCAAATTTGCGCTACTCTCACAGATACTGCATTAGGTCCATAAACATCACAATTTTTTTTCGCGGCTTGTGTTGCATTTTTACCTTTTTTGTAGTAAAATTTTAAAATGTATCGAATTTCTTCATTAGATTCACTCATTTTAACAATAAGAAAAGCAAATGAAAATCACACATTTTCCTAATTTGAATTTGGAATTGTCTTCTTTAAAACTAAAACTTTTTAATGATACTAAAACCAGATACAAATGGTATAGCCAAAGAGATCTTATTACAAGTTCATACATACTATATGCGAAAAGACTTTTTTCCCAACCTATTATAATGTTCATTACTTCTTTTAACATGCCGTCATAACTTTTTTTATTGTATGAGTTCAGCGGACAGACAGACGGCCCACTTGATGGAAAGCGGTTATTATCGCCTGTGGACATTTGCAACACCAAAAGTGCTACAAATATGCTGCTGCTGTCTTAAGTGAGACTGGAACCTGGTTACTAATGCCGAAACACAACTCAAGGCTGTTATGGCGGCATACTCTAGACCAGGGGTGGTAGCCAACCATTCGAGCAAATACTCTACCACAGGGCCTGTGGATTGTTTTGTCGCCTCTTACGACAAGCCGCCTGGCCGCAGGAAATTGTATTCTTCCTCCGTAGCTGCATTGATAAAAATTGTTACGTTCTTACTTTTAAAAATAATTGTAAAAATAATCCTAATTACTGTTTAAATAATAATAAATAAGCTGTTTGACTCGCTAAAAATATGACGTCATAGCTTGTTACACTTTAAAATTGTCAGTTGATAATATAAATTGTCCTTGATTTTATCAAAAAATTTCATCTGCAATGAAAACATGCGACTTGTTTTTATTTTGACTATACATATATTTATTATTTCGTCTTAAGAAATGAACATACATAAGGATTTAATTAAGATTGTATCATTACTTTTCTCACGCTGTTAACAGACTCATAGTATCAAATTACCACATTATAACTGAGTATCTGATACTTAGACTACTAGCGATTTGTGTTAATATCGTCTCTATTAATTCAGATGGATAAAAAAGACAAATTACAACGGCTCGCAAAAGAAACGTGGCCTGTACTTTAGACCAGACTCTATTCTTGTGTATTTCCAATAGACCAAAAGAACGAATCTGGGGTCAGTTTGGTCCATGGGCCTTCGCATGCATCGAAATACACAAGAATAGATGACTCTGTTCAAAAGTACAGTCCACTTTTTTTTTGTAGGTCAGTGTTATTATATATTACACAAAAGTATGTATACCCAATTTAACAGTACAATTTAAGGCAAAAAATATATACAGACTAAAGACAAAAATATATACCTATCATACTTTATAAAGACTTGGAAAAAAGTAGAAAAGTGGACTCTGGACTTCGAAGCGATAGCTCCGAACACAACCAGGTTTTAATGCTCGGATCATCAGCCATCACCATCAGGTGATGATGACCATTTATTACATAGTAAAGAAATAAAAATGAAAAAGAAAATGTAAGAAACAACAGCTCATAGAGACAGAAGACGCGAAAAAAAACTATTATTCAAATAGTTTGGTTGGGAGTTATGCCCTTTTTCCATAGTCGACGGTAACCACTTTCCATCATAACTGTCTGCGGCAATTAAAAAAATTATGTTCTGATTAACAATATAGTTGCCGGCACGGATCTTGAGCGGTCAGCATAAAGGTAGAGATTGCTTTGTGCATTGAACGTAGCTGATGTGATGCGATTTATCAACATAACGATAATATAATATTTTTGTACCTTAACTCGAAAAGGACAATACCTCATACTTCGAAATAGAACCGAAATATCACTGCTATTAGGTAGATGTGCCCGCTCAAGAATCGCGCCAGGAACTATACTCCACGTGAGAATGAGAATATTTTTTCATCCTTCAGTCTTTATGTGATTTCACTACTACTACTCGTAGCACCATAAAGAATATACCTTTCTATCTTTTATCTATATAGACCCAGTAGTATCCTATAAAATTATTCTCTGTTCTCTTTCATCTTCCACCAATTATTTGGGGATCGGCACAATATGTATTTTCCTTCCATACTCCTCTCTATTCTTACTTAATATACTTACGTCCTCTATCACACCAGAAATCATGATACCATTCTTCACACGATCATCTCTTTTTTGATCTACTTTGCATTTGTACCCATCATTCTTGCAGTTCAACATTCTTTTTGTCACATGACTTGCATTCCTCTTCATTACATACATTATACATTATCATCTTAGTCTTCTTCCTCTCAATTTTTCAATCCGAGAAAACAAAAAACGACAGTAAGATAACACATAAATCTATAGGACTAAGCATGTAAGAGAATGAGATAAAATACGTTATATTTAATAATTTTAACATTATCACAAAGTTTATTAGAAATACGCCCACGTAATTCACAGTTCTTACAAGAATAGCCGAATACAACAAAACCAAACCGTAGGGCAGAATATCGTTATCACACAAATCGCGCAAAGTTCGTTGTTATACGATACTTGCTCCGTAAGTACACTAGATAACGCCTCGTTCGCAGTCAGAACACGACTAGCACAGTTCCCTACTGACCGGCCCTCATCCATTTGTAAAATAGAAATGGCCTCCTAGCAACATGCCGCCCACTGGTTCTTGAAATCGTTAAATGGTCAGCTTAATGGCTTCCAAAAATTCGCATGAAATACCAACAGAGGAAAGAAGGTTTTATGACGTCTTACGGCGGTGTGAACAAAGAGATCAGCGTGAACAATGGATCACTCAAATTCAAAGGGGTAATAAGACACCTGCAAGGGCCGGTTTGCATCAATATAAAACGTGTGTCAATCCCTCCCACCCCTTATCACACTTTGTTTCACTTCTACTGCATGCAAACTGCACGCACACACAATTTTAATGCAGGAATGGCAAACAAGAAGACGGCTAATGGAAAGCGTTGTCGCCTATAAACAACTTCAACACCAGGTGCGAAGCTAACGGCATACCAGCCTTCAAGAGGCCCATTCACTATTCTGCAGTGCAATCCTGTAGGTGGAGCTTGTAGAAAAAAAGAGGCATTCTGCTCGGTGTTGCAGGACGTAATTCAGTGTTTTTTTTTTATTAACGCAGTGAGAATACATTTTGTACCATACTGGGCCCTTTGTGGAGATTAGACCTTATACGGTGAGATCAAGCGCCGATGTGAAGAGTCTAGTGCAGTCGTTCCCAAATACTCCGCTAAACCTGGACCTGCATCCCATGTGCTTTGATCACCCCGTAAAGCAGATTGAGTAACTTCACCAGCAGAAGTCCACCGCATCCCCAAAGGCGTGAGAACCCCTGCGATACGTAACGCAGACTGCAACAATACTCACAGTCCTGCATGACTGCTAGGCGGACTGCCGCGCAAAATAGTGAACGGGCCCCTTAAGGATATGGGATAAGAATAATTGTGTATTATTTTTAAATAATCTTTAAAAAAAATTGCACGCCACATAGGCGAAACATTTGAGTCTTGTATACTAATATCAGCTCAAATGTATGTACCATGTTTTAAGTAAATGATTTTGAAGGACATAGTACAGGGGGATAGAATAGGCAAATCGAATTTGGGTTAGGGCTAATCGGACATTAGCTCATGGCTGACCGGTACACGACGATATTCTCTGAGAGCGTGGTATCATAAAGAACCTTAAAAATAATAACAAATTTAAGTGTCAAACGAATCATATTAAATAATCGTAATTATCATTAACATATTACAGTGCTTCTGTAATAAGAGGAATTAACAACTACACGCTGATGGTAGTACTTGGTTTTTATGATGTGATCAATTGCAATGATTTAAATAATTTTCTGAACCGGTTGGCATCGACGAGTCGCCATGAAAGTCATGATGCACTCGCCGTCCGTACAGGGACAGATTCAGGATGTATGTTGAAATTTTACATAAATATAAAAAAAGGAAAATTATGTCCCGAAATAATGCACAGATAAATAGATTTTATTGTATGAATTACAGCGATCTCTTCCAGGCAACCCAGTGTCTATGGAAATTTCAATATACTGTTACATGCCGTCAAAGATAAGCACACAGCTGTCTGTCATAAGCGCAGTTTATTGTCTTCCCGGATTTAGGAATTCTTTTCTGTTTTGAAGTTGTAATTAAGAAAAACATGCTATTGTTTTTCTACTTGTTTTATAACCATCATTAGCGTCGAACTAATCCTTATTGTTATTGTTTTCGACTTTGTTAGCCGTTCGCAGGTGTGCAAATTACTATTTTTCGAAAACTCAGTGCGCGCGGCCAATTATTTTTTTGTATTGTGTAGTTGATATAAGACAATGCCCGAATGGAGGGGTCGGCAGTCAAGTGACGACTACGAAACGAGTAAGACGTTTTCTAGTACTCTCGATTAGCGATATAGACGACGGACTTTGCGCGTGTCGAATTGTATTGAATCGTGCAGTGTGAAGTGGTTGCGTCCAGTTTTATTTGTATTTGTTTTATACGTGTTTGTACAGTTCTAATAAATTCTATAGTTGTTCCAACGGCATTTTTAATTCGAGTCCTGTAGCTCGTAACATTATGATAAAAAGTGTTCATCATCATCATCATTTATATCCTTACATGTGTATGAAAATATTATTAACTGAATGCATGCCTGCACGAGCCAGGCACTTTGGCATTGGCAACCTACATGCTGTGACGTCACCAATTTACATCACAATTCGATATTGTCTTCGAGTATTACAGCCGTATTTGTACAAGAATACGGTGAATGGGGCCTACTAATGAAGCGGTGTAAATGTGACCTTTCAGCAATATTTAACTTTTATATCCCATATAGTTTACGTAATACAACCAGCATGTACTTCAACAGATGGCGATGTGGTCACTTAACTTTTTATGTTTAAATGAGACTATAATTAACGACCATTAAAATACATAATTAATATATTACAAATATCCACGTGTAGTTCAAATTCAAATTAACAAGTTTCACTGGAAAACACTTTTTGAAGGTCTATACTTCTATGTACACCGCTTTGCAACGTGTTATTGCTGTCAAGGAGAGGAAGCGGCATGAAACTCCCCAGCAACACTTTTAGATAAAAATTGTTTATTCTTTATATTTTTAGTTTAGTTTATTACTTAATAAATTAATCATTTTTGCCGAAACTGGATTGAGTATTCCAAATACAGTAAATTTCGGTTCTAATGACGATGAAGGGACGACTAGAACTTCATCGCTATACCCGGAAGTAGTTATGTACAGTCACGGAACGAAAATATTCGTCACTTTAAAGTCGACTTTTGCTTGCACGAGTACATGATACAGCCAACATTTTGATAAATTTTACGTTTGTAAAATAAAGAAAGGTGAAAAAATAAAATTGCAATGTTGACAATTACAGGTGTTGAGATTAACAATGAGAAACAACGAGGATATAATCACTACGCTTAACATAAATATTAAAACCAATAAAGAGGTTTTACGTGTCTAAACAATCTTCTTAGACAAGATAGCAAATCAAACAACTTCGATCTAAGTAATTTTAAACTTTATTGTCAAATAGTTAAACATAGTGTTACATGCCGTCAAAGATAAGCGCACAGCTGTCTGTTGTAAGCGCAGTCTATTGTCTTCCTCCCGGATTAAGGAATTCTTTTGTGTTTTGAATTTGTAATTAAGAAAAACATGTTATAGTTTTTCTACTTGTTTTATAACCATCATTAGCGTCGAACTAATCCTTATTGTTATTTTTTTCCATTTTGTGGCCGTTCGCAGGTGTGCAAATTACTATTTCTCAGAAACTCAGTGTGCGCGGCCAATTTCTTTGTACTGTGTAGTTAGTATAAGACGATGCCCGAATGGAGGGGCAGGCAGTCAAGCGACGACTACGAGACGAGTAAGACGTTTGGAGTACTCTTAATTAGCGATATAGACGACGGACTTTGCGCGTTCGAACGTGTTTGTACAGTTCTAATAAGTTCTATAGTGGTTCCATCGGCATTTTTAATTCGAGTCCTGTAGCTCGCAACAATATATTCGTGATAGAATACACAATTACATATATAGATAAATTAGTATATTAAATAAAAAAATGTATATATCATAGGTACACAGATATCATCAGCCTTTATCAAGCAGACTCTGTAATTAATACCTTTCTCAAGAATATAGTCTTTGTTCCCAAGAAACGGTTATATAGGTATCATCAATTCTGGAGAAAACAGAGTTCTGTCCGTAGTTAGTACTATGGCATGCAGTATGCAGCAATTGTGTGTGTCTTGTCCGACGCATTGGGGCACAATATGACATTCTTTGCGTTATTGCAGGACAATCGAAACGACTATGCATAATATCGTACAGCAAACCCATGTCAAGCAAAACTCGACGTTGTTCCATGTTCAGTAACTTATATGCAAAGCACCTCTGTTCAAGTTCAAGTGTTATGACCGCCTTGTAATTTATAGTCCAAATGTCTTAGAAACTTCTTCTGGATTCCCTCAATACGATTCGAATATAGACGAAGTTATAAGTGGAATCCACTGTGCGTGTGCAAAAGGCGACTGAAAATTGTAACGGACCTGTGACAACATCTAATCGTGTAATAGTTAGAAGCTTTTTAACCGACTTAAAAAAGGAGGAGGTTCCCAATTCGTCGGTATGTTTTTTTTGTATGTTCGTTACTCGGTTTCTCCGTCTTGTGAATTGTGTATTGTCATCAAATCATTGTGAATCGATTTTCAAATTTTTTCATTTAATCGAATGTTTATACTCCCGAATTAGTTCCATTATCACCGTGTCTGATGATTATCTGATGAGTGGATTCCAAGGAATTGGAGAAACTCACGAAAATTGTTTTCCAACTTCGTCGTAACACGATATCTCCGTCAAAGTTTATCCCGAGGTAGTCCCATGGTCACCAAGTGATGATTTGATGAGTGGACCGGATCCCACGGACATCGCGAATAACCCTTATTAAAGAATGCCGTGCCCCTAAATTCTTAGAAAAAAGCTTGTATACGCGTGTACTATTTACATTACATTTTCCACAGGCGCTTAATTTTTATAGGCCTTTTTCTCCCAATGTACAAATTCTATAAAACGGTAAAGAGTATATTACCCACAAAAACAATACGACATTATTTTACTAACAATATATTTAGTTTCTTGTTTTGTAAACGTATTTATAATGTAAAAAAAAGAGTACCAATTTTTTTTTAAGGAAGGATATGTAGTAGATAAGAGTAGTTTGTACAAAAAAAATGTTTCATATAATGTTTTTCTTTTCTTTTTAAGGGGGGCCAATAATTAAGTATTTGCACACGTAACATAAATGTAGTATATAAGGCTTGAATTAATTTTGTTAAACGTGACAATAAAGATATCAATCACAACCACCTCAAAACTACGAGCAGCGGCCGCGCATACCACACAATATTTGATTTTTTTATAAATATTATAAGTATCTCTAAACCTATGTAATATATAAACACATATATACATGTTAACATTGCCATTTTATGTATATTTATATAAAATGTTAAAAAAACACAGGGTTGGTATTATTGGCAAGTATGGATTTGAGATTAATAGGTTTTGGCATTTTAGTAGGGAAGGAATCATAGAGGGAATCAGGGTTCAGAGGGCAGTTGAATAAAACATAATGCATCGAACCCTCTTCAATAATTATAAGGTAAGTGAATGAAAGTAAGATAAAAGAGCTTTGTCATTTAAATGTTACTTCACAACTTATTTAAAAACTTGAAATATTTACTCAACGCTTAGCAAACATATCATCGTGTTTATACAAAGTTAAGCTTTTAACTGTAGTCGCGGGATGTCGCCATATATGGGTAGTGCGTCGGCGCTCGCGTCACCTGCGCCTACGCATCGCGCCACGCTGCAGGCTGTGCTGTGAATGAAATCATTTGCAGAATTAACTAAAACACTTTTTATAATGAACAGCGGACTTATAAGGTTTTTATGGCTACTAATATTTAATATTATCGTTAAGTTATAGGAGCTATTAGAAAACATAGAGAAGTATAAAAAACCTGAAAAAAATGTTAATATTTACACATTTACCTACTACTACACTAGTGCACTTGATGAAGGATCATTTAGGTAATTATCTAGTCGAGCTCATCGAGATCACCGCTGTATAAAACCCACTTTAGACCGATGTATGAAACCAACTAAATAATAAATAAAAAATAATTCGGCAGACAAACACACTCACTGTATAGCCCCAAATTAAGCAAGTTACGTTTGTGTTATGGGTAATATACAACGGACCGCTCTGGGGCCGATCCCAGACACCCAGACCATAGTAAATAACGGAGTAAAATCGTTTCCGAAATTTACCATACCAGGAATAGAACCCGGAGCCTCTGCGTTGCAATGAGGCAAGACGGCAAAGGCTTAGCCCGCTCAACCACACAGGCCGTCTATTATAACTTGGCTATTCTTCCACATTTAAGGCTCATATTGCCGCAAAAGGTCGAAAGTAGACTCGGGATTACGTTGTCTATGATGACGTTGCTGCAAGCCTTAAATTCCATACGCTGAGGCCGTCGTAGGTCCGATTGATTTGCTGGGTAGTCTAGTCCAGGCCATGCTGCACAGCGATGATCATTGTGAGGGAGTGGCCAAATTCTGCGAGGCTATTATGTCTCAAAAGGAGGCCGCTGAACGAGAGAGCGCAGATAAGAGCAAAATCTCCTCTCGTGATTCCGCTACAGGGGTCCTCCAGCATCTGAGGATACGGGGAAACTAGCCTCTGTTGACGAAGTGAGTTTGCTCTGCTTCCCGGGCACTCTCATGCACTACTGCGCAGGATTAGCGCGGGCGTAATCGCGTTCTAAGTACGCTTTTCCTACCATAAGCACGGGGCACATGGAAGGCAGGTAGGTTTAGTGAAGTAGTGGCTCATGGGGAACGTCTTTATCTTGTCGAGTCTCCACACATGCCCACAGACAATTTTGTTATTCCACGTTTTACAGTCTTCAGTGGTCTAACTCTCGCCCGCTTTGGTCTAATTCCCCAGCAATGGACCCGGTAGTGTACGAAATATATTCCCCCTGCTTTAACAAAAAAAGCCTTAAAGAGTCTCAACTACGAGCTGAACGTGGTATAGGTATTTTTTTATTAAAAATCCAGGAATCAGTTCAGTTCAGTTTCTGCGAGGGTAGTTCTATAGATGGTTGATACACAAATTTTAAGTAGCGGGGTAATGGAATGGGGAGGGGAGGCAAACTTACCCTTACTACAATCCTTATATAAGGTCCGGAGATCTTGAATTGTTAATTTTTTGATAAACATAACACTTATTTTTTCACTAATATTGCACTTATCTTGCATCATAGGTCCAAAGTTGAACAAACTTTTCAAATTCCAAAAGAAAGCCAGTAATCAATAGAAAAAGAACCAAAAAACAGCGTAAGTCATCAAAAATTAAGAAAAATACAACGGAGCACATTCACATACACTACAAGAGTAACCCAGAAAATATTCAAAATGGCGGCCAATAAAGGTAAAATTATAAATTGTTTTTTTTTACATAATCGCATTTATTTATTTTAAAACCCATATTTTAAAAAATGTGTCTGCAATATATTTAAAAATTGTTATCGTTAATATATCATTTCATTGACATATTAAAAAAAGCATTTTGTCGCCGCACGATTTACCAAAGTTAGACACCGGTCTACACCGGTCAAGCCGGGCATGAAATCAGTACGCCTGCGCCGGTGTGTACACGCAATATCGCAAAATTGCCTATGACGATCACTCATAGTCTACAGCTAACCGCCATGTTTCGAAATTCACGACGAAACGCAAACGAACCGTTGTACGCGCAACAACTTTTTATTATATTATTATAATAAAATATCAAAATATACGCATATTTCGAGCATAGGGTGATTCATTGAAGACTTCCTACACTTCGCATCTTGCTAGTCATCCAAATAAAACAAATGTTTCGTGCGAGACATTACGGCGTCGTAACTGTTCGTGTATGGTATATAAAATAAATAGTATAATTATGGTTACCAGTCGTTTCTGTCGCTTTTATCTGGAGATAACCTAAACTAACCTAAATCACCGTTCTAGTCACTGGTCGCGACCTTTCACCACCCATCACAAAAATATTAGTGAAAAAATAGGTGAGGCTATGTTTAGAAAAATTAATATTTCAAGGACTCCGGACAATAGGGGTTGCAGAAAGGGTAAGTATACCTTCCCCCCAAACCACTGCGCCCACCCACTACTTAAAATTCGTGTATCGTCTGAGTAGCAGCCACCTGCTTTTCTTCAGCTATAAGAAAATACGCTACACCAAAGATGAACATCCAACCGAGTAGTGACACAGATGAAACCCTTTTACTATTAGGTGACTCCTTAAGCCATCTTGCTGTAAACATAGTTACAGATACCGTAAAATGGGGGGAATAGGGACAAATCTTATTTTTTGTATGAATATATTGATAGATCAGGATTAATATGATTGAGTCTTGGTGGCACTATTCTTATCAAATTTAAAACAATGCAATTAGCTTACCAGTTTAAGTAAAAAATCCAAAAATATATACTTTCCCTATTCATACTTAGGGAAAGTATTCATCCGGAAATTGGGGTTAATAGAGACGAAAACAGTGTCTATAGAGAAAATCGCCAGAGCTAAGAGCATTATTTAGATGTAATAATCAATTTCCAAGCGCCTGTTTATTATAGTTTTCACGACTAGTTCGTACTAAATATAAAAATTAGCACTTGCTGCAATTGTGATTATAACGCCGATTCTTTTTAAGGATGAGTTTGATTTGCATTTGAGTGGTTGCACACTCGAAACCATCTTCGTCGTGACAAATCTGCGTTATTACCTATAGAGTCCTAGTTGTTCAGATTAGATCCTGGTGATTCATCTTTACATACTTATATTATTTTGACATAAAAAGTAATTGCATTGCACGCTGCTTTGCTCGGGTTTAACCAGTTATCGAAATTAGAAAAATAAGAGTGAGTGGATAATGGTTTCTTTTTTACCTAAACTTTATTACTTGCCATTATCCCAACTTTTTTTTTATAGTTGTTAGTTGTTGATGTGATAAAATTATATTTTGATTTTTATTATTCTGACGCTTTGGCCACTTTTCAGGAGCCGTGAAGTTTTATTTAGCCTACAGCCAACTTGTTCATTTTAATTTTGTTTCTGGTTATTATTTACTCCATGGGAGCCTAATCTAATTTACCACCCCTTCGCACCTATACTATATAGTACAGTTGCCTATATAGTATGCTATATAGTAATATATAGTATACTAGTCGCGAAAACTTAAGAATGTATTACTCCATTAATTCTTCGAAAAATAATTGTTTTATAGCCAAATATGAAGTAAAAGAACTTTTAGCAAGTCGTTAGATTCGATGACAGTGATACCCATGATTCATGATAATCCTTTCACGAGCTTGGATAAGCCGGAGAAGTACAGTTCTTCAGCTGAAACCTGAATGGGCTGACCATCGTCCGGGACACACGGACACACGTGACACGCACTAACACAATGCACGCCAGGAGCGACAGCGAAGCGTTTTAGTGGGTATTATGGCTCACTTTTTTATGTTTGCTTCTAGGCAAATTGGCAAACAGACCTCCTGGTGGTAGGTGGCTACCGTCGCCCATGGACATCTGCAACACTAAGGGAGCCGATGCGTTGCCTACCTCGTTGAGACTTTAGATCTGTTTACGCCCTTTTGAAGCGACCCACATTGAAGCGCTCTGGGAAAACCGCGGAAGGGGAGTTCCTTACATAACTTGGACACATATGGCATGAAGGAGCAGGAAAGGAAGTGTGAGAAAGGTGCGGTGATAGAATGGCGACGAAGGCATCAAATCAAATAGCTCATCAGAGCACTCCCCGTTGTACAGACGGTAGAACACGCTTAGAGCGCCAACGTCTCTTCTATAGCTGAGAGGCTCTAAACCGTCTATAATTTCGGGATCGTAGACAATCCGGACCGCTGGGCGCTGCAAGGAGTCAAGTGGGAGCAGCAGATACTGAGGTGCACCAACCCGAAGATGGGAGCAATACTCCACATGGGGACGGACTTGAGCTTTATATACTCATAGTATATCACTTCGAGTTTAGCGAGTCCCACACATCCCCACTACGGTCCCCTCGCGGTATACAGTACGTAAATGGATATACAGTAAAACCTCTGTAAGTCGAACTTGAAGGGAGACGCCAAAAAATTTGAGTTATAAGGTTTTAGACTTATGGAGGATTTTGACTTAGGGAATTTTATAAGGATACATTCGACTTGTAGAGGTTAAGATTTATTGTAACTAATTTTGATTTAGAGAGGTGAAGTAAATAAAAATCCTACTAATTATAGAAGGGAAATAAGTACTGAATTTGCTTATAGGGAATCACTAATTATTTCGACTTATATAGGGTTAAGATTTCGAGTAATGTCAATAGGCGACGGTAACCACTTTCCATCACAGTTGGGCCATCAACCTGTTTGCTGTGCTTCAGCAATAAAAAACAATACTCATGTGAATCAAATGTTAATAAATGTAGAACTATCTTTAGAAGGAAAACGAGTTTCTAGAAATCATGCAAGTTGCAACTTATGATGTCATCGACCCTGACTTTATTTATAAAAAATAACTTACGACCACATGGTCACTTTACGGCTAAATATTGACTAATTGTTTCTACGGATCTATTTTTAAGTAACGCATAAATTATTATTGTTTTAGCTTCTTTGTACTTACTGTGTTATTATCACGTACACGCTCCTAATGACACACAGGCTTTTGTATCTCAATACATAAACTACATTACGAGATTGTACAACGTTACAGGCCAACAAAGAGTTTGTACGTAGAAAAGTTTCCAGTGGGTATGCCCGCTGCTTCTTCTCATAGCACGGAACAGCAAGTTAGGTAATTCACGAGTGAGTAGTAGATAAGTTGTAACCTTCAATACCTACATCAGTAAATTAGTTAATTATTAGTTAATTAAAACTAAATAAGTATAAAAGTATAAATAAGTAATAACTAAACGCGGAAATGCTGCCAGCATTTTAGGAACGCTCCCCGTCGACAGCGATTTGGAGTCAATTTTTTACTTATAGATTTATGTTATTTTGTAAGTATACTATTATTTACAGTATAGTTTAGTTTATCTCTTTTAGAATAGAATAGAATAGAATATACTTTATTGCATAACATTAAGATACAATTCAAGAAGTTTAAGTACAGAAGACAATAGGCGGCCTTATCACTAAAAGCAATTTCTTCCAGACAACCTTAGGATGGATTCGAGAAAAATTGTGTAACATGTGGGTTTTGTAATATAACTAGAATAAATAAGTATATATATAAAATTTTGAAGTGGCAAGTATAAGACAAAGATATTGATATATATAAATAAATAAATACTCATAGTAATAATGTATAGAATTAGGTACGTAAATATGGGAGAGATGAAAATGTTATGATTGACTTTAGAGCCCGAGGTAATAATCCTTCACGAGTCCGTTGAACGTTTGAAGAGACTGGGCATGCCTGATTTTCACAGGTAGCGCATTCCACAGACACACTGCATGAACTGTGAAAGATTTGTTGTAAAATCGCGAATGATTTACAGGTGTTTCCAGATGTATGTTTTCCGATGATCTGAGGTGACGAGTGTGGCTAAAGTTCTTTTAATATCTAATATATATGAATAAATATTAAACAATGGTACAAAATTGTAAGTGAAACGAAATGTTACTTCCTAAATAACTTACATTTAAGAAGAAAAATTTAATTGATTTCGTCGCACGCGTCCCTAACCCAAAGGGCGCGGGTTCGAGCCTGCCCGGTACGGATGCACCGCTTAAGCATTTTTCTGACTTTATATGCATATTGTTACAATTACCACGTGCTAACAACGGGTGAAGGAAAATATCGTGATGAAACTGCACACCGAGATAACCGATGTGTCAAACCTGCCAAGCCGCCTTGATCAAGCGTGGCGGGTATAGTGTCCGTCCCCCTATATTGGGAGGTTTCGGTCCAAAATGAACCTACGTTTAATCATCGGTCTTATTGACTCTCTAATTCGTGCTGCACAATGTAAAACTCGTATCTCTTTCTCTCGCAGTCTTAATTATAGATTTATGTGTTTATCTCTTTTTAGTGTCGCTTTTGCGGCTCATTGAGTTTTAAATCAGAACGATTCTAAAGAAGTTTCACTTCAAAAAGCATTCATTTCAATGAGTATTGTTACGTGCGAGTCTCAGTCACAATACCGTCGCCAATATTGCGTAGACACACTTTCTGCTGCTGCAGTGTTCACCATAGAATTTATCGCGCGTAGCTCGCCTCTGAACCTCCTTTTAAACTACGCGAAACTCCTTCACTAAACTTGTCACTGTCTTCTATTAAACTCTTCTTCCAACTCTTTCGTATCGCACTTGTCGCTTCACTGTCTTGAACTGAACTCAACTCTAAGCTGCCCGGTAGGCGCGCCTTACGCTGCTTATATACCCGGAAGAATTTTCTGGAATCCATAATTTTGTTTATACATCTATCCCTTTCTAACATCTATCTATCTCTGTCTTTCCTTACCGAACCTTCTATTCGAGAACTTTCGTTTATATTACATCTATCCCTTTCTAACATGTATCTATCCTTGTCTTTTCTTTCTAGAATCTTCTACCTTTTTCTAAAAGTCTTGAAACCGGCTCACGCTAGCAGAAAGTTCTACCCTCGGTCGCCACATTATTATAAGTGTTCTAATATGCTTTTGCCAGCTTTGCTCTCGTGCCTTCGTCAGCGTAGTACAGTAAAATATTGAGGTCTGGATTCATATTAACAGGGATGCTGAAACATTTATTTATTTATTAATTAACTTACAAACATCGCTATCATTACAGTTGTGACCAATACGATAGCGTGGTACACATAATACATTATAGATATTATATATATATATATATATATATATACATATTCAGTCATCATAACATATAATATAATACGCAGTTCTTGTGAATTCAGTCACAGTGCAGATAAAAATGACAATTTCTTGACATATCTTGTTCAATGCTCGCAAGGCCTGTGTCATTGGCGCCTTATTACAATATATTCACATTGCACCCCTACATCGCCTGATTCAAATCTCTTTGATTAAGGTTGCCTCTAAGCAGGGGCGTAGCTAACGCTGTATCAATCGTGTCAATGATACGGGACCCCCAGACTACAGGGGCCCCGACTGTGAACATTGTTGAGAATAACTGATGGGCCAACAGGAACGCCTATCAGACTTGTTCATTATTGTCTGTAGAGGCAGAAAATCTGAAGTTGTTTTCAGCTATCGATGATTTGATAAATAAGCTTGCCGAAAACTGACGATAAAATATAATTTATAGTAATATAACATTGTTTTATGCTTGTATAAAGATAAAGTTTTATATTAATTTAATAATTTGCTTATTGATTAAATAATGTAATTATGGCCAGGCACCATTACAATCGCCTGTAATGTACGTCCGAAAGGGCAAACTGTCGTTCCAACAAAAAACTCCAACACCTTTGTAATTTTATGATTGTGACAGTTTATACAATAAATGTTTATTCTATTCTAAAAAAAAGGCGAGAAAAGTCTATCATTGATTTGAATTGTTTGTCTAACTTAGCTTCGAGGAATATTAAGTAATAACTTATAATCAATATATAATTATTTTAATTCAATTCGAGCATTTATTGTTTCTTTTATAAAAAAAAACTTTGCCCTTCCTTTGGGCCTCCCGACACATTTTGATACAGGGCCCGTCTAAGGCAAGGCAAGAGATCGCTTTGAGCGTTATGACTGCCATTTGTAGTAGCCGTCCTTTTAGTGTCGCTTTTTCGTTTCAACGAGTTTCAAAACACGATTCTAAACAATATCACTTCAAAAAGAATCTTCTAGGAAATACAGAGAAACAATCGCAACAAACTGTATTGTTACGAACTACAGGACTCGAATAAAAAATGCCCTTGGGTACTACTATAGAATTTATTAGAACTGTACAAACACGTATAAAACAAATACAAATAAAACTGGATGCAACCACTTCACACTGGACGATTTAACACAATTCGATACGCGCAAAGTCCGTCGTCTATGTCGTTAATCGAGAGTAGTAGAAAACATCTTACTCGTTTCGTAGCCATCGCTTGAGTGCCCGCCCCTCCATTCGGGCAGTCTTATACTCGCTACACCGTACAAATAAATTGGCTGCGCGCACTGAGTTTCCGAGAAATACCAATTTGCACACCTGCGAACGGCCCCAAAGTCGTCAACAATAACAATAAGGATTAGTTCGACGCTAATGATGGTTATAAAACAAGTAGAAAAACAATAGCATGTTTTTCTTAATTACAAATTCAAAACACAAAACAATTCCTTAATTCGGGAAGGTAATAAACTGCGCTTACAACAGGCAGCTGTGCGCTTATTTAGACAAATTGTGAAAGGTAAACGAAATCTACGGCTTTATCGATTGTTGTTGAATAAGTATATGATAAATTGCAGACCATTCATCAGATAATAGACATGAATAGGTACTTAATTTGTTTATGAATCAAACAGTTGTGGGCGTGACCTTGCAAGTGAATACGAATGTGCAAGACGGATGGGCGTGTGTTCCTGTTAAATAAATAATAATGTCCTCACGCCTATTTCCCTAAACAGGAGGACAAGGATTTGATATCAGCATTTTTTTGGCGTTAACTCGGTAAAATTTTGTATCCAACAGGAATATTTTCTTTCTCCTGGAAAATCAGCGCTGTGGTGGAGGAAATGCTTTCTTTCTTTCTTGGGTTTCTTATAGTCTTTTCGTCCTGATTATTTTACTTTTAACAGGCCGATCCCTATCAATGAACAATGCATTAACGGTTCAATCTATACTAATATTATAATATAAAGAAAGATTTGTATTTTTGTATGTTTGTAACGAATAAACTCAAAAACGACAGGTCCGATTTCAAAATTTTTTTTCACCATTAGAATGCTACATTATACCAGATTAATGTAGGCCATCCTTTCCCAAAGTGGTCGAAGGCCGAAAGGAGGGCGGTAAAAGACCCAGAAAAAAAATGGGGGCGTTGTGTAGAGGCTTGGGGTGCGATTTGTAATTTCATCTAGCTAGGAGGACTCTTAGACACCAACTGAACTCTGGGCTCTCGACTACAACTTTTGAACATCAACTGATATTAATTAAGAGATTGCTCAAACTTGGTTTGATATTTCTCTCCGCGTAGTTCATATATCTATCCTGTTTTATTGAATAAATGATATCAACAAACTTATTAAACAGCATCAGATTCATCCTTCACATTAGTTTTTATATAAGAATCGATTATGTTTGTTTTATTTTGAATAAAATCTGTCTGAATACTATAAAGTTGCGTTTCAATAATCATTCTTATGGGCAGGTGTAGCCCGTAAGACTTAACTTGAGACCTCAGCGCCGTTGTGTTCTACCTACTGCGCTTAGGTCTCAAGTTAACTCTTGCGGGCTATAGTAAAAGTCTCGTTTAGAATGAATGTTTAATCTCCGCTAATATAGCTCACAATAATCAATTAATTTAATTTGACGTTATAGTGGTTTTTAAGTAGGTGAAAAAATGGGGGCGCTAAAAAATATTTTTTTCTCAAAGTGGGCAGTATACAAAATAAGTTTGGGAACCACTGATGTAGGCTATATTTGTTACTAGAAAAAATTAGGGATCTCTGGGTGGTTAGATTCACAATTCGAACCGGTAGGTGGCACTGGAATCGGGTTTAGATTTTTATTTTTTCAGGGCAAGACAACGTCTGTCGGAACCTTAATTTAATGCACCTAAATGATAACTGCTAATGTCCTACCACCACACGTCTATACATTTACAAGTTATGACTTTTTAAATACCTATGTAAATAAATAAACTTCGTTTTTGAAACCACTATTTACGATTAAACTCGGATATTAGATTCGATATTTTATCATCTGTGCATTGTATGACGTTGCTATTAAAGTGCGTCTCATGAATGAATTTGCGCGGCAAAAATTTGAACTAATTAGAACAGATTAGCCTAGTCATATTGTTATGTTGTTTTTACCAAGTATTTTATTGTAAATGTTACATTATACTATTATTCTGTTTACTAATACTATTAAATTGGAATCTTTGGAACATTCTGTTGCATGATCGTAGCGCCTCATCTACCGGGCTTCTCTCATGAGACAGAGTCTACGTCGCTTAAAACCTGAAACAACGAAGTACGACAATTATGAAATTTGTAGCATTTAAAATTTACTGTCAAGAAATTCGTATCTTGATTGATCGACTTGAGTATTTTTTCTGGTATAGGTATATTAATACAAATTAGTGGTCGCTCGTGGTCGAAATTCGATCATAATTATTAATTTAAATTATAAGTTTGAATATTATTAAGGTTCTGTTTTCAAAGACTATACTTCTATAATTAGAGATTTCGCCAAGGCTACACTGTTAATTTGACTTTAACAATAAACAGAAGAGTATATATCCGTGTATGTGTCAAATACATGGTAGTGTGTGTAATGTCTTTTTTATTGATTTAATGTATTTTTTATGCAGAATTAAAAAAGAAATTAACATTCTGCACCCCTTCTCTATATAAACTATAAGTGTGCCAAATTTTATACTCCTCCGTCCGCGCAATTTTCGTAAAAAGGAGTACAAAGTGTTTGCTTCACGTATTAATATATACATATAATTTCTAAACAAAAGAACGGCCTACTCGACATTTCGTAATATGTCTATCGGTACGCAAGTTCCGCAACGTGGCCCATATATTAAAGACTGTAACTTTACACTGCTCTTACACCGCAAACCGTCCACAAAATTGACACTAATTTAAAATTACACCAAGGAAGTAGTTTTCATGTTCTTATAATATAAATACAGTGTGGCCAGTACTATGCCGCACCAAATATATAAAAGCTTTTTGTTGGAAATTACAACACTGCTGTTGAATCGCTTGGACAGTGAGGTGTTGAGGCCATGAACCTCTAAAGCAGTGCCGTAGATAGTCTTTTCTGCGGTCTATGCGGGCTTCTATAACTGCGACCTTGTTTTTTTAGATATTATAGGTACCCTAGCTAGAGCAATGCTATGATTAGGCCTACTTTATTTCATTAAGTGTGATAAAATAACGCACAAGGACCTTCGTGTTGGTGGACCAATTATCTAACATATTGGATTTTTATAGTTTAAAATTTAACAGACGTTTTTGATGATACTGGCATGTAGGTACGTATGTGTTGAAATCGAGCACTAGGGGCGCAGCGGGAACTTATTAGGAGCAAACCGAAAAAATAATAGTCCGGCCTGGTCTGGCCGTTCTTGCGCCCTCCAGAGTCTACACCCTGTGCCTGGGCACCGGTGGCGCCACCCTATTTACGGTACTGCTCTAAAGAACTCCAATTTGACTCCTTAGGTGATCAAAGGGCTATGGCGATCCAGCGAGATAACGTAGCCAGCCTTCTGAGAACCTGAGTGACTTCGATGACCTTGGCTTAGTATTCTACTTTTTTTTAACATCTCTGCGGATTTAGAAAAAGGTAGAAGTTAATTTCTAAGAAAGTTTTAAAATTTAGACACGCTTGTTGGTTATTTTTGTTATTGTGTGTGACATTTATTGAATGTATTTTTGTGTTGTGATGTACCTTACGAATAACTTATTATATTAATTTGTTCTAATTTTAATACTAAACTTATACTAATGTAGAGTGTATCTGTGACATGCTGGTGTTGTGAGGAAGTGCATGTGCAGTGTGTGTGTGTGTGCCTTATACCTATATATTATATATTATCCTAACTAGTGCCATGTGTGTTGTTTTTTCCTTTCTATGTCTGTGTATTCTACTAACAGTCTTAAGGAGATATAGGTAGAATGCAATATAACAAATAAGCATTAAGGGGACACCCATAAATTACGTCACACGAATTTCATGATTTTCGACCCCTCCCCCGTCCTTGTCACAGCTGGTCACATTCGTGATACACCTCCCTCCCTAGTGTGACATCACATATTTTACAATTTTGCATCAAGAAATTATTAAATTAAAATAGCAGTTCTGTAATTAGTTTTATTGGCATTTAAATATTTTTTTAATAATTTAAACATTATTTAATGAATCAGCATTGGCATACAGCGCGGCAATGCGGCCAGCCTTCTGGGCACGCTTCCCTCTGGCAGCGATTTGTTACATACTTCATATTAATTTCTTTATAATTTAGTTTATTTTTTTAGTATTTACTTTAATATTTTCTTTCTTTCTTCTTATCTTATTAGTTACAGCTTAAGTTTTGTATTCACGGTCTTTGTATTCTTCAAAAAATAATGCCCATAGAGCTGGACATATTTTAAAGTTTTTCGTAAATAGTTCAAATTTCATGTTTTAAAGCTTATCACATTTTGAAATGTGACGTCACGAAATTTAGGAACCCTCCCACCGCGTATTACATAATGTCACACTACATCGACACCCCGCTCCCCTTTAAAGTTATACGCAATTTATGGTTGGCCGTTAATTAATTAGGTAATCTTCTTCATTGTACTAGAACTAATTTATATAATTATGCATATTTTAATGTAAATAAATGAAGTCAGTGTAAAAATCTAAAAGACAAAGTGATATTTTAAGATAAATCGTTAAAAGAAATTAATGACTTTCATTTCGCTAATCTTAAAACACAAACTGCTTCTTAAAATAATGCAGTCGTTTCAATTTATTTTCGCAAAATCTTATCATTGTTGAAACGGTACACAAGCGAGAACTGTCAAAAATCTTTTAAGCTAATCAATTATTGCTTTGGAAACAACTTTAAAAGCTTTAATGGGACGCGATAAATCACTTTCTATGGCTACAAGCGAGCAAACTAAAAGTGAGAGCGTTGTCACGAGACATTATTGAGTGCACACTATAATCAGATAACTTGACAAAACAAATGACCAAAACTGTTACCAAAGAATCATGATATACATTAAATCATTTATTTATTTCTATATAAACTAACAAACATCGCTATCATTACAGTTGTGACCAATACGATAGTGTGGTACACATAATACATTATAGATATACTATATATATATACATATTCAGTCATAACTCATAACAATATAATACTCAGATACATTTATGCTTGCCGAGTAAAAATTAAAATCTTCTATCACAATAACGTCCTTGTATTGCACATAATTGTTCTAAGATCCTGAACATCACTATATAATTATTTCCATTATTGTTAGGTGGGATGTACAGTACGCAACATAAAAAAATATTGTTCATAGTGTTACAATTTAAGTTCTGACAAAAACAAAATCCACCTGCATGTCTGTAAAAAAACATTTTATTACCTGTCGGCATTTGAACTAGTTGTAATTCTTTTATGATCGTCTCCTTTTGTTTACTTATTGATTGATTATTGTGGAGAACAGCCTATTGTACTCATTTATGGCCGCTTGCAGGCATCATTAGCCAGGTGTGCGGCTTACGATTTCTATGAAATTACGTCGACGCTTCCCGGGCGGGCATATATGTATTTGTGCAGTATAAAACGACAGCCTGATGGAGAGAGGAGGCAGTCAAGCGAGAACCACGATCAAGACGAGACGTGTACTACAATCGGGAATCTAATGGTGATGGATTTTGCGCGTTTTATTGAATTACGACCTTCTTCATTACGTTTGGACTTGTTGTGTTCGGTTTTATTTGTACCTGTGTTATACGTGCTTGTATAGTTCTAATAAACTCTGTAATACTCTCTACAATAATGGTAAACGTGACAAACGAGTACATAGGGGGAGCTTTGGTAGTTTTACCCGTGACAGAAAAAAATGGGTAAGAAAAAGATTAAAGCGGTACGGGCATGTAATGAAGAGAAATGAAAAACATGTAACAAAAGATTTAAACTGGAAGATAGATGAATAATATGTATAAAGGCAGGCCGAAATAGAGATAGATGAATGGTGTGAAGGATAACATAAAGATTTGTAATGTATTAGAGGAAGTAGAGAAGAATAAGACTACCTACCGTGTATCTGTGCGTACTCTATGCCGTTGAAAAAAGATGAAAGAAAACAGAGAGATTGTTTTGAACGATTGCCAATACGTGCCTCTTAGAGTAAGTAAAACGATTGTTACAAATTGGTATTGTAAAGTTCTAAATCTCTATCATAGAACAAATTGTTGGTCCATAATCTATGATATTAGTTACTCAATCATAAGCATGATATTGCAAGCTTTGCTGTCTATATCTTTGGAACAGCTCGACTAAATACTAAGTAGGTACAAAGGGACATTTCGAAGGACTGAACAAGACCTTACTAATAGCGACCAACTAAATGTTGAAAGGATTTAAAGCATTTACAATTAAGGCAGGGCAGGGTCGCTCTTTTCTTGTTTACAGTGAGACTGACGAGCGGCGAGAGGACGGCCCTGACTCCTTTCGGGTTGAGCGGGGCTTATCCTCCGTCGCTTAACCGGACGACGAGTACCCGGACGAGTGGGGAGATGTCGAGCTACAGCTCCTCCCCCGCGCAGACGAAGGTTCCGGCGCTAGGTTGACCTGGCTGACCTCCGGCGCCGTGAGCAAACAGCTGCGAGCGAAAGCCAGAAGAGTCCCAGCCCGCGCTTAAGGCCGCTAGATGAAGGAGCGGAGTTGTTCCACGTTTCCCATTCTCTCGCCGCGGAATGTTCTTGCACCCTGCGGTGACAATGGATGAGGCCCTTTTGATCGGCGCCTGCCAAGGCTCATGCAGGCAGGTGATAGCCACTTCCCGCAATCCTGGCTAATAATCCTGGTGACTGGAAAGAACACAGGGAGTTTTAGTGGGTATGCCGGCAACAGACCGGCGAGTCTCCACATGCCCTCACCGTGATCCCCACACGGTGAGATGTCAGTAAGTACCTGTCGCTACCTAGTCGGTTTTCTATTCACGCTTTTCGAAGTTATCCGACACTTCAAAAAGTGTGTATTCTAGTTACAGTCATAGTAAATTATTCCTCTCTCCGTTGTCTACCTCTTATGCTTTTTTTTATTGCTGAAGTACGAGCTCATTTACGACTCCATCGGTGATAGGTAAGTATATGATGCTGCCCTCGAAGTGTAGACTGGAATCTGACCAATAATGCCAGAACACAAATCAAGGTTGTTATAGCAGCATACTTTAGACCATGGTAGCCATCCAGACGGACAAAAGCCCTACCACCTGGCTGTGGGTTATTTTGTCACCTCTTACGACAGGCTCCCTGGCCGCACGCATTAGTACTCTTCCTTCATTCCTGCACGAATTTATGGTTCATTGAAACAGTGGTAACAAGCAGAGGAAGCTTTTGTCCTTTACAGTTCCACTGTAGACTGGATCTTAGCCAAAATTTAAAGACTGATTTTTTAATGTTACTTTTCCTTCTAAAGCTTCTAGAATTGTTTTCTTTCAACTACATTATGTGATAAGTACGTAATATTGTAACTTTATACGCTATCACCACGTGCGTGTTCCAGTGGTCGGCGCCAAGACGTGCGCACGCGTCGCCCGGTGCGTGTGTTGGGTGCGTGCACGCTATTAATTATCTATGAATCAGTATAGCTTTTGCGGACATTGTTGTTACCATATGATGTCATATTTATATGGCAGTAAAAAATAAAGAAACCATTTTGATTCTGGCACCTTATTCCAATGATGTGGGTTCGAATTCTGGTCAGGTTTTCTGAACTACAACATAGTTTATAACAAAGTCGCTTTTTACGTCTGTCTGTCTATCCGCTAGCTCCATCTAAACCACGCAACAGATTTTTAATAATAATAATCGCTTGTCAATGTCACGCCACATTTAGATTAAATTTGTCAAGGGCCTCTACGTGTTGGCCTCCCCATGGCCCCACGCAAGCCCTCCAAAAGCCCGGGGCATTTTTATGGCCCGTGATCTTTAAAGACATACATTATAATAGTATTTTTTTATATATAATTTAATGTACATATTTTATAAGATAACAAGAAAAATGTAAAAAACTTGAAAATAAAATATATGTGAATATAATTCATTTATTTCAGACACAAACATTCATAATTACGACAAATTTTATATAATGTTTTAAGCGGTTTTCACCATCATTTACCCGCGGCTTTGCTCGCAATATACATAATTTAATTATTTTCTTTAAATAGAGCTACATGGTTATGCCGCGGGAAAAATCCTACTACTACACAATCTCAAACAATATAATACAATAATCTTTATTGACATAATAAAAAGGAATACACTTTATTATCTTACACAACATAAGGTAATACATACTATGGACGGTCATTCAGGCTACCTTTAGATAGGCGAGTTTAAAGCATCACACAGACTCGATCAAAATTAAAAGAGTTGTATATACGCCAAGAACCCAAGGGCTTACCGTCGTAAATAACCTAAAACCTAAGATGTACAGAATAAAACACTGTACTTAATGAATGCTCTGGTTTATTTAACTAAATAATTATTAGAATACAAAAAGGTTAATTTAAAATATCTGGTAAACAATAGCAAATGTAATTATTGGGCAGCGCCATCTAGTTCTATTTATATTTAATTAGTGCCATCTGTAACACTTGCTCTCGAATGTTCTTCGTCGCACGTTTTCGTTTTAGAACTTTTTTTGTTTGTTTTTAAATATTTAAGTAAATATTCCATTGTAAGTTCCGTTTATTTTCGCGTTATATGGACTATATTATTGTAATTTTAAAGATCTCTTTGTTCTTTCTTTCTTCTATCTAAAATCGAAAGGCATTTGAAAGTAAGGCCTCACTGGCACTAAACTGCAGAGGCCGTATGAAAACATTTTTTGATAAAATGACCAGAAGCTTTTTTGTAAGAATGAATGGTGTGTCATACAGTATTTTAGTTAAATGTTAAATGCAACGATTGTAGCTTCGATTCGAGAAATTGACTCCTTATTGGGAGACAGGCCGCCCTTGTCCCACTGCAGTCGGTAGGGCTGGGCCCTTCTCAACAAATCTATTTTAACCTATATCATAAAATAAAATGATTGATGTCTTTCAATGTAATGATGATAATATATAAAACACATATGTAATCGCTGATTATTTAAAACAAATATGTACACTCAAGGAATCAAAATGTTCGTCACCTTCAAGTCGACTTTTGCTTGCACGAGTACGAGTAAGAGTACTGTCAATATTTTAATAAATGTTACATTTATAAAATACTAGCTGTACCCGCGAGCTCGTCTGCGTGGATTTTTTTTTCTCGGAATCCTAAAAATATAGTAGCCTAAGTTACTACTTATAACATCAGCTAAAATCGGTCCAGCCATTTCAGAGATTAGATGGAACATCCAGACGTACAAAAACCAATTAAATTGATTTATTGATGTAGGTACCGCATATACTTTCATATGCATTTGGTAAGAAGCTGTTATTTTGACGTTACTAACAGACACTTAATTTTATTTACTTGTATGTATAGATAGAAACGTGAAAAAGAAAATTGCAATATTGGCAATGACAGGCGCTGAGATTAACAATAAGAAACAAAGAGGATATAATCACTACGCTTATCATAAATATTAAAATCAATAAAAAGGTTTTACATCTCTAAACAATCTTCTTAGATAAGATAGAAAATGAAACAACTTTGATCTAAGTAATTTTAAACTTTATTGCCAAAGGTAACATGTGCTCGCGGAACTTTAAATGAATCAATTTGAAAACTGGCGAACTTTATCATTCCGCCACTGTACATACCAGCAAAACCTAGTTCGCGTTGCCATGACGACGTATTTGTTAGTACATTGCAACGTTGGCAAAAAAAATGTGAATGCAGCGCCATCCTTTTGGTAGTATTCATCTATCCCACAGAAGCGAACGTCATTTATGAAGATATAAAGTAGAGAGAGAGAGAGATAACACTTTATTGCAAACCAAAATATATAGTTACAAAAACAGGCCATATTTACAATATTTTCTAGGCAATACAATAGGCGGCCTTATCGCCCAAAGCGATTTCTTCCAGGCCACTTAAATCATAGAAATTTGAATCAGGCGAACTAGGTGGTGCATGGGAAAGGTAATTAAATAAATAAACACTCAAACTAATTTAAGAAATAAATATACAAATGCATACATATATACATAGTCATATACATATACAATAATATATTTCCAAATACATAAGTTATCATTATTTTATATTTTTACGAAAATTGTGCGGACGCAGTAGTATGAAATTACGCACACCTAAGTTTATATAAAGGAGGAGTGCAGAATGTATTTTTTTTTAAATTATGCATATAACATCCTTAAATCAACAAAGAAAACATTATACACACTACCATATAATTGACACACACACGCATATATACTCTTTTGTTTATTGTCAAAGACAAATTAACAGTGTAGCCTTTGCGAAATCTGTGATTATAGAAGTATAGTCTTTGACAACAGAACCTCAATAATGTTCAAACTTATAATTTAAATTAATTATGGTCGAATTTCGACCAATGGGCGTCCACTAGTTATGATAAATGTAGTAAAGTATCTTAAGTGTTGGCCTGGGCTATAAAGCTCTGTGTCCAGTTTCGTTTAAAGCCGTTTAGTAGGTTTTACATGATGCTCTAACAAACAGACAGACAAAATTCAAAGTTTTTGAAATCTACTTGTCCGGATTGGCGCCCCTTTTTTTTTTTAAATTCGTTGTAGTAACTTAACACCCCAATCAGATTTATTATATTATAAATAGATGAAAAGATATTTCCGTAATGCTTGAGATTCGCCTGCGGTAATGTTAATGGATGTTATTTATAGCGTTAAAAATAACGCCTTCAAGTAATATATTTTTTTATGTTTGCTTATAGGCAAACTGGCAAGAATGCCATTTGATTGCAAGTGGCTACCTTCGCCCATGGACATATGCAACACTATGGGAGCCGATGCGTTGCCAACCTCGTTGAGATTTTAAATATCTGTTTATGCCCTTTTTGAAGAGCCTCATATTGTAGCACATAGGAAAACCGCTCATTCCACAGCTTGCTCACGTATGGCATAAAGAGCGAGTGCCACGCACAGTGGATAACTTCCAGGTGTCAAGAAGTGTGGATGAACTCCCAGTCGCCGGCGGGCAGTCCGGTGGTAAAATGGCGACGTAGGTACCAAACCAAACAGCTCTTCAGAACGCTCTCCATTGTACAGACAGTAGAACACGCTGAGAGTGCCAACGTCTCTTCTGAGACTTACAGGTTCTAAACCGTCTGTAAGTTCGGGATCGTCGACAATCCGGACCGCTCGGCGCTGCAAGGAGTCAAGCGGGAGCAGCTGGTACTGAGGTGCCCCAACCCAGAGATGGGAGCAGTACTCCACATGGGGACGGACTTGAGACTTATATAAGAAAAGCCTTTGTCCCGGTGCGAAGTACCGCTTCGCTCTGTGGAGCACCCCAAGATTTTTGGAAGCGATTTTCGCTTTGCTCTCCAAAGACCCCTAAATTGCACCTCACTCCTCGAAATGTCGATGCCTAAGATCCCGATAGAGTCGGAGATCTTGTGGGGAGTGCCCTGGAACTGTGACGCAAATAAAAATGGGGCTTTTTTGGCGGCGAACGCGCAGAGTTGTGTCTTTTTGGGGTTGGAAAGGACGAGATTTCGTCTACCCCATTCCGAGACCTGCTCCAGGGGGGTCTCGATTTCAGACACAAGCCGGATTCTACATTCCTCGACTTCTGTACGATGATAGCTACATTCGTATACATACATACAATATCTGTCAATGTTTACATCTTTAACAATAATTAATAACAATATTGCATCACAAATATCGCATTAGATCCTTTGCTACATCTGCGTGAAACGGTCAATAACTATAACAATATCCCAGATAGGCAACGCCGCTGCTTCAGCTGAAGACGTCAAACGGCACAAATATGGAGCATTAGGAAAAGGTTACATATTTGTGCCACCGACAAAGAGTTTCCTTAAAGACATGTGTAAGAAACTCTTTAACACTACCCAAGATCAGAAGGCTGGTTCATATTTCGCACAATAAATAAGTATTGCCATACAGCGTGGCAATGTAGCCAGCCTTCTGGGCACGATCCAGTTGACAGTGATCTGTTACATAGGACGCGTTCCGTTAGTAGCTCACAACGACCAAAATGCTCTGTCAACCGTTCCACATGGCGACCACGGTCGTTATGATCGTAGCGAAAACGTCACTAATGACGTCATCATTTTCGATCAGACAGCGCTCACAACGAACCATGTCAAGAGGTGGGTCGAAGTGGGCGTTGACCATAAAGCATTAATTCTCTCAAACGATTGACATTGAAAAAGGCGCGATTTTCAAGTCAACCAATGACATTTGTGTATTGCGTCGTTTATGACATCAACGCTCCATAATCCGTTAGTTTATGATTGTAACCTCCGCAAGCAAGAGGAACGGGAAAAGTCGCGGTCGTAAACGTGTTCGTTATGAAGTAGCCATAGTGTATTTTGTTTTAATTTCTTTTTTTATCTGAATACATGCAATACAATATGTACAATAATAATTACCATTTAGAACAGATGATATTTATATCTCAGATAATATAGCATAATGTTATTTGTTTCGTCTCTCTATAAAAATGCATCTATACCACAGACAGAGATAGATTTCTCTGAGCTATATCTGTGATACATACACGATCATTGGTTAGCACTATACAAAAGGGAAATTCAAACCAATTTTCTTGAAATTTACCGACGGGAATAATTTATGTCTCAGCCCTATGATAATTAAACAGATCGTTGTATAATGTTATGCCATATTTAAACAACGCTATGGTAAAGGATCGATGCGCATGCGCACTGCGATAAGAACACAAGTGGTAATTTATTGCATTTTGCAACATATATTCGACGACCTTCAGATGTTGAGGTTAATTGCAACTTTTACATTAAAATATGGCTGGTTGACAGTTTTTATTTTATTTAAATACTAGCGTATGTCAGCTTTCGTACGTGTTTGTTGCCATAACTAAAATATTTTTTATTTTTTGCCGGGAACTGTACTGTGCAGTTTTACTTATTAATAATATGTAAAATTACTCTAAAATTGTCAATAGTTGTAGAATATTGATAGTTTTTGAGTAGTAATGATGTGTTTTTTGTGAGAAATGTGAACTGTGTAGTCAAATTCAAACAAAACAAACTTCAAAAGTTTTTATTTAAAATAAGTTCCACTGGAGAACACTTTTTGAAGGTCTATAATTCTATGTACACGGCTTCGCGACGTGTGATTGCTGTTAAGGAGAAGAAGCGGCAAGAAACTCCTCAGCAACACGTCTAGCTAAAAATTGTTTTTCTTTATATTTTTAGTTTAGTTTATTACTTAATAAATTAATCATTTTGGCTGAAACTGGATCGAGTCTTCCATATACAGTAAATTTAGGTTCTAATGACGATGAAGGGACGACTAGAACTTCATCGCTATACCCGGAAGTAGCACGGTATACAGTATACAGTCACGGAACGAAAATATTCGTCACTTTAAAGTCGACTTTCGCTTGCGCAAGTACGAGTTCTTTCTTTCAAACAGGAAAGAAAGAATATAATATTTATTTAGAGTTATTGAAAATTATAAAAGTATACATAAGCAGTTTAATAAAAGACAAAAGTTAATTAATTCTAAAAAGGCCCTAACTCAGCAAATGCTGGTCTTCCGTTAGTGCCAAGCAGTAACGTCACCTTCACAGAAGAAAAAAATTGCTAATGAACATTTAATATTTTAATATTATTTATAATTACAACAACATGAAACAAAGAATAGATATATTTTGAAAATTTTAAGGATTAAATAAAAAGTAAACTAAATTATAAATAAGTATATATATAAATTAAAATTAAATTATAAAATCTAGTGCCAGACCGCTGTCAGTTGGAAACGTGCCCAAAAGACTGGCCACATTACCTCGCTGTATCGCAACGCTAATGCGTTGTCCGAGGTACAGACCAGTGTTTTGGTCACGTGAGGCGTCTACCAGGCGTTTCGCTATGTCTCGATAAAGTTTGTGCGGCTCAGGCCCCCATGGTCCCAAGGTCTCGACCCCAAAAGCCGCAAATATATATTTTTTTTTTGATGGCGGAATATTTGCGGCGTCTTAGGGCTTCCTGCTGTCCAGAAGCTGTACTAGCACACATGCTAGTGGCTGAATGATGGGACGCCGCCAGAGTATCGACGCAAGACGCGTCCCATACTAAAGGGCGACCCATCCTCCAGGGCACCAATGACATACCATGGGGTCTCTTGCCATCGTCGCGGCACAAGCCGTTCGGTTCTAGAACGGCAGGTACCCCGGCGGTGACAAGAGCCCGACGGATTGTGTCATTAAATGCTGCATGGCGCGGAATTCTGCCGGCACTTCTGGTACAAGATAAACCATGGTGACCGAGGCGCTCCACCTTATCTCCACACTGACAGTGGTGTGGGATAACACAGGCCGCCCCTAGGCGAATGCAGGCACTTATTCTAAACGTGTTATCGTCTAGAAAAGTGCCCAAATTCGGCGAGGGAAGTGCCTGTAGCTACAAGCCAGACTCCCAACGCGAAACAGTCTCATTGGCACACGTATCCAGTAGATTTCGATGTACCAATGAGCAAAGCGGGCCCGCGGTCCCACAGCTTCTGTGACTTTGGGTTTAGAGGAAAAATTTAATATTATAGGTACATAATGTTATGAAATAATTATAGAAATGTGAACATAATCATTTAAAAAAATAATAATAGGTACGTTACGAACAAAATTAAATTAAATTAAATAGAACTATAACTATGAAAAAGACTCAACCAGGCTTACTAAAGGCGCTTGTATCAAGTGCGAGATCTGCTTGCTCATCTGTTTATATCTCAAGTCCTTTTTTTATAAGTTTGATACAGAAGTATGTTACAGAATTACTTTTCGAAGAATTAATGGAGCTGTAGCAAACAGTGCATGCTCAGTAAGACAAAGACAGAGTAAGAGGAAAGAAGAATATTATTACTGTTATAATAATGACGGGACGTACTAAAAGTTTGTACTTCTACATATCTCCATAAATTCCTTACATGTTTGGAAAAATTAAAATGTTATACAGAGGATTGTATAAGAGGCTGGAGCGAGCTGCTATGTAAATGGAGTTTTATCATTTAAATATTCTTCAACTAGCTGCGCCCCGCGGTCTCACCCGCATGGTGATGGAAAATCGTTATATTTTGGATAATTCACACTATATCTTTATAAATTATAGCCTGTGTTATTCTGATGTATAAGCTATATTATTGTAAAGTTTCATTAAAATTCAATAGTTTTTGCGTGAAAGAGTAACAAACATACATACATCCACCCTATATCCTATAAATATTGTTACGAGCTAAAAGACTCGAATTAAAAATGCCGGTGGAACTATAGAATTTATTAGAACTGTACAAACACGTATAAAACAGATACAAATAAAACTGGATGCAACCAGTTCACACTGCACGATTCAATGCAATTCGACACGCGCAAAGTCCGTCGTCTATATCGCTAATCGAGAGTACTACAAACGTCTTACTCGTATCGTAGTCGTCACTTGACTCCTCAACCCCTCCATTAGGGCATTGTTTTATACTAACTATACAGTACAAAAAAAATCGGCTGCGCGCACTGAGTTTCCGAGAAATAGTAATTTGCACACCTGGTTACCTATTCCTGCGAACGGCCAACAAAGTCGAAAACAATAACAATAGGCTATTGTCTAATTGCAAATTTAAATACGAAGTAATAAAAAGAACTCCGAATGCGGGAGGAGCAATAAACGAGATGCGCAGCATTTCTTTGTCGGTATGTGACAATAGGGATGCAGGTGGCCCCACTTGTAATAATATTATAAACGCGAATGTTTGTAAGAATGGATGTATGTTTGTTACATACGCGACCATTTTGGCTATTTTCGTCTATCCCACGAAAACGACGTCATTTATCGGGATGAAATATCCTAAGTTCTTACCCGGGATGTAAGCTAGCCTTGTATCGAGTTTCATTTAAATCTGTTCAGTAGTTATCACGTGTTGCTCTAGCATTCAGGCAAAATTCTAAGGTTTTTATTCGAAATCTGCTGCTCTGATTAGTCTGGTAGCTTCTATTATTTTTCTCATATTTAAATTAATTGTAAAAACTTGAAACCTCCAACAGGCTTATTATAGTACTAGCTGTGCCCGCGACTCCGTTGGCGTGGAAATCTTTTTCGCGGAGCCCTAAAAAATGTAGCCTAAGTTTCTCGTTATAACATCAGCTATCTGCCAGTGCAAGTCCATCAAAATCGGTTTAGCCGTTTCGGAGATTATCCGGAACATCCAGACAGTTGGACAAAAATTAAAAAAATGATCTTTTCATATACATACTGTATATACTTTCATATGCATTTAGTAAAAAGTTGTTATTTTGACATTACAAACAGACACTTCCATTTTATTTGTTTGTATTGATTTAGGAAACAAGAAATGCAAGTTCCAATAAGATCGAAGTCGGGATCAAGATAGAAGAATTCAAGTAACGCCTTACTCTTGTCTTGACCTCCGAGACGAGAGGACACCACTATCCTCTTTCCTGCTCAGTACAATGCCACTTTTTTATTGCATAAGTTCAGCAGACAAGCAGACGGGCCACCTGTTGGAAAGTGGTTACCATCGCCTATGGACATTTGTAACACCAAAGGTGCTACCAATGTGCTGTCGCTCTCTAACGGAAGTCTGGAAACTGGCGACTAATGCCGGGACGCAACTCAAGGTTGTATATTATATTTATTTAGGTTTATGGCTTGGCAGCTAGGCCTTTAAGCCAGATCTTAGATTATAATGTAGTTTCTTCATTTTCTTAAGCCTATGTGTAGCACAGCTGAACTGTAAGTTATCAGCTGGTGCCATTCAACGGAGTTCTTGTGACAACTCAAAAGGCCACGTTTGACTATACAGTTCACATTTCTCACAAAACACATAATTACTAATCAAAAACTATCAACATCCTACAGCTATTGTTCATTTTAGAGTAATTTTACCCATTTTTAGAAAATAAAACTGCACAGCACAACATCTCCTTTCAGTTCCCGCCAAAAACTCTTCAACTCAAGGTTGTTATGGCGGCATATTATAGACAAGGGGTGGTAGCCATCCAGATAGAGAAATATCCTACCACCTGACTGTGAAATCATAGAGAAGTATAAAAGATCTGACACACTAGTGCACTTGATGAAGATTATTTAGATAATTTTCTAGTCGAGCTCATCGAGATCACCTCTGTATAAAACCCACTTTAGACCGATGTGTGAAGCCAACTTGGCTGTTCTTCCACATTTAAGGCTCCTATTGCCGCGAAAGGTAGTAGGTAAAAGTAGACTGGGGATTACGTTACTCTCAGTACGTCGCATGATTGATTCATATAACACTCTGTCACTCAGTTTTTTTTTTTTTATAATGTCTGCAAACACTCTAACACTCTGTTTATGAATGTTGATATTTTTGCATGTTCTCTGGCCAAATTTAGAAGGTCCATTTTGCTTGTATTAAATGACTTTGACAGTACTCTCGAGCTGGAATAGTTTTTTTATTATTTTATCTTTGTTACACATCTCATGTCATTAAAAACAACTTTATATTACCTTCTTCTGTAATATGTTCTATACAGTTTTATATCCTATGCTTCTTTTTACTTATTGTTAATATTTTTGTATCTTTTGTATTTATATTCAGTAGTGGTCGCCCAGTGGTCGAAATTGGACCATAATTAATTTAAATTATAAGTTTGAACATTATTAAGGTTCTGTTGTCAAAGACTATACTTCTATAATCACAGATTTCGTCAAGGATACATTGTTAATTTGACTTTAACAATAAACAAGAGTATATATGCGTGTGTATGTCAAATACATGGTAGTGTGTGTAATGTTTTTCTTATTGATTTAATGTATTTTTTATCCATATATTTAAAAAAATATTACCATTCTGCACTCCTCTATATAAACACGTAAAAAGGGGTACAAAGTTTTTGCTTCACGTATTAATATAATGACAATCTTTAAAAAAATCTGTGGACAGTGTCCTTGGCTTTAATATTATTACCTGATCTAATTGTAACTCTTTGTTGTGACTTTAAATCAGTAAAATTAAAAATTGTGTTCTTTCTCCGTTCGTGCACAGATAATGCCACTTACTGGTGAAGTAATTGCCATTACTATTATTAATTGCCATTAGAATGATGATACAATTGACTCATATATCTACTTCTATGATGAATGTGCGTCTGTTTACTCGATGCAAATTCGCAGTAGGCCACGATGACATATTTGCGTTTAGCGTGTTGCTTCGTTTACATAGAAGACGTTTGTTTAATAGTTACCAATTATAGTATCAAGGCATGAGTGTGAATATAGGCCAAGGTGACTTACAGAACACACTATATTATAATTGTTGGAACTTTTTAGAATATTTTATCAAAATTTAAATGTATGATGTATCTTATATGACACTTTTGTTTTTAAAATGTCACTTGTGAAAATTTTCTGGAGTTTTTGGCGGGAAGTGAAAGGAGACGTTGTGCTGTGCAGTTTTATTGGCAAAAATGTGTAAAATCACTCTAAAATGAACAATAGCTGTAGGATATAGATAGTTTTTGAGTAGTAATTATGTGTGTTTGTGAGAAATGTGAACTGTATAGTCAAATGTGGCCTTTAGAGTTTTCACAAGAACTCCGTTGGATGGCGTCAGTTGTAGCCTACAATACAACTGCACTACTACACGAAGACTTATACATCAGAATTGGCTGTATGGACTAAATATTCCTTTGCCTGCCCTTTAAACCAATTGTAGGACTACCACTACTACTGAAAATTTTCTGTAAGCGCAACTCAAATATAATGTTTTTAGAATAGAAATATTATTTAAAAAAACAACAACATCTGGCGACCGTGATAAAAGGAATGGATTGTGCAACATCATGCATACGATATTGTTACATGCCGTCAAAGATAAACGCACAGCTGCCTGTCGTAGCGCAGTTTATTGTCTTCCCGGATTTAGGAATTCTTTTGTGTTTTGAATTGTAATTAAGAAAAGCATGCTATTGTTTTTCTTCTTGTTTTATGACCATCATTAGCGTCGAACTAATCCTTATTGTTATTGTTTTCCGTTTGCAAGTGTGCAAATTACTATTTCTCGGAAACTCAGTGCGCGCGGCCAATTTTTTTGTAAAGTGTAGTTAGTATATGACAATGCCCGAATGGAGGGGTGGGCAGTCAAGCGACGACTACGAGACGAGTAAGACGTTTGTAGTACTCTCGGTTAGTGATATAGACGACGGACTTCCGCGAGTCGAATTGTATCGAATCGTTCAGTTTGAATTGGTTGCATCCAGTTTTATTTGTATTTGTTTTATACGTGTTTGTACAGTTCTAATAAATTCTATAGTAGTTCCAACGGCATTTTTAATTCGAGTCCTGTAGCTCGTAACAATATATAATGATATATCCATAAGAATTTCAAAAGTCTAGACCTCCGACAGAACAAGAACCCATAAGGCAAATAAATAACGATGTTCTAATATCTGCAGTGCGGATTACCAATGGATCTCACGACTTGTATGAGCGAGACCGGCTTATCAATATATCGCTAGAAGATATTTTATTTGTTACAATGGCCGCCGTTTTCACATATTGAAATGAGCTTTTCTGAAAGATCGAGGAAATATGTACATAACAATTACATTTTAACCAGATGTTGTGTCCAGAAGACTTCAATCAGAATTAGTGCAGTAAGAAAGCTTTACTGGGACCATAGTACAAAGTGTGAAAACAAGGACGAATTCCAAAAAAGGAAATGAAGATTTTGAAATTGGTTCAAGAGCAATTGTAAAAAATGAATGCAATGAATTTAAAAGAAGTAATTATAGTACTTCAACCTTTTCCTTGGTGGGGAGGATTTAGGAGAACAACTCCCATAATAATATTCCTCCGTCGTTTATGAATATAGTTTTTTTTTTTTAAATGGCTTTAATGTACAGACAAGGCAATGTTTAGAATTTTATAATATTTTAGATTACAAAAAGGATACTACAAGTAAATTTTACGTCAATCTTAAAATATTGCTTGCAGTGAAGGCAAACGACTGATATACCAGTCGCGCGGCGCCAGACCGTGGCCGCATGACGCCTTCCACTGGTTGCATCTCCCCATTGTTCGACAAGACAATATGCACGTAACAAGGTGCCGAACACGTCAGCATGCCTCATGTACATGAATCATCTTCAATCAATGCAAAATAGCAAACCACCGCCACGCAGCAAATTATTTCATTTCTAGCAAATGTATCATGGTCAAATTGCTAGAATTATATGTTTCTGATAAATACGCAAAGGGATACGTAAGAGGACAATCCATTGATATTAAAGAGCGTCTCCAAACGCAAGAGTTGTTATATGGCCGAAATACTTTAGGCTTTGGACTGATTATGGATTTGCTAAGTATTATCCTAAACTAAGGACGCGTTCCTTTAGTATCTCACAACGCCCAATTTGCTCCGTCTGCCGTTCCACAAGGCGACCGCGGTCGTTACGGTCGTGGCGAAAACGTCACTAATGACGTCATCATTTTGATCACAACGACCCATGTCAAGAGGTGAGATAGAAGTGGGCAGCATTAATTCTCTCTATCTCTTGACATTGAAAAAGGCGGGAATTTCAAATCAACCTATGACATTTGTGTATTTCGTTATTTATGACATCAACGCCCCATAATACTGTTACAAGTTGGGCCAAATACAAGGGATGCACATCTGCCTGCCATAAAACCTAGTTTATTGCACTTCCTCTATTCGGAGTTATTTTGTTTAGACAATAGCCTATTGTTATTGTACTTGATTATGGCCGTTTGCAGACATAATCCTACAGGTGTGCAGAATTATGTTTTCTGGGAATAGCGTCGATGGTGGTGCAGGTGTGATTCGTGGAAATCATTGTTTACACGGTCCTAAGCTGAGTATAAAGGGGTGTCCGAACGGAGAGATGGGCAGTCAAGCGACGACTACGATACGAGTAAGACGTTTGTAGTACTCTCGGTTAGTGATATAGACGACGGACTTTGCGCGTGTCAAATTGCATTGAATCGTGCAGTGTGAACTGGTTGCAACCAGTTTTATTTGTATTTGTTTTATACGTGTTTGTACAGTTCTAATAAACTCTATAGTAATTCCAACGGCATTTATTTTAATTCGAGTCCTGTAGCTCGTAACAATACGTTTCACTGGAGTTTATTATTATAACGTCCGCAACTTCGATCAACATTATTGATTGAAAGTCCGCAAACAAGTGGAACGGGAACAATTGCGGTCGTGATCGTGGTCATTGAGTCTCTTGTGGAACGTAGTATAAGTGTAATATAAACGGAACGCGCTTGTCAAAGTCATTAGCAGAGCAGAGTTTGACAGGCGCGTCAACTGTGACATATTTTAAGGACAAAATAAGGATTTTTTTGAGGCGGAGGAAATGCATTTCGCACACTACCGAATCCTTTGCTAGGGATTAGACCAAAGCGATGAGAGGTAAGCCACTGAAGATAGCGCAGCCACCAGAGTCAATCGCCAGCATGTGTGGAGACTCAGCACGATACCTCCCTCTATGTAGAGAGGTAACTCATGGGCCAATACTCCACTAAAACCACCCTCCCCCCGTGTGCCCCGCGCTTATGGTAGGAAGAGCGTGAGACTTAGAACGTAGTTATGCCCACGCTAATCCTGCGCAGTAGTACCTGAGAGTGCCCCGGGAAGCAGGACAGTCTCACTTCATCAACAGGGGGATGACTCCTCCTCTCCCTAGTTGCTGGAGGGCCCCTGCAGCGGTATTACGGGAGACTTTGCGCATACCTGCGTCTCCGGGGCCCGGACTGATGTCGTTACTCACGGGACGCATGCGCACCTCTCTCCTTTTCTCATTCCGCGGCCTCCTTATGAGACTTTAAAGACACCCTTGGTTCACGTACGTGGAGCCTTCCTGAGTAGATTAAAACTAAGATTGTTAAGAAAGTAAAATAAAATCACGAACGACCTAATACGACAAATCGTGGTCGGTATCAGAATATATCCTCGGAGCTGCCCCTTTCCTCTCAGACCCTGAGCCCGATGACGACAAACGACTCGACGATGATGACGACGATCTAAAATCAAAGGTACAAGCTTGAAATACATTCTATTGTTAAATCCGAGTTGCATTCGGAGCAACCGCTTTGGACCCTGGGGTTGGAATAAGATTTCAATAACCTTTTTAAACATAGACCTATAAACGAATTGATGTCTAAACGCACTTTCAAGGAATTTATTAAGTTTTGTGTAGAAATAGTGAAGAAAGTAGTCAACAAATACAAAACAGATAAACAGTACATTATTTCGTATATTTATACATATAGAATAATGTATTGTTACGAGCTACAGGATTCGAATTAAAAATGCCGTTGGAACTACTATACAATTTATTAGAACTGTACAAACACGTATAAAACAAATACAAATAAAACTGAATGTAACCAGTTCACACTGCACGATTCAATGCAATTCGACATGCGCAAAGTCCGTCGCCTATATCGCTAATCGAGAGTACTACAAACGTCTTACTCGTATCGTAGTCGTCGCTTGACTGCCCATCCCTCCATTCGGGCATTGTTTTATACTAACTATACAGTACAAAAAAAATCGGCCGTGCGCACTGAGTTTCCGAGAAATAGTAATTTGCACACCTGGTCATCTATTCCTGCGAATGGCCAACAAAGCCGAAAATAATAACAATAGGCTATTGTCTAATTGCAAATTTATATACGAAGTAATAAAAAGAACTCCGAATGCGGTAGGGGCAATAAACGAGATGCGCAGCATTTCTTTGTCGGTATGTGACAATAGGAATGCAGGTGGCCCAACTTGTAACAACATATAGAAAAATGTACAAAAAAGTAAAAATAGATCTAAGGAAGTGTATAAGAGTAGATAGTAAACAAATAGATAAGTAACAAATAAGATATAACCATACAAAAATATAACGAAACATAGCAAGTAGGATATAAGTAAACATACAAGCAGAAGTAATGTAAACACACAAAATAGGATAAGGTATAAAAAATTGTAATAACCCAAAAACAGTAAAGTGGCTTTATCATAGAACACTTTTTATTAGTCGTAAGGGCCAATGTAGTATTTGGAAATAAAGAAATCAACAAAATATAAAAATATAATGTTAAAAGCCCCGCCAATCCAGTTCGTCCGGAAAGAGAAAAGAAAAACCATAGACCTATATTTTTAAATTTAAAAGTCGGTTTAATTTATACATTTGCAAAGGTGACTTCGAGTGCTGTTCTCGATTGCAACATCACCGACCAGACGTATCCATAATCCGTGAAAGCAATGAACCAACCTCCTAATCCTGGGTGATGCAAGCCGGCCATATGGCACGCACTCCATATGGTCACTCCGAGAATGGCCACCGCGCTAACTATGTCACTTGCACCGCCATAAATAGACATAAACAACTCGCATTTCGTGGTATTCATTTGCGACACTAAACATACGGAATTACGGAACATGTTTTTATAGTAAGCAACATTAATTCTAACATCATTTACATACTGGCAATGATATCTTTATGGAAATAGCCGTCAATCCCATGGAAACTACAAGACACTACACCCAGTTTTGATTTTAAGTGACGAAGTTTTTAAGTAATGCTCTAACAGACAAACTTTTTAATTTCATTCATTTTGCAAAATTTGTCAAAGGACAATGTAAATATTAAAATTTGTTTAAGCTGCCTTAAAGTTGGTGTTTTCGAACCTAATAGTATATTTGTCATAATTTAAGCGAATTGCTTCACTTTTTTTGCTAATTGTAAAATGTTTTTATACGAATAGTTCTATTCTTGTTTTTAAATGTGTACGCAAGGAGGCGCCGTCTTTGTGCAAAAAAATGCCTATCAAAATATATTAAATCCGTGGCACTACTGTAGCTACAGAGTAAATTTTAAAGAAAGTGTTTATAACAATAAACATCATATAATTTTAAAGTATTAAGTAAGTAGTATAAATTCACAACAGCTAAATAATACATTATTTCAACTTGGCACATTTGACAAGTCTCAATTATTATATACTCTTTACGTACACTAGCGCCATACTTGTCGATTCTTGAACTACTGCTTTCCACTGGTCATTTTTTTGGTTTGATTTCTATAAGATTCTTACCTTTGCCCTCCATATATAAACGAAGTTGTCGTTTTTATGACACCTGTGTAATTTCTATCAACGAAGTATTTGACATGCTTCATTAATTAATTAAATTTTTTATTTTGTTTTTTTAGGGGGCTTTATCCTAGGCTTGCCAGACCCTAGGCCCTTGCCCCGGAATTTTGCCTCTTGTCCCGTGTCCAGTAATTAGCGCTTATTGTCCCGGATTCTGAAAACTTACTATTTTTTAACAAAATGTACCAAAACAATTTCTGTTTCTAAACACTTACTGATTGTTTTTTAAGTTTGGAATTTATTGTTTTAACATTTTTTATGGTAGTATCTTATTATTGTTGTTTTTTTTCTTCAGTTTATTACTATTTAATTTGTAATTTAGTATTCATTGTCTACCAAAGTTTCAATTTGCTAATTTAAGCTAAGTGCTCAATTCTATGGTAGTTTAACGTGTTGATTTACTACCACAGTGCTTCATCTTAGAATTATAACTGGCGTTAATTACCTACTAAGTACAGAGTACATGCCTATCTAATAAAAGTATGTATTTGAAAATAAATGGCATATTTCTTTTCAAATACAAATATGAATCCTTTAAAAATAAAAAAAATAAGAAAATATATGATATTTTCTACTATGGCCTCGACCCAACATTGTTTTTCTACAATTGTCCCGGATTTGATAAGTTACTATCTGGCAACCCTAGTTTATCCACACGGATACGTCAACACCATAGTACCCTAATCTAACTTATTCTACATACATTATATTATAAAAAAGGTAAACAAAGGCAGTCACTGATGAAGGACTCCAATTAAACCACCCAGCCGTTGAGATATTTCTGATGTGGGCTCAGACAGAAATGTTTGAATAACACCAATATCCAAAGGATTTAGACTGAAGTCTCCATCAGTGCCTGTGTTTCCTTTTTGTTTCTGACACAATTCCTCAGCAAATGTTGGATATCATCCAAATCATCACAAGTAGTGCAGTTTGGTGAATCTACTTTTCTCATGAGATACGCAAACTTTGCTGATGGGTGTTAATTTATTTTACAAAGTGAACTAAAAAAACTAGATTTCTCTTAATTTTTTATTTTCATTCCAGACTCAAAAATTGTAACAAACACAGAAAATAACAATCAAGCTTAAACAAATAAATCACAGATGGTTGATTATATATTTCTGCACATATTCTTCCGATAACTCGACCTGCCTTTCTCTGTAGGGTTTACATATTTTCGCATGAGCAATTACAGGTTCAGATCTATCTTCGTTCAAGTACTTGATATACGTGTCGGGATCGTCAAACACCATTTGAGCAGTCTTGGGGTCCATTAGGACGTATGGAAAGATACAAATAGCCTCTATCATACCAAACATACGACTCCTTTCACACCAACCCAAAAACGATACTTTATCATAATTTATTTCCTTCATTCTAAGCTTGGTTACTTCATCTAAATTTTCCATGAAAGTTTTAAAGTAATGTTTGAAAACTATATGCTCGTTTCTTTCTCGAAAACTTCTAGAAGTTGTCAAATAAAAGAAACTTAGGAGGTCAAATGTCGGCGGACCGTATCTCGTGCATTGGAAATCGATTATTATTGAATTCACAGGGGCACCATTCTCGTATTTAAACAATATGTTATTATTCCACAAATCTTTATGAACCAACACGTTCAAGTCTCCTTCATATTCTTTAAGAGTATCACAGGCAGCTACGTATGATTTCGCTAGTTTTTCCTCCAAGTTTTCCATGTGATATTTAGTAGAAAATTCTTTTAAGAGATTTGCAGTTAATTTCGCTGCGGCGCGCATCCATAAGGTGTCTTGGAATGTGGTTTCAAAGAAAACATGGCCATAGTCGTCGAGGATTCGATATGGATGGTTTCCATTGAGGGTTTTGTTAGTTTCATAGTTTGCACATGACGCGTGGAAGCGAGCGATGGACGCTGTGGTGAGTAGTACATGAGGCAGGTCGAAAGTTCCATGGAGTGGTAAGGAAACGTACCCCTCGAAAGACAAGTCCGGCATTACCAGGAGTGTTTCTGTGTAGATGTACGCTTTCGTCACCCAAGGGTTTGTACCTGGAATTAGGAAATCGACATATTTCATATCCTAAACACATAAAATCATGCAGGATACAATGAGCATCTATAAACTTTATAAATACAATGACTCTAATTGCCGGGAAGTGTGGCAAACCTTTAGTGTGGGATGCGATCTGCTTGGATACGTTGGCCGCATCCCATTTGCCAAACACGTCTAGATCAGCCAGTTCGGCGGCGGAAACAGCTGAGTCGCCCAAGCGGCGCAAATATGCAACCCTCAGTGAGAGTAGTAGGTATGTGCCGTTTGTTGATGAAACGCTTAAATCGTGGTGTCCTGAGGCTACGAGCCTCTACCAAAATTTATTAAAACGACTCATTGCCCGTTCAGGTGATCGGAAGGCTGGTGCTTACCTTGGGCAACGGATCAGTATGGAGATCCAGCGAGGAAACGTAGCCAGCCTTCCGGGCACCTAACCCACAGAAGACGGTGGTCTACGCTCAGTATTCTACTTATAATCTTGAGGGACTATGGTTAGAATACAATACAAATAAGTTATCTTTTATTGTGTATAAGTCATGCGCAGGTTTGCCGATAAGAACCCCTCCCGCCTCCCACAACTGCGACCCGCAGTCTAGTTCTTAGTACTACTTAGACAAGCCCCGATCCCAGTGGTAGGAAGTGGGAGAGGCGACCATCGGCAAACCTTCTGCGCACGACTTATAATATAAATATACCTTAATTATATTTATGCATTTTTGTCAAAAATTATAAACATTGCACATAATCATATCCTTTTCGTTCAAAATATAGATAAAGATTAATAAACAAAAATGTAACTTTTTCTAATCCTTTCATTGGTTAGTGACTGGTCAAGTGGTCACATAATGCGAAATTGTTAAGGTGTGATTTAAAAGTTACGAGTTCATATAGGTACTGAATTCTAAACTTACCATAAACTCCTTTGAAATCTTCCAGCAGTTTAAACACGGCCATCTCACGCCAAAAATACTTATTCTCCACAATAAAATCCTTCTTAGCTGCATTTCCCATTGGCATCCTTTTGATGAACAACCGAATAACTTCAACCCCTTCCCCCACTTTCACCTTTAATCCAAGCCGCATGTGATCCCCTAGAAAGCCTGACAAGCCATCCACTGCTGGCTTTATCTCGTAATCCAGCAGTTTGTAAACAACATTGCCAGCAATAGACTCTCTGATAACGTGGTCTAATTGTTTCTCGTTCAGGATGTCATCGAGCGTGTAATTTTGACCCACCATTTTGGTCCGTCAATGATGGAATGAATATTTTCGGATGCTATATATAGTATTTAATGCACAACAATTTATATTAATAGAACAGATTTGTTCATTGTTGAGTCCCATCAAACAATTGCGAGTTGGATTGTATGAGATAACGCTGCGGGCACATCAGGTATCGCGAATATTTGCCTCATAACATATTTAAATTAATAATGAATGAATGAAATTGAAAGAAAAGAAGAGAAAGAATGAATGAAATGTCATTAGTCAACTTTTTTTATTGCACTAGTTCAGAAGAGAGGCAGGCGGCCTACCTGATGGAAAGCGGTTACCATAACCTATGAACATTCGTAACACCATATATGCTATCAATGTGCTGCTGCTCTCTAAAGACTAGACTGGGGGTGGTAGCCATCCAAACGGGCAAATAATCAGCCACCTGGCTATTGGTTGTTTTGTCGTCCATACGGCAGGCCACACAATTTAATTTAAAAACAAGTTTTAAAATAATCGTAAGAAAAAGTAGGAATGGAATGAGAAAATGAATGAAAATAATAGATTCTTAAGTTTTCGCGACTAGTATACACAATAAAACTACGTTTTAGCGGTTTTAAGCGCGGTAATTTATTTGATTTTTATTATTCCGACGTTTCGGCCACTTTTCAGTAGCTGTGATCACGGAAGACAAAGATGTCAAGTGTCAATAAATATTGTTAAAGTTTTATTTAGCCTACCGCCAAATTGTTCATTTTAATTTTGTTCATGGTTATTATTTACTCTATGGGAGCCTATTCTAATTTACCACCGCTTTGCAACGTGTTGTGGCTTGAAGAGAAGAAGCGGCGCAAGAAAATCTTCAGCAACATGCCTAGTTCTAATAATTTTATACAATATTAAAATGGGTGAGTAAAATAAAAAGAAATTGTCATGCAAGTTGGTTTGTTTACGGTGTAGGCAGAAAAATATTAATTGGAAAGAAGATAAAATGGAAATTATAGCTCTGTGGAGAAGAAATATCCATTTAGATATCCTTCCCCAAGTTTTCATTGAAGAATAGATCCAGGAAACGCTGGCTTGGGGTGAAGAATGACATGCCAATAGCTCACAATTCAATATACCGAAAGCAGCTCAAAGTAGAGAAAGAAGGAGAGAGGAAGGCAGAAGAAGCTTGAAAGTAGAATAAATGCAGTTGAAATGAGAGCTTTGACAAGTATATGTGAGGTAAGCATGAATGATACGATACGGAATACTGTAATAAGCGAACGTCGTGGATTGAAAGAAGATGTAATAACAAGAGTTGAAAAAGGAATGTGAAGGTGGTTTGGGCATGTAGAGAGGATGGATGAAAATAGAATCACAAAACAAGTGTTTGACAGTATTGTGAATGGTAAGAGTTGATACCGGTAGACCACGAGGTCCTGAAACGGCCAGCGGTTACTGAGCTGACCGGGATCTTGAATAAGAGACTGGTTCAGGATATAACATTATATTAGCGATCAAGACACTTTTTCCGATTTCGTGTTCCGCTCGAGGCCCGATCTGTTGTCGATTGTTTTGTCTAGCGTTCTTCTATTTGAGTTTAAAATAATTATATTTCTTAATTATATATGACGACTAAAGAGGTTAGTCGTTACAGTACACACCGTGATCAAATAACAGAAGTGTTAAAACGAGGTCAGGTAAAAGCATATCAAATAAACCTGCATGTATGAAGAGGTTAATGAAAGTAGATGAAGCGAAAGATGTTTGTCAGGATCGTCGCAAGTGGAGGTCTATAGTCTCTGCCTACCCCCATGGGAAACAGGCGTGATAATATGTATGTATGTAAGTAAGAAAACGGATCCCTGGACGATGAGCAATGTTAAATATAAAAAGTAGCGAAATGTCACAGGTGTTGTTTAATGTGTAAACACTGAAATGAAAATGATCTTGCACAAATTGTTTTCTTTGCATAATTGTCAAATTCAATCAATTACAAGTTTAAATTAATCTATAATGACAAGAATATCATGTCATCTCACCCTATTAACAAATACATTAAATAATATGCAAACGTTGTAAATTACTCGCGAATATTGTTTACTTACAGATTGAGAGATCTGCGTTGTAGATCACTGTACCTTTGTTTAATAAATAAACAATTATTGCAGTCATTAAGATAAGATATTTTTATAACAACAAAGGAAATGTTTTAGGGTTAGACCGCGATTGTACTAGTAATGAATAAGAATCGGTAAAGACAATTATGGCCGGTTCTATATCTTACTATTCATTCACTTGCTGTACCATCGGTTGAATATTGACATTACTTGTATGGAACTTATATATGTCCAATTTTATCCAATAGGGCAAATGAATGGTCGTTAAGATATAAGAACCGGCCATTATTATATTGAGTTAAAGTAAATTTGTATGCTTCTTTAAGGTTCTTAAAGAAGTCTACAAACCACTAGAATATTAAGATACAATCGAATAGTAAAAAACGTAGTACCATGGATAGTACGACATAACGACAGAATTATGTTAATTGTACCTCCTGCCCTTAAAAATAAACATCTAGAATCCGATTGCAGCGCCATATACCGGGACCAATTGTTGATCTAAACCATTCTCGAATCCACTTGAACAAACATAAAATTGGTCATCAAAATTGGTCCCACTGTTTAAGAGGAGTTCAGCGGCGCCACCTACAGAGTCCAATTGTGAATCTATACCATCTCGGGACCCACTTGAATACACATAAAAAAGTTCATCAAAATAGGTCCAATCCTTTACGAAGAGTTCAGTGGCATACACACGAACAAAAGTATTTTATCTATAAAGATAGATTTCTGGGCTAGAAACCCTCGCGAGGGTCCTCATAACACCCTACCAAAGTTTCATTAGAATCTAATCAATGGTTTAGGAGCGCATCAAAGACAAACATACAAACATTGATTTTTAATTATAAGAACATAACTAGAGTATTGCCCGCGGGCATGTATATATCGTATTAAGTAATTGAAACATATTATTTTATTCCAAAATCAGTCACAAGTTGAAAATCTTTTACCTGATAAAGCCATGCTGTAATCATCAGCTGATTACAGCTGTTAAGGCGGGCTCGATCGCTGTGATATCGCGCTCTCATAGAATATCGACTTGAAACAATTAGACTCGAGGTAATTGGGTTTCGTGTGATAAGAGTTCCGACGGCCCGTTTCCTTCTTCCCTTATTCCATTCACCTCTCCTATGATAAAGGCTGGCAACACGCTGGCCTCGCACCTCGTGTTATGTCTGTAGGGGACAGTAGGCCACTCTCCCATCACATGAGCCGCCTTCCTGTATGCCAGCTTCGCAATAAGTGTCCTTTCTAATGTCATGCATTTTATGAATTTATGAAATACTAGCTGTTACCCGCGACTTCGCGAAACCTAATTTCAAAAGTAGCCTAAGTTACTCCTTATAACGTCAGATATCTGCCAGCGAAAGTCCCATCAAAATCGATCCAGCCGTTTCAGAGATTAGCCAGAATAAACAGACAGACAGACAAAAAAATGATATATTTACCGTATCAAATGTATTTAGTAAAAAGCTGTTTGTAGCAGCGAGAGATAGAAGATAAATGATACTTCAGATGGTAGAGAGTAGTATTCAATGTCGAGTGCTGATATGCACTAATTTATTTTGGAAACGGTAACCTTAAGTACAAATATTAACAAGTCGTACAGCTAGTACATTATATAGCACAATGTGTAAGCGGGACGGATGATGTGCGAGCGAGATAGAGTAACTATCAATATGTGCGCACCCGCGTTGCGCTAGCCAGTAGCTTTATATATATATATAGTATTATCTATACAGTGGTTGCTTGTCCACTGCGATGACTAGACGTATGCAGCTCCCATGCTATTTTGACATTATAAACAGACACTTGAATTTTATGTATTTGTATAGATTTACGAGTATTTAGTTTTTACATTCAGAAAAATCTATTTTTTTCTTTAGTCTACTCCTTATATTAAACTTCTATCAGAGATTTACTAAGCCAGATTTGTCTCTTATACGGTTTGTAATACTCAACTTTTGCGTGTTGCCACTTTATCCCAGACCTATATTTGCCCTTTATTGACATTATGGAAATGGCACTACTTACAAACATCCTGCCAGTACATAAATAATATGTTCTTTCTAACCGACCAATAAATCAGTTAAACTCGCCGGTGTATCACTGTATCTCCACTTCCTCTTTATGTTAGACAATTTCTCACACCTAAATTCAGCCCCACCTGACCTTGACTGTGATAAAACAAGACCAACTACATTTGTATGGCTAGAAAATGTTTTCCCGTCTGGATTCATACCGCATTTTTTATTCCCTCTCTTCGGGCGAACTCGATGAAGAAAGAAAATATTTATTTCTAAAAATGCAAAACTTAACAATAATAAGATCTTGCTCACGAGGTTACCGCCACGTGGGACTGGACTCTGCAATCATAGTACCGATAGTGGTGTAATCATAGTACCGATAGTCGCTATTAGTGAATGGACTAATAGCGAAGAGTCTTGACCGCCGCCTTGAAAGGCTCTCGCTTGGTATCTGGGTGAAGGGTCGGATGCAAAAGGCAGCTCTGTTGGACACGGCCCGTATTGTGAGGCCATTCATATGTCTGGAGCCTTAACCATCGGTAGCCTGGAACCTAGGCCCTACTGCCGGTGGAGATCACATTTTTATATTTTTTGTATATGTGAATAACAACAATAACAACCAAAAGTCCGAGTCATTGTTTTGGCCCGTGGTCTCTAGAGACATACAATAATAACAATAATAATGAAAATGTATTTGTTTTTTACTGCAGGAGTTCAGCCGAGAGGCAGACGGCCCACTTGATGGAAAGCGGTTACCATCGCCTATGGACATTTGCAACAACAAAGGTGCGCCGCAATTTGCGAAATGAGGTTAGCACTCAGTATTTTGCTGTGCCGAAACATAATCCAACACAGCACTGATTTTCAGTGCCCACTTCCTTAATTACAGAAGTCACCACGACTGCCTTTTTTATATATTGTTACGAGCTACAGGACTCGAATTAAAAATATCGTTGGAACTACTATAGAATTTATTAGAACTGTATAAAACAAATACAAATAAAATTGGATGCAACCAGTTCACACTGCACGATTCAATGCAAATCGACACGCGCAAAGTCCGTCGTCTATATCGCTAATCGAGATTACTACAAACGTCTTACTCGTATCGTAGTCGTCGCTTGACTGCGCACCCCTCCATTCGGGCATTGTTTTATACTAACTATAAAGTACGGAAAAATCGGCCGCGCGCACTGAGTTTCCGAGAAATAGTAATTTGTACACCTGGTTATCTATTCCTGCGAACGGCCAACAAAGTCGAAAACAATAACAATAGGCTATTGTCTAATTGCAAATTTTAAATACGAAGTAATAAAAAGCACTCCGAATGCGGGAGGGGCAATAAACAAGATGCGTAGCATTTCTTTGTCCGTATGTGACAATAGGTATGCAGGTGGCCCAATTTGTAACAAAATGTTTTTCTTTTCTTTTTATCTTATTTATTTGTATACTTTCAAAGTCCTTACAGCTATTACATTATTTTACGCTAGATTTACAATTACTGCCCTTTTGAGTTTTTTTTATGATCCCTTTCGCCGGACGGACCAGGTTATCCGGCCTTGCTTATTTTTCTTTGGTTTTTATATTTCTTCTTTGTATATTTTTTATTCCATCTTTTCTTTTCTCTTTTTTATTCTTTATTTCCGAAACAACTTATTTCTCAGTGAGTCTTTATATTGCCCTTTGAGTTTAGGACGTGTATGCTAGCCATTAAGCTAGCACTACTTCTTCATGTGCATACTGTTATAAATCACCTTTTGCAGTGATAAAGGAAAACATGGTGATTAAACCTGCACATCGAGATAACTGATGATTCAAACCCGCCAATCCGCCTTGGACAAGCATTACGGGTATACTGTCGGTTCCCCCAGAAATGGGAGGCCCAGTAGCGGGACGTTGGACTGTTAATTTTTTTACATCCCCTGCGGTTGAGTGGACTAACCCTTTTCCAATGTGCCTCAGTACAGAATATGGATCCAGGTCCAACTTGACATAATAAACTGTCCGTTATTTACTAGATTCTGGGTGTCTGGTATCGGCGTCAGAATGTTTCATTACAAATGACCCATAACACAAGCGTAACGTGCTTAATTAAATTAATAAACTAAAAATTTCATTGAAATCGCTCAAGCCGTCTAGGAGTTTACTCACATACACACGCACAGAAGAATTTTATATATAAAGATTATTGGCAAACTAACACGCATATTGTACATCCCCAAGTTACGCTTAGATACAGCAGACATCTAGGGCCGATCCCAGACACCCAGACCATAATAAATTTACCATGCCACGAATCGAACCCGAAGCTTCTTCGTTCCAGTGAACTAGGCCGGCAAAAGCTCAGAATGTTCTACAACAAACTGTCAGAACCAAAAAAAAACAACATAAGCTTTTGTAAAATATTGTATTTTCAATCTTAATAACATTTTTATATAGTTCTATCAGCTATCATTTGTATATAATACATAATTTAAAATAATCGAGAACAACCCTAACAATCAACATAATTAGGAATGTAACGAAAAAATAATTAATTTTTAATTGAACGTAATAATCGGCTCCAATTTTAACTAATAATATCGAGAATGTGGCAAGTAACTTGAATAAGCTGATCTAGCTCTAATATTAGATGCAGTTGAACAACTGTTGTTTCATTCAAAAAGGTCGCCATCACGGAAGAATACTAAAGAACGTCTATTTAATTTGTTATCTATGGTGTAACAAGTGTAGTTACAGTCCAAACAAGTTTAAAATAAAGAAGTTCAATTAATTAAGTAAGTAATTAAATAAATAATGATTTAAATTGATTAACTCAAATAGTCTTCAACGGAGAAGGAATACAATTTCATGCGGCCTGTCGTAAGAGGCGACAAAACAACCCACAGACAGATGGCTACCACCCCTGGTCTAGAGCAGCGATACTCAACCTTTTTCTAGTAAGGGCCACATGGATGTATTAGCTAAGGAGCTGCGGGCCATAACATAAATTTATTTAGGCGTTTTTTTATTGCTAGAGTATAAAAGAGGCTTGTTACCCACCTAATGGAAAGTGGTTACCGTCATCTACGGTCTTTTGCAACACCAGAGGTGCTACCAATGTAATTGTACAATTAGTATGTCAAACGGGCCACTTACGAAAGCTCGTTGGGCCGTGGGTTGAGTCAAAGTAATTTATTTTGTGTATAGGTTTGAATATGTCCATAATTATAATAATTTAGGTATCACTGTATCCTGCCACATTTGTAGCTTACAAAATAATTGAATTTAAAACTACTAATGACTAAATACAAATTAATATACAATTTAAAATAATAACGATTACAAAAATTAAAATTTCTCATGTCACAAAATCAGACTCCTGTATCAGTAAGATAGTCATGTATTATTTAATATGCTTTGTTTAATTTAAAGCTTTATGATGTTGAGTTTCATAATTTTTAGTGGTAGTTTATTGTAAATTTTGAGTATAGCTGGTCTAGAGTAAGCTGCCATAACAACTTTGAGTTGTATTCCGGCATCAGTCTCTCTTAAGAGAGTAATAGCGCATTTGCAGCACCTTTGGTGTTACAAATGTCCATAGGCCATGGTAACCAATTTCCATCAGGTGGGCCGTCTGCCTGTCTGCTGAACTTAGGCAATGAAAAATAAATTAGTAATATACTGTGAATGTGTAAATTTTGTGTTTTAGATAATAAGATGTTTATTGACAATTTGTACAACAAACAAGGATGGTCTATTGGCACCAACTGCAATGGCAGTGTGTTACGAGTTATGTTTTTTCAATGGGGAATTGTTATACTTATAAGCCCAGGAAGGCTTTATTCCTCAGAATTCATCATGGCATAGCATGTGTGGGTATATTTATGAAATTAACATCTTTTGTGCTCTTCAACAGTTCCATTAGAAACTCCAAAATAATGTTTCTATTGCTCAGATAACAATCATCTCTCTTGATATTAGTACTGATTACGTTATAATTCACTTTGATTGAGGCAATGGATCGCGGTTCGTCAAACAGTTCACGATCGCGATTTTTTCCGTTCCACTTGCTAGCGGGCGTTACAATCATAAACCCTAATGGAACGCTTATTCGAGCCACCACGTGATCAAAAATTATGACGTCATTAGTGACGTCTTCGCCACGACCGTGGTCGCCAAGTGGACCGGCTGACGGAGCATTTTGAGCGTTGTGAGCTACTGAGGGAACGCGCTACAAATATCTTCTTTCTTACGGCCATCCCGCTTCCTTAGCCACGACGCTCCGCGAGAGTGACATTGACAACATATCAGTCTTGACAGTATGACAGTGACGTTTCAATAAACCTTCTACATAGTTTTTTTATTATTGTTTAGCATTACCATTTTTTATTATTTGGCAAACAGTTAGACGGCCCACTCACTTATAGTTGATTCATATATCTTACCGACCGTTCATTTGGCTTACTATCGAATATAATTTGATATAAGCTGCATACAACTAAATGTTAAAATTCAACGAATGGTAAGGCAAGAGAATGAATAATAAAATGTACGAATCAGCCATTGATGGAAAGTGGTTACCGTCTTGCCTATAAATATTTGCAACACCAGAGGTGAAAGCAACGCGTTGCTAACCTCTAGAATGAGATACATGGGATAGGATAGGGAAGACGGGGGATGAAGAGGGAGAAGTGGGAGCGGACTATACGAAATCTCTTGAGTCTCTCTTTCTCTTAGTATTCTTCTTCCATGATAATATCCATAGTTATTGAAACTAAATAACTGTCGTGTACAAATTTTTACTCACAAAATATCGAGCCTTTACCGCCATTTTGTCGTAAGCGACATTTGGACCGTAGTATATTTTTATTTGCAAAAGTTTCTTTAAACTATTATTATGTTTCAAGACTCAATTTTAGATTCAATAGGTTCTAATGTAACTAAAACCGAAAGTCTTCGAACAAAATAATAATTTTACAACAATAAATATACTTATATTCATAAATATATTTAAAAGAGCACCAGCGTTCAAAACACGACTTAAATTATGATACAAGTTTTATTTAATTTAACTGTAATTTCTAATTTATATATGAATACTATATCTATATATATATAATGAAAATGGCCTTCCTTTGAGGCTCAATCACGCCTAAACCACTGATCGTATCGACATGAAACTACCACCATTCGATGCGAAATTTTTCCTAGATGGTTTATGGCTATTTATTTTTCGAATTCTAACGTTCCTTCATTTTTTTATTGCTGTTTTACTTTTATGAACATTTATCCCGCTAATAAGAACAAAAGACAAGCGTTTTCTCTTGATTCTTTTGTTTTCATGGATCTCAACGGAGTTTACAAAACGGATTATGTTCTTTTACATTCAGCTAAGAATCTACTTACAAACTTCCACGCATCCACCCACCAACTCCCACGCACCCTGCACACCCACTCTCATTTTTGATAAAAATAAAATGCCGTATCTATGATCGAGTATCACTTGAGAACGGCTGGACCGATTGGGTTAATTTTTTTTTGTTGTCTTCAGAATTGTCAGGAGAAGGTTTATATGTAGAAAATTTTAAAAAGTCTGCTAAAACGTTAAAAATTTCGATTTAATCGAAGTCTGCTAAAACGTTAAAAACTTTTCAACAATTTCTATAAAACAAATTCTCGGGAACTATAGGACTTAGAAATGTGAAACTTGGTAGGAATATTACTTTCGTTGTGTAGAAGTCAACTAAAAACGGATTTTAAGAAATTCATCCCCAAAAGGGGATTGCGGGGCGTTAACAATGAACAATTCCCGTTTTTAAACTATAGCTCCTATAAATTCTAAATTTGGTAGGAATCTTCTATAAGAGATGTAGAAATAGTCTATGAACGAATTTTACGGTAGCTCACCCCACAGGGGTTGCGGGGGTGGTTTAACAATGAAAATTTTTATTTTTAAGCCGTAGCTCCTATAGACTCCAAATTTAGCTAGAGTCGTCTATATGTGATGCAGAAATGATTTAAGAGCGGATTTTACAACAGCCCACCGCCGAAAAAGATTGCGGTAGTGGGTGTTAAAATGTGAAATTTCTATTTCCAAACTGTAACCTCTATAGACTCTAAATTTGGTAGTTAATTTATAAAAAAGTTTATTAATATATTAACACATAATATTTAATCTTCATCTTCATCTTCAATAATCATCTTATAGATTGCAAGAATTGGTAACTCTTCAACTATGAATTCGTTCGAGAAAGTGATTTGATCAAAGAATATTCTAAATTTTGAGTCGGATAGAAATTGATCATTGATAGTTGGGAAGTGACAAACAAAATCCGCAGCATTTGAGATCGTCACAATCTATATTAATGATCAATTTTTTTTATATAAATTCAAAATGGATGCGATTAAATTGAGAAGAAAAAAATAATTGAAATGACGGTAGAACTTTGCTTAGACATTACTTGATTTTTGTTTATTCTTAAACAATGACGAAGTGGAGCATTTTCAACTGCAAACAGATAATTATATGAACGCATTCCCGTTAAAATAAAAACGTACTAATTTCTTCCTCCATAAGTTTGAAAACCATATATTTCTTCTACATAACCACGAAAACTGAATCGATAAATGTAAATTTACGTAATGTGTCTATCGTTATCTATTTAATTATTTTTATACCTGTTATTTCTTCTATAAAAGTATCCGTCATTTGGATGAATAATAATAAATGAGTCCCTGATTAAGTTTACGACGTTATCATGGTTATTCAACTTTCACAGGTTATATCAATCTGTCATTTAATAGACAGTCTTTTGTTTTATCATTTGTTTTCTTTGGTTATGTTAGTTTGTTATTTAATCGATCGTCTTTTTTTAAAAACTAAAATAATATAATATAGTTTTAAGGTTAGTTGAATGAAGAAGAAGTTTATAATCAGTTCATAAAGAAGATACGTATATAACGTGGCTCTGGAAACCCATCAAAAATGGAGCTACGATCTAAACGTAAACGTATAGGACCGCTGCCCGGGGGCGATCGCCGGGGCACACCTGGAGCTGACCCTGGGTGTTTCAGCATGCGAATTGTCAGCGGTGAGGAGTTGAACAGGCGGGCTCCCACCGACAAAGATGCTACAGCCGAAATCCGTGACGATGGTGATAGTTTAACAGTCAGAACAAACACTCCAATAGAACCATATAGCCCAAGTACTGTATCGTACACACCCTCCAGATCATCTTCACCTTCCGTACCATCGTCACCCCAAACACTCTCTTTTAACCCAGATCCACCCATACCAGTCTTGAATGTTGCACGGGAGGCAAGTTCCTTCTTACCCGTGTCCACCAAGGCTGGGAAATCACGAGTACGCATGAAATGGAGCAAAGATGTGAATACATTTATCATGCGTACTTATTTTCACATAACCAAATTAGAGACCGACATGACCACATATAGGCAACAATTACATCAACTTTTTTCCCAACAACATCCGGAAGGAACCGTTTCAGAACAAAGAATATTAATAATTAAAAAAAAGGTTAAATAAATCTATGTCATTCGCCTGGCAAACTAATCCGTTTCATAATTCGATGAGATAGAGTGAATATGTACATTACATGTTGATATAGAAGACATAACGTTTACTAATACTTAGTTATACGTTTATAATGTTCGTTGCAACGATAAACATGAAGTTAATAAATAAACAAAAAAAAATTGAATGGTTACTAAGTTCATTGTTTTTTGCTATTAAAAAAAAAATAAGCAAATAAACATTTAGACCATTCATCTGTCATCAACGCTACTATCAACATCAACTTCATGAATTTTCAACGGCCACCATTTTTCCGGCAAGGGCGTCGTTATGAGTATGTCTTTTTTATAATGTTTAATTGAATTTAAAATCTTTTTTGTTTATTTTATAAATTATTGATTATTTTTTTTCTGATTCACTGGGTACGTTCAGGAGCTTTTCGGGTACCGTGAATTACTCTTTACCGACAATTTTTCATTTGGTATCCGTGATCGGTCTGGGGATCATGTTATAATGATTGTCGATAATCAACATGAGCTTGAGTCGATTATCGAAAAGGTTGTGGTTAAACGTATTGGTCCGCAGTGGTTATACGTTTAACCATTTCCATTAAAACATTTTATGATATTTCTTTTTCAAATCATATCGCGTTACAGATGCCATCTGATCAAAATGACTCGCCGTTTGAATTTCGACTTTTTAGTTTGAACTTCGTTGTGTTAACGAGTATGTTTTACGTCCCGGCAAACAACTTACGAGCGACGAGTCGTCGAATGTGAGATGGAGGAAGATTAATACTCATTTCTCCATGAATCGGACCATTTCTATTCACTAATTTCTCCATTTATTCTTTGTTTTGTTGTTCATCATCATTTATTTTTATTATAATAATAATTTATTATGTCAATAAATTTTATTTTAAGTGAATTTGACTCTTCTTTGATAAATATTTTAAATTTCAGAAAAAAAATGAATAAAAAAAATAAAAATTAACAAAAAAAAGCAAAAAAAATTATATAAATAAAAAAAAATAACAAAAAAAGCAAAAAAATTATGTATAAAATTTAATTTATTTCCTTTGAAAATTCGCCCAGCGAAGCGGGCGGGGACGGCTAGTATATATATATATATTATGACTATCTGTATATTATTATTTTTAGTTACTTATATATAATATATACTATATAGGGGGGGACACTTCAGTAGGCATTATTTCATTATTTTATTAAATACATTTACATTTATTTCAGAGCTTGTCATAAACTCTTTAAAGCGGTCTTGCTTTTGTACAAAAACATTGTAAAGTGTAAAGTATCCAGTAATTGGCAAAAATCATATTACACAGAGTTTATTGTCCAAGTTATAAATATTGTAAGCTGTTGGATATGTAATAAATAAATAAGTAATGTCGATTATTTTATTTAATTTTTGAAATTCTCGTGTATATATATATATATATATATATATATATAATTTATTCATGATTATTATTTTCCCTATTTCTTGTATATACTACGTATGTATGTTTGTGTGTGTGTATATATATTATTTAAGATTCTACCTTCATGCTTTGCAATTATGTAATGTCTGCCGTGACAGTACACTGATGTCCCTTTCAGGACAAGATTATGGTATGTTAGTTTTAAATTTGTTAACAATTACACCTACGCTATCCAATGTAATTTGTCCTGAATAAAATCATTTTCTTTCTTTCTTCTTTCTTACTTAGTTTCAAATGTCAGTTACGACAAAATGGCGGTAAAGGCTCGATATAATACAATATGCTATACCATATTACTAGGGATTGCAATCCGACCTCATTTTCAATCGATTGATTTTCAATTATTGATTGATTGATCTTACCTGCTTAACTTCAACAATCACAGCAATTATTATTGTTACGAGCTACAGGACTCGAATTAAAATTAATGCAATTGGAATTACTATAGATTATTAGAACTGTACAAACACGTATAAAACAAATACAAATAAAACTGGATGGAACCAGTTCACACTGCACGATTCAGTGCAATTCGACACGCGCAAAGTCCGTCGTCTATATCGCTAATCGAGAGTACTACAAACATCTTACTCGTATCGTAGTCGTCGCTTGACTGTCCACCCCTCCATTCGGGCATTGTTTTATACTAACTATACAGTACAAAAAATCGGCCGCGCGCACTGAGTTTCCGAGAAATAGTAATTTGCACACCTGGTTATCTATTCCTGCGAACGGCCAACAAAGTCGAAAACAATAACAATAGGCTATTGTCTAATTGCAAATTTTAAATACGAAGTAATAAAAATATGCAACATTATATTCTTTATAATATTTTTACTCTTTAGTTTTTAAACAAACAATCAATATTTGGTTTGAAAACCGATCTTAGGAAAGAAATTGTGTTGAATGAGTCATCTGTCAATCGACACGATCGCGGCGTGGGCACGCGGTAGTTCAACTTCAAACTACACGCATTTATACCATGTGATCTATGGACTCGCACGCACAAGCACCACGCGTTTAAAATACCTACTTATTCGTGCAACGCGCGATTATTTTGCTAAAATATGTAATCACTAGATCCAGTTTTCCGGATTGCAATCCCTACATATTACTAAATTATCTAAATAAAGCGTACACATGGAAGTATAGTTACTTATCGGAAGACATTGGCAATATTATCTATATGTAAAAAAAATATATGTTAATGATATAACTACTAAAGGCACTTATTGGCAAGATTCTAGACCTATTTAAATTATAATATTTACAATCTTAGAACTATAATAATTTACTAGGTATTTGTGACACAGCTGCTTAGAAGTAGCTTGCTTATTTAAAAAAACACGTTTATTTACTCGAATGAGATTTTTGTCAAAATTCTTGTTTTGTTGTGATGTGAGAAACCGTTCAAATCGAAAACACTTTCTGCTCTGTGACATCTCGTACGTTAAATAACACTCGATAATTTGGACGGATTATCACATTTAACTGTACTTATTGTTTTAAAAGATGGGTCTTAATTATTCAGTATAGAATTTTTTATTTGATCGTAGTTCCAGTAAAAACTGCAAAATATTTTTTTATACAATTCTCAGAGTGTTTTCTCTTTTTCTGTAGTTATGGTTCTATTAATAATTTTATCAAATAAAAAAAATCAACGTAATTGGCTAAGTGTTCTTATGATTTTTTTTAATGAATTTATTTATTTAATGGCAGTCTTTTGTTGTTTTTTTTAAATACTTTAAAATAATCGGTTAAATAATATTAAAAATACTTATAAAATACAATTAATATAAATATATTATTAATTCTACACCCTTTTTTTATCAACATATGGCATTTGAGTTCGTTAAGACACTGTGAGAAGTGATCTTTCAGTAGAAACAATTAATATATTTGAGCGATGTAACACATTGAGCAAATGACTTTTGTTTCATCATTACAATTAAGTGGAAGACAATACGTTTGTGGAAACTTGGAAGCAAAAGAAACTTTAAAATATTAAGTGTAATAATATTTTTTAATGCGGGGCGATGAGCGCTTGGATGCGCTTCAAAGCGTCCCTTACTAGCCGGCATAGGTAGGAGGACTCTACCATACGCATATAATGCTATACTGACACTATCCAAAATTTTATCAAATCGAGTGTAGCATTCGATTGCCCAGCAAAAGCGATCGAACACCACTCTGGGTACAATTTGTTCCTTTTCGACGCTCAAGGTTCTATATCTAGCAGTAACGATATAAACACTGTACGTAGCTGAGTCTGCAGCTAGCACCTTTTTACAATATTGAGATTTTGGTGGGATGGCACTTGAATTTTCGCGTGTGCGCTCGTATCTTGTTTTTATCGTTCGGCTCCGTTCTTGCACTGGTGTTGCCGCTCTCCGCTTTGATCAGTACGTTGTGTTGACAGTCAAAAAATTGATGTCTCGATATTGCTAGAGAGCTACAACACTTTGAGCATCGATCAAATCAAAATTAATCCGATATGGTAACGATACATCGACTCCTTAATGCCATCTATCGTAAAACATGGAAATACGTGTAATAGCGCTAATCCTGTTTTAAAAGTAACAGTAATATCTTCTAAGAAGGCATTGTAATAATACTTATATTCGTGTTTAAAAAAATGATATCCAACTTTCATGTAAAGTTGACTTTTTTAATATTATTGCATGCAAATGATGACGCAGTCAGCAATGTTGCTGGTGGGGGTACGGGGCGATGAGCGCTTTAATGCGCTTCAAAGCGACTCTTACCAGCCGGCTTAGGCAGGCGGACTACACGTTTAACAAAGGTGTGTATTTCGTCTATTTGTCAATGCGAATGCTGACGTGGTCAGCAGTGCTGCTGGTGGGGGTGCGGGGCGATGAGCGCTTTAATGCGCTTCAAAGCGACTCTTACCAGCCGGCTTAGGCAGACGGACTACACGTTTAACAAAGATGTGTATTTCGTCTATTTGTAAATGCGAATGCTGACGTGGTCAGCAGTGCTGCTGGTGGGGGTGCGGGGCGATGAGAGCTTCGATGCGCTGCAAAGCGTCCCGGAGCATCTGCCTCGGGCAGGCGGGCGGCGAGTAGTGGTGGGGGTGCGCGGGAGGGGGGCGCACGCGCCACGACACCACATGCTCGCGACCAGTCGTCTGCGACGCGCACACCGCAAACAGCACGCGCCGCTCCCACGCCACGCGCAGCGCGGACAGCACCTGACCACGCACCACAGACAACTAGTACATCTTGTTTAAAGAGCGGTTGTTAATACAGCATTGTATTCAATTGCTATGTGAATACTATTTGCCCCCGGAAGATTCACTTCATTTATGGCGTAAACTATCCCATCTCCCGGCATGGAAAGTATCTATGGATGCGTGAAATCTTAACAGATAGACAGACCGAGTTACTATCGCATTTTTTCATAGATGATGATTTTTTATATCTCTAAATTTGACAAACGATTGGTCTCCCATACAAACTTTCATCCCCTATTTCAACCCGTTCTAGTTTTTTTTTACGATAAAACGTAGTAGCCTGTGTCAAGTCTCGTCTGTCATCTGTTAACTACAAAAATGAAGAAAAAGACATCACAAAAAAACAAAACCTACTCCTGGAATAACCTTCACATAAATGTATCCCTGTTCCGGGATAAAAAATATCCTATGTCCATCTTAGATATTGAACTTACACACATATATACAGAGTTTCAGCTAAATTGGTCCAATAGTTTTTCCGTGAAAGTATTACAGGCAAACAGAAAAATATACTTTTATCCCGGAAACTATGCCATTATTTGGGATAAAAAGTATCCTTATGTTCATCCTCTGCGTCGGAAACATATATATACTGAGTTTCAGCCAAATAGATTCAGTAGTTTTTCTATGAAAGCGTAAAAGGCAAACAGAAAATAGGGGTTCCAGTTCTTTTTTTTAAATAGCTTCAATGTACAGACACGTCATGTCTAGAATATTATAATCTATCTATACATATAATAAAATTGTAGAGATCAAATTTCTGTACAATGAAAAAAAATGCTAAAAACCGAGTCAGGGGGATGTAAGAAGTGAAATAGAACTAATTTAGATTTTTTCAAATCTTTTGTTTCTGTGTTTGTTTGTCTGTTTGTACCGGCTAATCTCCGAAACTACTGGACCAATTTAAATGAAATTTTGTATGGTGGTAGCTTATATCCCTGGTCAACATAAGGATACCTTTGATCCCGAAAAATTAAAGAGTTCTCGTGGAATAGTTAAAAACCGCATCACGTGGACGAAGTCGCAGGCACCAGCTAGTATTATAATAAATCTGTAAATGGTTCGAGATTGTACATTGCTTTTCAAAAAAAACAAGGAGGCTAACTCGGACCAGCAGATGTCGAGAATACAGTTTTAGAATTTTTGTTTGTCTGTTTGTTAGAGCATCACATGAAAACTACTGAACGGATTTATATCAAACTCGGCACAGAGCTAACTTACATCAGGAGTTGTAACTTAGGATATTTTTATCCCAATCAATAGTCTCCTTTGCGTAGAATAAACGGATTTGCAAAATAGATGGCGCTGCAATCGCGTTTATTCAATTCGCTAACAAATACCTACGTTGTCATGAACAACATCTCATTCATTGGGTACGTTCCATCAGGGACTCACAACGACCATGTTCACGACCGCGATTTATCCCGTTCCACTTGCTTGCTGGCGTTACAATCGTAATCCCAAGTGGAACGGCTATTCGACCCACCTCTCGACATGGGTCGTTGTGTGATTGAAAATGATGAAGTCATTAGTGACGTTTTCGCTACGACCACAACGACCGCGGTCGCCTTGTGGAACGGCTAACTGAGCATTTTGGGCGTTGTGAGCTACTAATGAAACGCCCTCATTGTATTTCTTGGAATCAGGTTGGCTGCGACCCGCCTCTGTTTCACTTCAGTTGTGTAAACTATATGGACTTAGTATCTTTGTTATTGTAGTGAACTTAGTAACAAGAAACAGTAAATAATAAAACTACGTTTTAACGGTTTTAAGCGCGGTAATTTATTTGATTTTTATTATTCCGACGTTTCGGCCACTTTTCAATGGCCACGGTGATCACGGTAGACAAAGATGTCAAGTGTCAATGAGTATTGTTAAACGTCGAAATAATAAAATCAAATAAATTACCTCGCTTAAAACCGTTAAAAACGTAGCTTTATTATGTAAAACACCTAATTAAATTTGTATATATATAACATAGAGCTACTACCCTGGGTTTTTCACGCGGCGTAGCCATGTCTGGCAATTGATATTATTTGTTTTATTTTAATTTTAAATACAAATACTTGCTCTGAATACAATAAAGGTTATGAATTCTATTCAAGGACATTTATTAATTGTATTTTATTATCTGAGTGCGTGATGTGAATAAGATGTCAGATTGTCATGCTGTTTTACCATCGCATAGCGCCATCTAGCTCTTTCCGCCTGTTCATGATCGTTAAACAGATGTTAAAGGCTATCCTTGGTCAAGAGCTAGATGGCGCTTTAGCAGCTGGACTCACCTGCCGCCCCAACGGCGTGTCTGGCAGCAAGGAGTGGCGGGGGAAGCCCACCGCATAGTAGGGGGCCCCGGGGACCGGGTGCAAAGGACCTTGACGTCCTGACTGAAAGCTGAAATCAATTATTACCTTATTGTTATCTATACCTAATATCGTAAATCTTTAGAGGGGTCGAGTTGGTAAAACTAATTTGAAAAGGTGATTTTTTTTATCCTTAATAACTCGGACCAGCAGATTCCAAAGATTAATGTTCATTTCTTTCACTTTGTAAAGAGATAAGACATTTTTTTTATAAAAATTAATTGATAAAAAAGTTTCAAAGGGGACTTTTTTGGAAAAAGTTTTAAATGTTGTCACTTGTTTCTCTATTAGTTATTTATACGCGCACACAAATTTGTCCTTGAAAACATTTCATAATATTGAAGGGATGACCCGACTAAGTGGAGGAGCGAGATCTTCCAGCAAGGCTATTGTTGTTCCACGCAGGCCTAGGCCCACCTATTACTGTTGGAAATTTGTATATATTGCTTTGTATGTTTCGGGAAACGTATGTAACATCAATTATTTCACAGCGCCATCTATTGGCTTGTAAGTGTTCAACTACAATATAATAAACACCATTAAATAAAAAGTTATGTATACAATACTTCTAACAATTACGTTCGTTTATTTTTTAAATTTGACAATGCCTCATTTCTATCAAAATCGAAAGACAGAAGGCATAAAGCGGTCAATTTTGGAGAAACTCTTAGTGAAATGACACATGTCTACATATAACCGCTATAGCTAATACAATAGTTTTTGTAATCACCTCCTCCTCCATCTTTGTTCAGGACAGAGGATTATCATGTTTTGTCTTATATCTATTTCTTTCTAGATATTAATCTGTCTAGATATTAGGACTGTCTATGGTTAGTCTATGTTTTGTCTCTGTCAGTATTGTCAAGTTACCGCTGTCACGCTGTGTCCACGATATATAAGTGTTTCCAAAATCATTGTAAAACCCGTGATTAAATCTATATTTATTCAGTCGACTCCCGATAATTTGAAGCTCAAGGGACCTGAGATAAATTTCAAATTGTCAAGAGTTCAAAATAACAAGCGTTTACGTATGGAACTTATGGACAGACATTTGTTCTTTCTTGGATTCATTTTAATAACACAAATCAAACATTAACATGACTCATTAACGTTTGAAAGACTGGAATGCGAACTTACTCATATCTCATTTATGTAAACATTTGACAGGTCTGTACATGTATGTAAACAAACGACAGGAATGTGCATGATAAACGCTTCAAATTATAGAGAGTAGGAAAGTCCGGACTCCAAATTATCGCATGTTTGCGAGCAAGATAATAATAGGTTGGGGAAAAAGTCTTTTAGCATATACTATGCATGAACTTGTAATAAGATCTCTTTGGCTATACCATTTCTATCTGGCTGGTTTTGGTATCATTAAAAAGTTTTAATTTTAAAGAAGACAATTCCAAATTCAAATTAGGAAAATGTGTGATTTTCATTTGTTTTTCTTATTATTAAAATGAGTGAATTCAATGAAGAAATTCGATACATTTTAAAATATTACTACAAAAAACGTAAAAATGCAACACAAGCCGTGAAAAAAAATTGTGTTGTTTATGGACCTAATGCAGTATCTGTGAGAATAGCGCAAATTTGGTTTAAACGTTTTCAATCCGGAAATTTTGATATCAAAGATGCACGTCGCTCTGGTCGCCCTGTTACGGACAAAATTGATGCCATTTATGAAAAAGTGGAGCAAGATCGGCATATTAGTAGTTACGATGTAGCTGGAGAACTGGGAATTGACCACAAAACGGTTTTGGCGCATTTGAAAAAAGTTGGGTACACAAAATAGCTCGATATTTGGGGGCCTCATGAGCTCACTGAAAGAAACCTAATGAACCATGTATTTGTGATTCTTTATTACGAACATTTTTGAAGAAGCTGATAACTGGTGATGAAAAGTGGATCACGTACGACAAGAACGTGCAAAAAAGATCGTGGTCAAAGGCCGGTCAGGCTTCACAGACTGTGGCGAAACCCGGGTTAACTCGCAACAAGGTGATGCTGTGTGTATGGTGGGATTGGAAGGGCATTATTCATTATGAGCTGTTACCACCAGGCAGGACCATCGATTCTGAACTGTACTGCGGACAACTGATGAGATTAAATCAAAAAGTTGAGAGAAAGCGGCCGGAATTAATCAACAGAAGGGGTGTGGTTTTTTACCATGATAACGCTAGACCTCACACATCTTTAGCCACTCAGCAAAAATTACGAGTTTGGCTGGGAGGTGTTAATGCATCCGCCGTGTAGTTCTGACCTTGCACCTCAGATTTTCACCTGTTTCGGTCTCTGCAGAATTCCTTAGGCAGTGTCCGGTTAACATCACGAGACGACTGCCAAAACCACTTGTCGCAGTTTTTTGATCAGAAGCCCCAAAATTTTTATAGCAATGGGATCACGTCCCTACCTACAAGATGGCAGAAAGTTATCCAACAAAATGGCACCTACATACTTTAGTCAAATGTAAATAAACTTTATAAAAAAACCTTTTGAATTTTTATATAAAATGCGAAGAAACTTCTTCTCCAACCTAATATTACTTCAACTTCAAATTACCGAAGGGACCAATTAACATTGATTTTATTCAATTTATCGAGTATTTTTCAAGGGACCGAAAAAAATTCAAATTGTCGAGAGAATCAAATTAACGAGTGTCAAATTATCGAGAGTAGACTGTATAACTTAACTAAATGTGCCTTCCATATAACTTGTCTCATTCTGCCATCCCACAAGCCAAAACTTTCTTTTATAAAAATAACTTGATATCTATAACATTATCATCTTAGTCTATGTTTACTATATCTAAAAATACTATTATTTTGTTACACTGTTTTTATGAAACTACTCTGCTATTACAAATACTACACTTTATGTTGGTACTTGTCAAGCTAATCGTAACTATTATAAATTTGCAAAAATGACCTTTTTGAGGCTTTCAGAAATGAAGCGTTTATTTTCGGGATTAGTTAACAAGTATCAAATATCAGTATAATTAATACATTTTATCATTTAAAGACGTTAATTTAGTATCTGTATTTATTTATAGACGGCCTCTGTGGTTGAGCGGGCTAAGCCTTTGCCGGCTTACCTCACTGCAACACAGAGGCTCCAGGTTCGATTACTGGTATAGTAAATTTCGGAAACGTATTTTCTCCGTTATTTACTATGGTCTGAGTGTCTGAGATCGGCCCCAGAATGGTCCGTTGTATATTACCCATAACACAAGCGTAACTTGCTTAATTTAGGGATATACAGTGTGTGTGTTTGTCTGCCGATGTATTATTATTATTATTATTTGATTGTAGCTGTTCAGTTTGAAATGTCTTTATTATATACATTATACAGGGTTACTGGTAATTCGACGTATTCCCGTCGAGACGAGCTAGAGGAGCTCAAATGCAACAATTTTCAGTCTCCACATGTATGGTCGAAAGCTAACGGTTTTCAAGTCATTCTGAATGTAGTTATTTTTGAAAAAATATCCAATTTTGCTTTTTTACCATATTTATATATATATATATATATATATATATATATATATATATATATATATATATATATATATATATATATATATATATATATAACTAGCGGTCCGCCCCGGCTTCACACGAGTATCTAAAAATTACTTTTTTGTTGAGTTTAATTACCTACTAAGCGAATTCAAAATATTTCCCCTCCTGTACAGCCCCTACCCCAGTGACGCCTACATCGCATAAGGTGCTGCCTAGCTAACCGAGCAGGATGCGCGGCGAACACGCAACTTTTCTGTAATACTTACATTTTTAAACTCGTGATATCTTTGGAATCGAATGTCCGAATTGAATAATTTTAAAAGTTATATAAAGGTATTGAAGGAGTCTTGAATATGGAGTCGTTTATTTTGATAAGGAAGCATACCAAGTTACAAACAAAGAGCCTTTTCTAGCGGCGGCATTTCAATTAAATGTTTAAAATAAAAAAACACTTATTGTGGCGTAACTATAATAGTTAGAAATATGCTGTCGCGACACTTTATGTAAATAATGATGTGTTCTGCAAAGGCGTAATACATTGTTTTATTCTATGATCATAGTTTTCGCAGCGCACTCGATTTAAGGTATTTTTTTACACCTTAGGTTACATTATTAGAGTTTTAGTAAGGATCTCTAAGTTTTTGAAAATATAATATAGTCTATGTCACCCGGGGATAGTGTAGCTTTCCAACAGTGAAAGATTTTTTCAAATCGGTTTCAGTAGTTTCGGAGCTTAGTCAAAGCAAACAAACAAATCTTTCCTCTTTGTAATATTAGTATAGATCTATAAATGTATGCGTCGCGTACATGTACTATGGGCGAACTTGCCCCCAGTGTGCCAAAACCCGGGAATTATTGTAGTGGAACAATTCCAAGCCAATAGATGGCGCTGTGCAATAATTGAGGTCGCAAACGTTTCCCGAAACGTACAAGCAATATATACGAGTATACAAATTTTCAACAAGAACAGAGGGACTTGCGAGGAGGCGAAGGAGGTTTCCATCTCGCTCCTCCACCCTAAACGGGGCATCCCCTACACTATATTATAATGCAACTCACTTGTAGGTGACAAGTATGGAGGTGGAGGCGTGCGGGTGCTGCGGCAGCGCCGAGGGCTGCAGCCGCCACGCCATGCTGCCGGGCGGCTGGCTGCCCTCCAGCGGTGGGGGGGGCGGGGGCGGGGGCCGCGGCGCCCCCTGCCCCCCGTACACGCGCCCGCACACCAGGCACTCGATATATAGCGGCTCCTGGCCACATTCAAATTCAACTTCTCACTTTTTTATATTTGCTTGTAGACCAACCGGCAAACGGACTACCTGGTGGGTGGTAGGTGGCTACCGTCGGAACTTATTATGAATAAAAAATTGTATATGTCGGCGCAAATACAACAATTAACGTATTACAAAAACAATAATAATTTATTTAATTACTATGAGTTTATTGTAATGTCAAATTAACGTAAAACGACATGTTTTAATTGTAATTTCAATACTTAACCTAAAAATTAGAGATCACGTGCATATACCGACACGTGCGCCGAGCCCTATAAATACGGCCACACTGTCGGCATTCGGTCATTATAGCTCGAGTCGCCGAACGGGACGGAACTCTCTGGGACGTCGTAACGCTCTTGGAATATAAGACATCGAGTGCTCTTGAAATTCTATTTCGAGGACTCAAATATGGGTCGTCACCAAGAAACCAACAATCGTGACGTCGGCATTGCTGACGTCACACTTTTTAATAACACCACGGAGGTCCCTCCCGCGTCATATATTAAACACAATTTTAATACTAAATTTAAAGTTTACCTATATACCTTTAATAATATGACTGAACGCGGGTTTTTTTTTTCATCCAAAAAAATGATATTCAATACTGACAAAACAACTGTGATTTGAGTGAGGTGTCAAATGCTAGTTTACAATATCGGAAGGAGGTCGAACCTGGTTGGCGGCGAGGGCGTCCAGGTGGTCGTTGAGGCAGTGCAGGTGCATCATGTGCTGGCAGCCGGCGAGGGCGACGCAGGGCGCCGCGGCGGCGTCGAGGGGCGCCAGGCACACGGGGCACACGGCGCCCCACTGCACGCACGCCACGGCGCGCACCCACGCGCACACCGACGCCGCGCCCTCCGCGCCTGCCGGCCGCAAGCGGAACACCACTTTCAACGTGACCACGGAAACTCGCAAATCGCTCCCCAAAACACGTATAACCTAACCATAACATCTACGACAACTTTTTTTTAAATTATGCTTTCAGTTTTTTATTCTTTTTTTTCTGTTTGGGGGGGCCTAAACGCTATCATTAATAATAACTAAAAATAAGCTAGATTAAGAAAAGGTATTAATAAGCCTCCACAGATAACAGTAAAAATGAAAATTAAACAAAGATACAATTTAAAAAAATGTGCATAGATTACAGTATAAGGTACTTAAGCTGATAAACCCGAGTTCGAATAGAACTTGACCACCTTTGCGCTAAACAATGCTACACTATTAGTAAATCGGTCTAAGTCTATATCTTCCAACTTACTTAACTTATTAAATTCATTTGCTGTGCTGATACAGAACGAATTCTGTCGGTGAACTGTGCGCGTCAATGGTGTGTGTAATAACTTCCTAGGGCGAACATACAAATGTAGTTTCTCAAATGTCACATTTATACCGAAAACCGTTTTTACCGTGGGTCGTATGAATGGCTTTTGTGATTAAGGAGTTGGGCACTGAAAATCGGTGCTGTGTTTCAGCACAGCAAAAACCGAGTGCCAACCTCATTTCGGCACACATTTTCATTGTTATTATTATAAATTATTGTTAAGTCTTTCCAGAACTAATTTAACATTTTCTTAAGTTTTCGCGATTAGTGAACATAATAAAAAGCTAAGTGTACAATTTGTACTGTACTTGCACTGCTCTTGCTTGTTGTGGTGGCTGCTGGCAGTGTGAAGAGAATACGCCTGGTTGCTTTCAGGGATTTGTTATCGTACTAGTTGAACTTGGATGCTAATCCCTGGGTTCAACTTCGTGGTAGTTGAGGTCACGTGTTACGACTAATAGCCACTTTGCTCACGTGTTGTTTATTTTATACATGTGCAAATTTTCTTTGTGCCTGTGTTGTTTACATTATACATGTGAAAATTTACATTGCACTTATGTTGTTTACTTTATACATGTGCAAATTTACTTTGCGCATGTGTTGTTTACTTTATACATGTGCAAATTTACTTTGCGTATGTGTTATTTACTTTATACATGTGCAAATTTACTTTATGCATCTGTTTTTTACTTTATACATGTGCAAGTTTACTTTGTGCATGCGTTGTTTACTTTATACATGTGCAAGTTTACTTTGCGCTTGTGTTGTTTACTTTATACATGTGCATTTGTTGTGTTTAAACATAAATAAATGTGCTTTTGTAAATGAGTTTGCAAATAAATAAATTTATTCTCCATTCCTTCTCTTGTAAAAATAGATAGTTTATTTTAGCAACATTTGTATTTAAAGTTAAAATTTTTAGTCAATTGCTGCTGAATCAGTGGTAATAAGAATGTAGAGATATGCTACAATAAATTCTAATATTGTTTATATATAAACGAACTTTGAAAATATCATGATAATATAAATAATTTTAATCACTGCTCAAACAATAACATTGGTCCGCAAAAAAAATGGTCTGTCCTTTTGACCAGAGTCATTTAATTGGCCCCAGATTTGGTCTTTTGGTCCACACACATGAAAATTTTTGAGGATGTATGGAGCGCATCGAAATACATAATAATAGATGGACCCGCTCAAAAGCACAGACCAAGAAAGTATCAAGGTTGGTTTGACTGTTTGACTCACCAAGAATACTCCCATCGGAGGCGGGTGCCTCGTCATGGTGCTCGGGCTGCGCGGGGGGCTGCGGGGGGTCGAACACGTCGTCGCTGCCCGCGCTGCAGTTCAGCAACTCGCCAACAGACGCCTGCTGGACATACAACCCCATTGATTTAGGGGCCATCCACGAATTACGTCACATGAATTTCACGATCCTTTTGACCCCTCCCCCATACTTGTGACAGCTGGTCACATCAAGAAAGTACTGAATTAAAACAGCCGTTCCGTAATTAGTTTTATTTCCATGAAAATTATTTTGTCAATAATGTAATCAGTATTCTCGTACAGACAGTTTCGTTAATAGTTCAAATTATTATCAACCCCCCCGCTCATTCTGTTTGAGTACAATCATTCCGGCCGTAATCTGATAGTGACGAAACAACTTCAAGAGTAGTAAAGTGACCTGAAATTCGTCCAAGTCGGCGGTGCTCGGGACGCGGGGTGGGAGGGAGTGGTGCACTCACCTGCAAGCTCTCCTTGCTCTCGTGGCTGAGGTAGGTGGAGACGGTGTCGACGCTGTGCCTCCTGCCGGAGCGAGTGCTGCCGCACTCTGTGTCTGTGCCACGCTGCTCTTCCGAGGAAGACGCATTCGCCTTACACTCCACTTGGGCCACCGCCGATTGCTTGTTGTTGTTACCTAAAGGACGAATACTAGACATAGAGGAAGGTGTAGCGGTGCCCGTGTTTCACACAACATTTTGATTTGCTTTTGTTGACCGCCCATATAATGATGCTTGCAACAACACGACCAGTCCAACGCCTTGCCAGCATTTACGACGGCATAGGAGAAATGAGACAGGAGTCGCACAGGAGGAATGGCATAGAGGGGAAGTTGGTATCGTCACCTCACTCATAGTATGTCACCCGATTAGTTTAAGACTAATAAGACCGTATGACTATGAGCAACTGGAATTTAAAGAAGCCGATGCATTTTTGATTTGGTAACTTTTTATAAAAAGAAATTAAATCGGCAGACAAACACACACACACTGTATATCCCCAAATTAAGCAAGTTACGCTTGATTATGGGTAATATACAACGGAGCACTCTGGGGCCGATCCCAGACACCCAGACCATAGTAAATAACGGAGAAAATACGTTTCCGAGATTTACTATACCGGGAATCGAGCCCGGAGCCTCTGCTTTTTGCAGTGAGGTAAGCCGGCAAAGGCTTAGCTCGCTCAACCACCGAGGCCGTCAGATCATATAAGAGGGTAAACCGCTTCGTTACGTATCGCGTTACAGCGCCAGTCTGGCTTCCCTTTCTCTCACGCATACGGCAGCGGTAGGCAGGCTCCTGCTCTCCAACTCTAACCCACGCGCTATATACATACAATTTAAGTAATAACCTAAGCTTTTCTCAAGTTAAACAATTTCGATATTAAATAGTTCAACTTGTATTAGTTTAAGTTATCATTTCTGTCGGGTGTCCCGAGACACGTTTTGGTTTTTTATTCTACACTATTTGCGATTAACGCAACTCTGGAATTGCATCAGATCGTCATTACATTATAACATATTATTACAAATAGATATTTAATATAACAAGGAATTTAAATCTAATATATATAAAGAGTTTGTTTGTTTGTGTGATTGAACGCGCTAATCTCAGAGACTACTGGTCTGATTTGAAAAATTCTTTCCGTGTTAGATAGCCCATTTATCGAGGAAGGCTATAGGCTATATATCATCACGCTAAGACCAATAGGGGTAGAGCACCAATGAAGAATGTTTCAAAATCGGTTTTTTTTCCTTTTGAGAGCTTCCGCTGCGTGCGCTGCGTAAATGGAAAAATCATGTGTGACAGAATTGTTCCCCTTTAAAAGTTCGAAAAAAAGTCCGCGACAGCATATGTCTATCCTTTAAAGTTGGCTCACTATAACCTTTTTTATGCAAACCAAATTTGTTCTAAAATAATGCATTATTTGCGATGGTGTTTTTACAAATATGATATTAATCCTTATCCAAATAAATACGTTATTCATCACAAGTATTTAATTTAAAACAAAATTGCCATTTATATCATTCGATTTCAATGAATACCTTAGGAGATATCGCAGTTTTAAAATAACATCGCAGCAAAATAATGATCAAGTACTGCGCGCGCATTTATGATGTGCAAGGCCGGCGGCCAGTCGTTAAGATTCCAAAATATTTTCACCTTCTACGTAAACAAAGTCGCGGGTTAAAGTTAGCGTTAGCCCAAAGTAACTATTCCACGCGAAGTAGCGGGCAGAAGCTAATGTATAATATAGTGCGTGCAACATTATAACAGTTGTAGAACACAAGCGGTTGTATAGGAAAAGGACGAAGCGCGGCTTCATTCGAACAGACATTTTATGCATCCCAAGTAGCGATCCCCTTTTAGTAGTAGTTTAGTAGGACATTTTATATAGTTCCTGTCAAGGGGCGCCCCTCCCTGTATCCCTCTTGCCACCGCCGGCCGATAACCAGGTAAGTACCTAAGTACTAAAATTTCCCTATAGGGTTTGTGCCGTCGGGTGTACCGGTCCCGCCGTGTACGGTACATTTGTACCTAAGTATATTTTACGTTGCAAAAGTTGTTATAAGAGTTGAATTTGAAGAATTTGACGATCGAGTCGGTCCTAAGAGCTGTAATCAAGATAAGCATCTAGCATCCAAATAGTATGAAATATAACTTACTAAATATGTTAAGGTTGTGCAGTATCTGCCTCGCAAGCCCAGGCTTCCGATCTCTGGGCGAGGCGCTGCGGGCGCCGCCGCGCGCTGCGCCTGCGCCGGCGGACGCGGGCGCGGAGTGCACGGACTGCACGCTTTGCACCGAGTGCACAGATTGCACCGAGTGCACGGACTGCACCGAGTGCACAGACTGCACCGAGTGTACGGATTGCACCGAGTGCACGCTGGAGCCTGTATGCTGTTGGGGTATACGCGGACGACGACCTACAAGAAAATTCTTTGTTTGCATATAACACGCCTAATCCAATCAATACTGGCACAATCCAAGATTGTGCCAAATCGACTTTTTAATTGGAGTTCAGCAGACAGGCAGACGGCCCACTTGGTGGAAAGCGGTCACATTTGCAACACCAAAGGTGCTACAAATGCGCTGCTGCTCTCTTAAGGGAGACTGGGCCTGGTCACTAATGCCGGAGCACAACTCAAGGTTGTTTTGGCGACATACTCTAGACCAGGGGTGGTAGCCATCCAGTCGTGCGATAGCCCTACCACCTGGCTGTGGCTTGTTTTGTCGCCTCTTACGACAGGTCGCCCCAACGCAGGAAATTGTATTATTTCTCCATTCCTGCACGAATCGTGACATTTATCGTAAAACATGGAAATACGTGTAATAGCGCAAATCCATCTTGTTGCTAGTTCGCACTTGTCGGTTAGTTTTAGTCTCTCTATAAGACGAAATAGTGATTTGGGTTGCGAAATAAATTTAAAAAAAAACATGTAACACAGACTCTCGCGTAATGGAGGCGCCTGATATTCGCATAAGCAACACTGCTTTATAGGTAACAAAAATAACCACTAGGAAGGCATAGTAATAATACTTAGATTCCTGCTTAAAACACGTTTTTTGGCTCTCCTGTAAAGTCCACTTTTAGAGTAGTAGATGTCAGTATTGGATAAAGCGTGCGATATGCATAACGATATTGTCCGTGAGTGACAATTAAACGCAATGCAAACTATCAAAATTTTTAGTTTTATTTAAAGACATATTGATTCATTAGAGAGAGAGAGAGAGAGAGAGAGAGAGAGAGAGAATATTTTATTGCACACCAAAATATACAATTACAAAAACAGACCATATTTACAATATTTTCTAGGCAATACAATAGGCGGCCTCTTATTTTTTTTATTAATTACTCTACGGACTCGAGTTCCGTACCCTTTTGTACAACTTAATTTTGTATGAAAGTTTATTTTGTTATTGTGTGTGACATTAATTTAGTGATTTTTGTGTTGTAGTGTACCTTCAGAATAACTTATAATATTATTATATTTTTATTTTTAATACGGAACTTATACTAATTTAGAGTGTATCTGTTACATGCTGGTGTCTTAACTAGTGCCATTTGTGTTGCTTTTCCTTTCTGTGCCTAGGTTATTAATTTTTAGACTCTTTGTATGTCTTGGTTTGTTTGTAAAGTGTGCGTGTAATGCAATGCGGTGGTAGTGCGCGTTGGTGTGAGTTTTGTTGTTGGTTGTGTGTTTGTGACTTTGCGTGCTGTTATAATTTATTGTTTAATTGTTGTGACATGAAAATTTTTCAATTGGTGTAATTGATGATGGATGATTTAGGAGGGGATTATTGGCCCTCCATTAGACGTTGGACCACCGTTTTGTCTCCCATGCGTATCGCCATTTTTATATTGTAATCCCTGATCTCACCGGCTGTGACTTTCTCCGCTTTGAGGACGAAGGTGGCGGTAGCGTCCTCTTCGCAAACGGCTGTGTAGTTAATACATTTACCGGTGTGCCGCGAAATTGCCACGACCGCATGAGGGATGCTCTTGTACAGGTCCATCTTGTTGGATTTGGACCTCACGATCACCACTGTCTCGAAGGTAAGACCCTGAGCCTCGTGTATCGTTTGAACGCATGACCCTTCGCCCTTGCCACAGCCTAGTTTTATTAGGCTCTCTTTCTCTGACTGCGTGTGAGTTAGATAAAGAGTATTGGCAAGTTCTGTGGGTATGCGCTCTCGCGAATACCGTTTGAGTTCCAGGGAACGAGCTTGATTTTTGGACGAGTATATGCCTGAGTATACACCACTCATGGCATATGCTTCGTCTAGTGGATTTCGGTGTGTACAGAGCTGTTCTCGGGTGATTTTAGCCGAGGGTGTAGGGCGGTGATATAGCATGGGGAATAAAGGGCATTTGGTTTATATCACCCATGAGAGTGAGGTAGGCCGCTCCTGCTAGGCGCGATGCCATGACTAAAGAGCCAAAGTGGCTCATGAGTGCTTCATCGACTATGAGGCGTTTGGGTCTAAAGTTGGAAGTTAGACTGTTGACTATGAACGATGCCATAGTCCGCACTCTAGCCTTCGCATTGTCGCCTAGGATGGGCAGGAACTTCTCCCGGATTTCTTCTGCGGATTTTTTTGTGGCTGTGATGACCATGTCTTCATCTTTCTTGAAGGCACGGAGCATCGCTGTTGATTTTCCGCAGCCGGAGATGCCGTTGATCCATGTGATCTCCGGGACGGTCCACTTGTCGAAGGGTTCGCCGCCGGCAGAGATCTCGGTCAAAGTTTTGGCCTTTTCCAAGATCCTGTCGTCCAGCATAATCCTTGTGGACTTCATCATCACGACCACAGGATCATCAGGGGGAGTGTTGAAACAAGGTTTCTCACTCCCTCTCTCCGTCTTGTCCTCATCCCGGATCACTAAGCCGCCTGTCGCATTATAAGCTGCCATGTCTCCCGCATCTCTCCCTATGGTGGACGTGGCGTTGTCGTAAACGGCTGCCTCCGCGGCCTCGAGTCTGTTCTTTAGCAATCTGTCGATTCCCATTTTATAGGTATCCAGGATGGTTTGGCCTATCTTCATGTTGAGAGTAATGTTTGCTCTACAGACTGCTAGAAACTCGAGAAGGGCATTGGCCCAGTGGTCTCTTGGTTCCTTAGGACTGAGTAGGTTGGGAGGTTCGACTACCGACATGGGTCGGCTTTTAGCCTTACCTCAGGTGGCTCCCTGATGGACGGTGCAATTTGGATTTGAGGGTTTTGGAGGATTTTAGATAGGACAGGCGGCCTTATCGCTCAAAGCGATCTCTTCCAGGCAAACTAAATGAAACAAAAAATTTGAATCAAGCGATATAGGTGGTGCAAGAAAAAGGCAATAGATACATAAATACACAAACTAGTTTAAGAAATGAATATACAAATACATACATATATACATAGTCATGTATATACAATAATACATAAGTTATTATAATAATAATGTATTAGCATGATTATATTCTGTTACTATTTGTGGACAAATAGTGTTTTCTGAGCAAATTTCTAAATGTTGGTAATGATTTGGCCTCTCTGACAGTAAGAGGCAGCATATTCCAAAGTTTGACAGCCTGCACCGTAAAAGAATTATCATAACAAGATGAAGTGTGTGCAGGCGTCATAAGTTTTCGGTGCGTATCATGGCGCAAATTGTGGGCAGTGGACAGGCGAAGGGATTTAAAACGTCCCTTAAGGTACTGGGGACTATTAGGAGTAAATAGTATGTTATAAAGGAGAGTGAGAATGTGAGTATTCCGACGAAAACAAATAGGAAGCCATTTTGAGTATTTTACGAAATTGGAAAACATATTATATAGTCTTTTTGACTGCTGTTGGCCTGCTATCGCCTGGTAAATCAAAGATATGCCATCTAATGTTTATAACTACCATGTTATTGAGTAAATAAATTATTTGATTTGATTTAAACTACGCTCCACTGTTGAACTAATCTATGTCACTGCTTCACAATGTGTTACCGCTGTTTAAGAACAAGACCTCCCCAGAAGGATGTCTAGCTTAAAATTCTTGTACTTCATATTAATCTATATCAGGCACTTTTTTTTTAATAAATACAAAAATATGTTATACAATAGCTTTTCGAAGAATTTGTAACATACAATGCGCCATCAGTAAGAAAAAGACATCAAATAAATTACATACTATACACACAGAACACTTAACCACATTTAATTGCTATTGAGATATTGGGCTTCCATTGGGAACACAGAGGTCTCCAGTTCAATTTCAGACATTGTAAAGGCCCCGTCTTCTTTTGGGCTAAAGGAATTTAATGAGTTCATATAACCAATATATCTAAGTTAAGGCAAAAACTTCAATGATCAATTATTATTAATTATTAATTATAATATATCTTAGAAAAGTCTTTTATTTTTGTATTACAAAATTCAAATTTGTTTAACCAAAATTCTTATTAGATGACAAAGCTGTAACAAAACTTAAGTAAAATCATTAAAAGTAATAGATCAAAAGTACCTTCAACGTGTGTCCTGTGTGGGGGTGGCGGCGGCGGCGGTGGGGAGGACCTGGTGAGGGGGTACGGCGGGTGGGGCACCCTCCGCAGCAGGCGCACGCGGCCCCCGCAGCGCGCGGTCATGCGCGATATGGATATCACCCAACCCTCGGCCGACAACGACTCCTTGCCACTCGAGAACGCCTCCTCGACCAAACATTGCACCTGGTCGAGTTCAAATAAGGCAAATACAAATTACCCGAGGTCAACAACCTCATAGATTTTGTACGGGCGTACAACTTATGACGTCACGAGTAGGTAAAAGTACAAGGTGTCAAACAGTGCATTAATTATTGTTTGAAACGTAATTGAAGTTATTTGTATTATTATATACATAATATTTAAAAAGTTAAGTGATAAAATGTTATTTTAACGCCTGTTCTTTTACATGTAAAATAATTGAGAGAGAGAGAGAGAGAGAGAGAGAGAACACTTTATTGCATACCAAAATATATAATTACAAAACAGATCATATTTACAATATTTTCTAGGCAATACATACAATTGGCGGTCTTCTTGCTCAAAGCGATCTGATAGAGGCAACATAAATCAAAGAAATTTGAATCCGGCGGTGTAGGTGTAAAATGTGAATATATTGTAATATGTTTCAGCATCAGAATTGTATTAGTAGAAGTTAGGGAAGAATTATCTGTGAATATATTCTCTGAAGTTTCACTTCTGCTGCGTGTGAATTGCACACACACAAAATTTTATATGTTTCTTTAAAGTTTACATTCAAATTCCATACATCAACACTGGATATATATATGAATCTAAGAGTAAATGAACTCAAATATATGCATCGCAAAATGAAAACATTCTATAAAAATAAATTCATAGAAATAGGCAACAGAGGTGCTTGAAACAAATGATGCAGATGGTTTAACTAAGCATTACTGACAGGTTTATAAAATGTACTTACCTCCATAGGTAGAGGCTCATAGTTCAGTTCACCCCCCAGAGGTGGGGACACAAACCGCGCCCACTCCCAACGAACACCCCTCCCAGCGGGGGATTGTACACTGTAACACGAACGCCGTACGCGACACTCCGCCGATCCACCGTCTAAACATAAAGCAGTTAAAATTTAATCAATAAGCAGAGGATAAACAAATTTAATGGGGAATGTGCATGTTCTTGAAGTGAAACTTCTTTAGAATCATTGTGATTTGAAATTCGATGAAACTAAAAAGTGACACTAAACTATAAACACATAAAATTCAGCCTTATTTAATTTGAAATAAAACACATTTCTCTTTACCCATTTGTATTAATTTTCAATATTATTGGAACAAAATTTTAAGAAAAATTAGGGATAGTCTCCTAAGACTACTTTCCTTTAGCTGCAACGGTTAAGGTACTTCCCTTTTACTGCCACACTGAAAGGTTCCAGCCTGTATATTAGAATTTAATGTAACAAGTGTCCATGTCTGTTCTTTCACATTCTGAAATTTAGTGATGAAATCCTCTTCAGTATCGTCTCTTACCAGGTGTATCCAAGCACTGTGTAAGGGTCCTCAAATTGACATAATGTCCTCTTAAAGCAGGATCAGCATCTGCCAGAACAACTCTCGTCAGCTTCTTTGCATGCGCCCGCTCTAAAGTCCTCGTGACACCGGGGTTATGTGGCAGCCATTGGGCGTTGGACTGCCACTCCCAGACCACCACACAGTGGACCGATGACATTGTACTACTTCATAACCTGAAAATAAATATTGAAAGTGGTAACACAAATACATTGCAACCTCCTATGCGGTTAAGTGGTCTATGTGTTTGCCTACAAGCTATAAGCTAGGTGGGCAAACATTGACAACATTGAGCTTCCATTGGGGACACAGGGGTCTCCAGTTCAATTTCTGACATTGTAAAGGAGATGGGGACTTTTGGGCCAAAGAATTGTATATATGTGTGTATTGTAATGAGTTGATACAATATGGTATGTCTTAAAAAAGTGTTAAATTTTTCTAATACAAAATTCAAATTTATTTAACCAAACTTCTCATTACATGATAAAGCTATAACAAAGATTGTGCTAAGGTATGTTATTCTGGTTGTCACATTCTGAGCAAGATATGGTTCCTAAAGAACCCTGCACTAGACAAAGCCTGTATCGCAAGGATCATATAATTTTATACATACATAAAATGAAATATTATTCCATATATATTTATAATTATGGATGTGTTAGCACGTGAGTATGTTGCATGTGGTGTGTGTGTGTTTCTGGCTGCGTGTGTCTGTGTATGTGCATGCACGCATACGAGCATATGTGTGTGTGGATGTTAGTGAGTGTGTGTGTATCTGTGTGTGCGTGTGTCTGTGTATGTGTGTGCACATGTATGATTGTGTGTGTGTGTGTGTGTGTGTGTGTGCGTGTGTGTGTGTGTGTGTGTGTGTGTGTGTGGGTGTTTCTATGCATGTGTGTGCACATGTGTTTGTGTGTGTATGTGTGTGGGGCACGCCCATGCTTGTGCAGGGGTGTGTCTGTGTGTATGTATATATCTGTATATTTAAGACATAATACATAGTAGTTCTTCTGTTTGAAAGTAAGTAAGAGAATGTAAGTGTTTAAATGTACATTTTTTTGTCTGTTTCAATATAATGTTATGAATGTCATTACATTTAATCAAATCAAAGTGGAAAACATCAGCCCTAAATTATATTTGGAAAATGAAAAATCTTAAAAATAAGAGCACAAAAAAGTTATCAATTACTATAATCAATTTGTGTCCATTCATTTCAACAATCAATAATATGAAAACACTTACACCACAGGATTAATTCATTCAAAATAATTAATTTGGGTCCACAAATGTATAAAAGTGTATCAATCTCCTTTTGGAAATTAATTTCCTGTTGTTTTCAGTTGTTTGGGTGTCTGGCCCCATTTTTGTCCCATGTGTATTACCCATTATACAAGTGTAAGTTCCTTAGGTTGGAGATTTAATATGTGGGTGTTTGTACAGCCACAGGATAGGGTGTTGACAGATATGCAGAGAATGTTTAATATTTATTTTGCATAATAATTTATATTACTTATATAAAACTAGAGTTTAGTTCAAATTCAGATTAAACAGCAGGCATTAGTGCCATTTGCCCCTGGAAGATTTACTTCATTTTATACCGCAAACTATCCCGTCTCCCGGGATAAAAAGTATTTGTCCATTTTCAGTATTAAAACTACATTTTAAAAAAATTACAGCAAAACTGATCCACCAGTACTCCTAGTAGTTTTTCAGTGAAGGCTTAAAAAACAGACAGATCTAGTTAGTATCACATTTTTTATAGGTGATAAACTTTTATATCTATAAACTTGAGAAATGATTGGTCAAAATGAACAAAATGACCACAATGACCAAAATAACTGATTTGACCAAAGTGACCTAATTAACCAAAATAGCCAGTGACAAAAATAGCGAAAATGACTGAACTGACTAAAATTACCAAAATGGCCAATAAAAACCTACTTTCTGGGATAATCTTTACATAAATCTATCTCATTATCTGGGATAAAAGGTATTCCTTGTCGGCCCTCAATATTAAAATTGCATGTATACCTAATTCAGTAGTTTTTTCATAAAAGCATAACAAACAAAGAGACAAATATATTTTTATCCCAAAAACTATCCTGTTTTTCAGGATAAAAAGTATCCTATGTTCATCCTTGGCATTGAAAATAGATATGTACTGAGTTTCAGCCAAAATCGGTCCAGTAGTTTTTCTGTGAGAACTGAACAGACAGACAGACAGAGTAACTTTCACATTTATAATATTAATAGGGATTCACATTAAAACACTACAAAAGAAAAACTGTCAAAGGCAAAAAAATGGCTGTGTTGTGATGCTAATTCACTAGTGAAGCATGTGCTTTGGTTATTACAACCATCTGACTATTATAAATTAAAGTGTTCTTTTACAATTTTTTTATGAATCTTTGAAGAAACATTTTGCGGATAGATCCTACAGACTTCATTTCTTTACTGTAGACATATTATAAAGTTATGTACAACTTTAATAATAGTAAATTATGCCTGGAGGTAAAAGAAACTCTCAGCATACAATATAAAGTCGGGAGTTGATTCCCATATGCCAGAAACGATGCATTTCTCTAAACAAGTAATAACAAAACATGTTGTAGTGAATAATAGATAGTTTAAAATATTTGACATGTATAGTAGTCTCTAAAATTACAGAAAGGCAAAGGAAGTTGGTGAATTTCTAAAAATATAAAAAGATTCCCAGAAGTGACACTGTCCTAACATGGGAGAATACAAGAAGCTGACAGCTTTTATAAAACTTTATATAGGTACTATAAATAATTTTAAATTAAATGAAGGTTTTATTAATATAGGATGGAAGTCAAAACAGAATTGATCCAAAAATCTCACATATAGGTATATAGTATTTGTAGCAATTATACATTAAATATTTATTTCAAATATTTTATCGTCTGTTTACAGATTGATAGCATTGTGATTGTTGTTATGAATCACGTAGGAAGTGTTAATCATATCATGGAATATTAATTGTATACATAGTCTGTATTTTCGTAAAATGATACTTACGTACTATATGCACGTCTTACAATGTCAGTAAATATTATTAACTGCTAAAAATTACACTTATGCATCACATTTTTATTGAAACACGACAGCCACTGGCCACAATCTAAACGCTTAATTACCTATTACGCTTGGAACGAGATTGAAAACATTTTAACGACAAAACCACACATGAACTATTGCACAAATTTGTAATAAATGATTAACACTCGTAGAATAAAATGATTTCTGATAAAAAAAAATAGTAACAATAAAGTAAAACAAATTCGTTTCAGAATATTTGAGTGGGTTTTCTGAAGTGGAAACTAAAACAAGTACAATAGTACAAGTACCATAAACGATTAGTAATAATGACATAACATTGACGGTGCAAGTGACCAATGTCAAACCACCACAGACTAATTATTAATTACTTTGTAATATTCAAAAAAATCATAAATATTTTAATGAGTATTTTACATATATTAAAGTTAATACATAACATAAAAGCGGAGAAGTCGATTCTTTTTTGTCTCAAATCATATTCCTTAAAAAGCTAGTGACTTTTGGCACTCTTGTTTGAAGTATTATAATGTTTTCTCTTATTATATTATTGTACTCTGTGGATTCGACTATAAATACTAACAATAACCAAAAATTGGACAAATAATAACACAGAATGTGGAAAACTCAACTGTTACCAGCTAAAACTTCTATGCTTGCTGCGCAAACTAAATTTCATTTCATTGAAAGAACACAATATCAAAGTGAATCAAAATTTAAAATTTTTTAGAAAAAATAAAGTCTCTGTAAGGTCCTCTACAAGGGTTTGTAAATAAATATCGATATGAAATATTGATAATATCAATATTTGTTAATAATTGTTAAATAGTTCACATTGATGTTCGAATATCATTGTTTTCAAATGTAAACTCAAAATTGAAAATGCCGATATTTGAGTTTCAAATCAGTTTAAAAGCCAAATCGAAAAATCGTTACATATATGTAAAAAATATTCAAAATATCGACATATCGTTTTAAAACATTTTTGTTTTTAATATATTTCACCCTTGAAAATATTGACTTTTTAATTTGCATTTAGTACATATATTATTACAAGTTTCATTTATGCTTAAGTTCAAAATGAAAAATAAATAACCAATATTCTCGTAAAAAATAACAATATTGTGACTGTTTTGAACAGAAATAAAACTCTTAATACGAATATCTATACTTCCAAACGTGAAATATCGATTTTATATATGAGTATATATTATGATAATTATCATTTATAAATTAACATCATTCAAAAAATGTTGTTTATGAAGAGTTGTGTAAATATCTTTCATTAATATAAGATTAAAATATCAATATATCGTACATTATACCTGGATCATTGATCTTGATCCTTATGCTTCCTAACTGCCCTATCCTCCCAACGCCTGGTTTTGCAACGCTTTAATTAATTAAACACCCAAAGTCCTTAATAAAGGTTACCTTGGCGAAAACCAAGACTTTGAAATATAAAAATTATGCCTTACAGGAAGTAGCCTCGCAAGTATGATTTTTCTTCTCTCAGGTGAACGAGGACAAGGGGAATAGGACAAAAATAGATTACCTTTTAGTAGGCCTTGGGGCCAAAAGCATTAGACTTAAAACAACATACTTCTTACAACATCATTCTTTTCAACTACCTTCAAAGATATCAAAAATGAAATCAAAGGTAAAGGCCAATTTAAAAACCTTAATAAACAAACAAATCCTTTAAAATTAATAGAAACATTTACTTTATTATTATTAAACATTTGAAACAATCATGATAGTACTTATTAAACCAGAGGTCTATTAAGAGGTTTTAAATTTTGAATTATGATAACTTTCACCATATCTCAGATCCTTAAAAAGTTTTTATGTAAGCAGCAAATATAAAAATTATATGCACCTATTTTTGATAAGCATATGAACACAAATTGTACAGATTTCATGAATAAATTATTAAGATCAATGTTCACACTCAATGATCTTGTTGGATGTTAAGTCAGGAAGGACCAATTTCTTTTGTTTTTTTTTTGGCACTATATAGTGCTTGGTCACACTGAAACAAAAACCTCGAACATGTGTTTGGATACACTACTTTATAGAAAGGCAATAAATTGAAAATATCAGCAATGCCTAAAGTTGGTGCACTTAAAACAGTACCCTGGGCGTTTATTTGATGAAATTGGATTTAGTTCTGGGCTTTATTCACTATTTCATTAAAGTACTTTTTTAAGGACTGTGGACGACTATAGGCTATTTACAATCCGTCAAGTCAATCAACAGCCATAGACTGCAAAAGAAAAACAATAAATTATCAAACTAAACGCCAATCGCGCCAATCGCCATTTTGATGCTTGATATTTATTACGAATTTACTGACTCAAGAAAGTGAAATCGCCACTACAAACAGACGTTTAAGATTTTCTCGTGTTAATTTACAATTTTGAGAACATTGTTGCGTACGTTTTCTTACTTTGAGGATATTTCAAAATGGCTTACAACAAACAATGTAAGTTTTACTGTAATTCTAGGTACTTAACTACATACAATTAGCAATTTATGCATCTAACATTTCTAAATCTTTTGTCCTTTTACTATTTGCAAATAAATGTTAAATTTCATATATATGTGGTATACTACAAAAGTTGCTTGGCCTATTATTACGTGGTATTGATTTTCCGGTGTGTAGGGATTGAAAGCCAACTTGAACATGTAATTTAATGATTATTTTGGATAATACACATAAATAACAATTTTAGTAACACATGCACAACAGTAGAAATACTGTATCCTATATAATGTATGATTATAACCAATCACCAACCGAAAAAGACCAGAATCAACTTTCATGTTCATTTGTCTCTGCTGAAATTATAATTATTGATAAATCTATAGCTATCCGGTGCACGAATTTCAAGTAGTGGGGTGGTGGACTAGGCAAGGGGAGGAATACTTACCCCTATTACAACCACTATGGTCCAGATTTTCAGTTTTTTTAATAAACATAACCTCACTTATTTTTTCACTAATATTGTACTTACAAACTTGAACAATCCTTATGAAGTCAAAAAGAAAGCCAGTAATCAACAGAAAAAGAACCAAAAAACAGTATATATAGTCAAAAAATGAAGAAAAAACAACAGCACATTCATATATACTACAAGAGTAACCATGAAAATATTCAAAATAGCGGCCAATAAAAACGAAATTATAAATCGTGTGTATAAAATCATTATTATCAAAAACATTGTACCCCTATTTACGAAAATTTTGAGAATGGATGAGTGTGAAATTTCTCACACTTATAGTTTATATAGAGAAAGAGTGCAGAATACTAATATTTTTCTAAATTATGTATAAAAATACATTAAATCAATAAAAAAAACATTACACACACTACCATGTGTTTGACACACACATGCATGTATACTCTTGTTTATTGTTAAAGTCAAATTAACAGCATAGCCTTGGTGAAATCTGTGATTATAGAAGTATAGTCTTTGACAACAGAACCTTAATAATAATAATGTACAAACTTATAATTTAAATGTGTATTTTTGAAATTATGAGGTTATCTATCTATCTTAATAATGTTCAAACTTATAATTTAAATTAATTATGGTCGAATTTCATCCGCTGGGTGACCACTAGTAAATAGTAAATGGTTACCAGTTGGTCCTGGCACTCACCGATCATTGCAGCGGCAAGCTCACATCGCTCGCTCGGCTCGTGCTCTTTAATCTGAACCTAACCTAACCTAAGATGTTCTAGTCACTGGTCATGACCTTTCACCACCCCCATCACAATAATTTCAGTGAAAAAATAGGTAAGGTTATGTTTACTAAAAATAAATATTTCAAGAACTCCAGACCCTAGGAGTTGCAGAAAGGGTAAATACACCTTCCCTCCTACCCATTACTTAAAATTTGTGCACGGGATAGCTGAGTAGCAGCCTAATTATTGTTTTATGTGCAACACTCTGTACCAAAAGTAATGTAATATTTTTCTTAATAGATAATACAAGGGCCCGTTACAATACTCCGGGGCAGTTCGTGTCAGCTGGAGAGGTAATACAATATTTTTATTTAAACAATCTAATCTAATCAAATAGTTCTATATAAAAATAATGATAATTACACATTTAATATATTACATACTATTAGTACAAAAGTTATTTTTTAAGGCGGTATTTTATTTGTTCAGTTTCAATTCAATCAAAATATAATTATGTTCAATTAATATATTTTATGCTATCTGTACGTAAATAGTGGTAGGTAAATTACTGTAAATAATAAATTAAGTAAAATGTATGTTATCACAGCAGAACGCGGTCGCCACTATGTTCCAGTACTGGCTGTGCTAAAGTCAAAAGCTGCACTTTGATTGAGCTTGCATTTTGATGGAGATCATATGGAGATGATCATGATATTTTCAAGGCAAATACCTGTGAATGTACATTGCCCTCGGAGCTCAATTACAAATAGAAAACTTGGACATCATAATGATCTTGTTAAATGCCCTCCAATCATGGCTATTTACTAACCAACATCATAAGGGATAAACACAAAATCATTGAAAATTTTTTGTTATGATCTCTTAAGATGATTGGGTGACACCTTGGCTTTGAAATACTAATCAAAATGTTAATGCTAAACAAAGTTTTTAATGTATTTTATTTTTTGTTTGACTGTGTTATTGTTTAACCTCAGAAAATTTGTTGTCTCGCTATGTACAAGGGAGCAAAAAATTTATTTTGATTCAGAATGTTCCATCTACATAACTGTTTTTCCACAAGAATTTATTTTTATTTCATTTTGATCTCACTGTCAAAATTTGCAGAATATGATTTGTCATAAATGTCATTATTTTATATGTTCAAAGATGTGGTAATATGCAAGTGTGGTTATATACTCCATTTCTGTTCAAATTCAATAGTTTTTATTCAAAATAAGTTCATGTAACACAAGTAAGTCAAAATTTAAATTTACTTCCTATTCTATATACACAGCCTCTCAATGTGTTATCACTGTTTGAAACTCGCCAGCAACATGTCTAGCTACAAGAGATTTTTAATTATTTGTATATTATCTCAGGCTTTTTAAAAAAAAATATGTGTAGAAGTTATATTACAATTACTTTTCAAACAATGAATGGAGTTGTAACTAACAAAAAATATTACCATCGCAATAATGCCATACTAAGAATACTGTGATAAATCTCCATAGATTCTTTATGTGTTATGCAAAATATAAACATTATAGAGATGATAAGGCTGGAGTGAGCTATGTAAATGCAGTTTCGTCATTTAAATATTCTTCAATAGTGTAGCTTCTCTTTTTAAGCAAGGTACTTTTCAAAATAGCTTTAAATTTAATGAAGGGCAGATCTGACACTTCATTCGGATTAAGTGGCCCCTTAATGATTTTTTAAGTTGAATTCATATTTTGTTACCAAACAAACAAATTTCAACTCATCTATTTCCCACTTTCGTTTATAAATATTCATTTATTTTAGTTACTTTTGTCTTATATTAAGTTTTGGAGTGTTTAGCATAATAGTTGAATTGTAAATTGCCAATGGTGTTGAGCAATGCCGATGCCCGCCTCTCAGAGTGCAGCTCAATGGGTTGAGAATAACATTATGGCCATGAGGTTGGTTTGGTATCCACACCTCGTGTCATACGGGGTTCTCTAGACTTAGTATGCTAATGCCCATTTCCTTGCATGTGTGAGCCCTCTGCAATTGTAACTGGGGCTGCGGTGACCACAGGAGACATTACTAGAAACCATAATTACAAAATATGTGTTACCACTATGATCCCGATTGTTGCAATTGTACTGGGCACCAGACATGTTAGGAATATTGGTTTTGATGGGTTATGTGTCCACAATCTCACTGTGTGGATGGTTTTATGCTCGTTGTTTTCAAGTACTTCCACCTTTCAAGTACTTCTTTCTATGTTACATCCCATTTTCTTGAATGACATGTCTGCAACATCAGAATGTTAGTCTGGTGATGTACTATGTATCAATTATTCCTTTGCTACTCTGCCACCTATAGCCAGGTTTCTATATTTTACTAAACAACCAGTAGAAAATGAATATCTATACATATAAATAAAATTGAAGTGTCTGTTTGTAAAGTTTCAAATAATATGAAAAATTCAGGTGGGATAATTCTGTTATAAGGAATAACTTGGGCTACTTTTTAAGGGTTCCACAAAGCAAAATCCATGCAGATGAAGCTGCGAGCATAGCTTGTTACTTATATGGATTGATATTTTGAAAATGCTAGATCTATGTTGCAACTCTTAGGGCTGCTCTATCTGTGTGATACTACACTCATAGAATATTTTCATTTTTTTATTGCAGGAGTTCAGCAGACAATCAGGTGGCCCAGTTGATGGAAAGCGGTTACCATCTATGGACATTTGCAACACCAAAGGTGCCACGCCGGGACACAACTCAAGGTTGTTATGGCGGTATACTCTTGACCAGGGGCGGTCGCCATCCAGTCGAGCAAATACCCTACCACCTGGCTGTGGGTTATTTTGCCGCCTCTTACGACAGGCCGCTCGGCCGCAGAAAATTGTATTCTTTCTCCGTTCCTGCACGGATAAAAAGCGTAAAAACAGCTCTGAACTAACTATGTTTAGTACAGTAAGAATTTCTATTAGGGCTTTCTGTGTGTGTGTTTACCAGCTTTAGCCCATAATAAAAAAGAATATATCAAATTTTAACCAGTATTAAAGCAAATGAATGGTTAGTAAAATATAGTTACTGGCTATATACCTTGGCAATGATACCCTATGGCATGTAAGCGTGAGGCCTGCATTATGGTGAAAATTGTGCATCACATACCCACACGGCTAACTTACGCCAGCTGGCGGGCGGAGCGGATCAATCACAGTCCTTCACGCCACAACAGAAGAACTTCAAAACATTTCCCAACACGGTGAGTTCTGGATATAGTTTTTAGTAAATAAGTTCTGAATATGTGTTTTATTTAAGAAACCCTACCACTAACTAACCACTAACCACTAAAACAAATGTATTTAAGGTCTGAAATTTTTGGTCTTAAACGAATTGAGCTATGTAGATTCAATACTTAGCAAGTGTATTCCAAGAAATTTTACTCCCCATCACAAAAATAAATCATTTACTACAAATATATGCCATTTCAAAACTGCTTATGAAATTACGAGCATAGATCATATGGTTTACAACTGAGGTTCCAAGAATACGAAACCCATATAATCCTTAAGCAACCAGTGTGTTACAACTTCGTTGCCAACTCCTCATATATGCGGGGTGTCATTCGCGCGCGGAGAGCCAGCCCCTCATATGTGTGGGCTACGTCTGTTGAATTTCTGTAGGCCAGTATGTGGCCGGCACTGTGCGAGAACCGTAGCATAGTTTATGACCTCCCGTGCAACGGTCGTAAAATTATCGTACAAGTATTGGTTTTTGGATTGGGACATTATTTTTTCGTAAAAATGAGTGACAGTGGGGAGTGTTCGCGGCCTAAAAGGCAGAGAATTAGTCACAATTTGCCTCTTGATGCGAGTGATATTGAAAATGATTTGTTAGAAATAAAGAAAATTGTGATTTTTATATGAATAAACATTAATTTAAATTGAAATAGATAGCTCCGCGTAAGTGCGGGGCTGCGCGTAAGTGATTGAAATTTCCATTTTCTGTGCCAGGCCCGCATAAGTCATAAATAACATCAATTCCATACAAAATATAATTATTATGTATAGTTATGCTAATTTATTATATTATCTGGCAACATAGCAGTTAAACAGACTTAAAAAATATTTTGGCCATACGCGTCACTAGATATTTCAGCCGGCAGCGAAGTTGTTCCCCCCTAATCTCTTTGTTTTTGCCGGCCGGCCGTCTAGAGATGATTTTGTTCAAAAACCACCCTTCCGTTTGCCGTTTGACATTTCTTCACAAAAATTGATCCCGACAAGCTACACTGTGAATTAGTATAATAATACAGGAGTGTTTATTTTTTCAAAATTTTAAATAAACCAGTATAGTGTCACGCTGGATGCAGCCTACAGCATTTGTAGCATACCACCGTCTTTAAAAAAATATTTCAAAATTTTTTATGACTTGGCATAAGACGAGTGTATTAGACAATAAAGGATCAAATAGCGATAGAAGACCAAGCTGTAACGCCATCTAGAGATACAGGGTTTTGGGAGCTTTGTCTATACACTTATTCCGAGCAATGCTGACATTGACGGACCAACCATATTGAATGCATTTGGTTGAAATCACAGAACTGAAAAGACACGATTATTGAATGATTCAGCTTTAATTTCATATTGATAACTTGAAAATTCGTTCAAATTTAAAACAGCAATAATCTAATATCAGTTTACGATATTCTTCAAATGTTTTTTAATCTGTAACCTATAGAAGCTCAAGCACGTGAGCCTTATTGTCGTTATAAAGATGAACTTAGGCCATGAAACATACTGGATGGAAAATTCAAATGCGAAAAATGAAATGCAGTGGAACACTTACAAGCCAATAGATGGTGCTGTGCAATAATTGAAGTCGCAAACCATTCCCGCGACGTACAAAGAATATATACAAATTTCCATCAATAATAGACTTAAGGTCTGCGGGCGGGCGGCCTGTCGTAAGAGGCGACAAAACAACCCACAGCCAAGTGGGTAGGCATTTGCCTGACTCGATGGCTACCACCCCTGGTTTAGAGTATTCCGCCATAACAACTTTGAGTTATGTTCCGGCATCAGTGGCCAGGCTCAAGTCTCCCTTTAGCAAGTAGCGGCACATTTGTAGCACCGTTGGTGTTACAAATGTCCATAGGCGATGGTAACCGCTTTCCATCAAGTGGGCTGTCTGCTGAACTGAGGCAATATAAAAAAATTCGAGGCAAAACAATAACCTCGGCGAAAGATTTTCCTTTGAAACTTTGTTGTTCCTGAAGGATTCTCATCTTACAATTACTTTTAACATGTAGGTAGTAGGTATTTAAATCATTTAAAAATTCTTCTATATCCTCGTCAATATATGATCGTGAATAGTTTAAATAAGGGAAACTAATGCCGTTTTTAGTCTTAAAAAATAATAATAATATAAGTTATTCTTAAGGTATAATATACAACATAAAAATCACTAAATTAATGTCACACACAATAACAAAATAAACAATAAGCGTGTATGAACCTAAAAACTTTCATAGAAATTGAGTCGTAAAAAAGGGTATGGAACTCGAGTCCGTAGAGGAGTTAAAAAAAAATCTAATGCTGTTGTTGGCACCCCAGTATAATCATTGGTACTCTATTATTTTATTCAAAACATTAAGAAATCTTAATATTTATTTTTATTTTGTAGCCATACGATGATAATAATAATATTGTATGACTACAAAAATAAAAAATAATAGGTTGGGGAAAGTCTTTTCGCATGTAGTATGTATGAATTTGTAATAAGATCTCTTTGGCTATACCATTTATATCTGGCTGGTTTTGGTATCATTAAAAAGTTTTAATTTTAAAGAAAACAAATTCAAATTAAGAAAATGTGTGATTTTCATTTCTTTTTCTTATTGTTAAATGAGTGAATCTAATGAAGAAATTCGATACATTTTAAAATTTTACTACAAAAAAGGTAAAAATGCAACACAAGCCGCGAAAAATATTTGTGATGTTTATGGACCTAATGCAGTATCTGTGAGAGTAGCGCAAATTTGGTTTAAGCGTTTTCAATCCGGAAATTTTGATATCAAAAATGCACGTCGCTCTGGTCGCCCTGTTACGAACAAAATCGATGCCATTTTTGAAAAAGTGGAGCAAGATCGGCATATTAGTAGTTACGATGTAGCTGGAAAACTGGGAATTGACCACAAAACAGTTTTGGCGCACTTGAAAAAAGCTGGGTACACAAAAAAGCTCGATATTTGGGTGCCTCATGAGCTCCCTGAAAGAAACCTAATGAACCGTGTAATCATTTGTGATTCTTTATTACGACGTAATGACACCGAACCATTTTTGAAGAAGTTGATAACTGGTGATAAAAAGTGGATCACGTACGACAAGAACGTGAGAAAAAGATCGTGGTCAAAGGCCGGTCAGGCTTCACAGACTGTGGCGAAACCCGGGTTAACTCGCAACAAGGTGATGCTGTGTGTATGGTGGGATTGGAAGGGCATTATTCATTATGAGCTGTTACCGCCAGGCAGGACCATCGATTCTAAACTGTACTGCGAACAACTGATGAGATTAAATCAAAAAGTTGAGAGAAAGCGGCCGGAATTAATCAACTTAAGGGATGTGGTTTTTCACGATGATAACGCTAGACATTACCTCACACATCTGTGACCACTCAGCAAAAATTACGAAAGTTTGGCTGGGAGGTGTTATTGCATCCACCGTATAGTCCTCACCTTGCACCTTCAGATTTTCACCTGTTTCGATCTCTGCAGAATTCTTTAGGCAGTGTCAGGTTAACATCACGAGAGGAATGCCAAAACCACTTGTCGCAGTTTTTTGATCAGAAGCCCCAAAATTTTTATAGCAGTGAGATCACGTCCCTACCTACAAGATGGCAAAAAGTTATCCAACAAAATGGAAACTACATACTTTAGTCAAATGTAAATAAACTTTATAAAAAAACCTTTTGAATTTTTATATAAAATGCGAAGAAACTTTTCCCCAACCTAATATTAAGATTTTTTAATATATTAAATAGACTGGGGTCCCAACGATGGTATATTTTACCCTACTTAATTTATGTTCTCCCTGATTTCAAGCAGCAACCGACGGCAATATCCTACCAGATACCGACAACCCCTCGTAATCCTCCGCAAAATCAGAACTTGCAAACTATACAGGTGAGTACAGAAGCACTATGCTACTATCTGTACCTAGTTGTTTCTTACTAGATAATTTTAGTTAAATTGTGTTTTTAGATGATTAATATAAAACTATTTTCTACTGTAATATTTAACTTTAGAAGTAGTTTAAGTTGTCCAAGACATTTAAGCATCATTAGATAGTGATGATTAGATTTTTTCACTGCAAAAATCCTGTTTGTGAAGTACGCAATTAATCTTCTAAGGAAAAACAATATATATGTCACTTGCGAGGTTTCTTTCAATGAACAACTTGTAAAGGTAAGCGTCCACGTCGCCTCGTAAGCTTCGGACGCATCGTATCAAACAGATCGTAGTATTCTTTGTATCGAAAGTAACACAGGTACGTCCGCTGATCGGCATCGTACAGATCGCACGAATCTGCTCATCTTGCAACATGCATCATCTTGGCAGCTTTTGCGATGTATGCCGATGATACGAAATTTTTAGCCTTTCGAAGTGAAACTTCTATATAGACGGGGGGGTCTTAGGATTTTTCTGTAACGAAAAAGCATTACGGCCGCCTGGAGGAGCGACGTAAATTTCGACTAGACGTGGTGAGAGGAGGCATAATTTTAGAGTAGACTATGAAATATGTTTAAATAAAAAATGCAATCATTAAAATGTAACTAACCTAACCAAATCATAATTTGCAGTAAAACTTGCGAAAAATCGAAATGTGTGCTGTTACACATAGTAGAAGTGAAACTTCAATGGACAAGTGGCAAAACGAATCTCAACAAAATTTTAATTTGAAATTTTACGGACAGGTTTTCTAATTGGACAAGTACATTAACAATCTGCCCGTAAAACTTCCAAGTTAAAATTTTGTTGCGATTCGTTTTGCCACTTGTCCGTTTTTCTTCCTCTTGTCTTTTCCTCCATTATCTCAAACACGTTCCGCACGTACGCTAACTACGAAAATCCAAATGAAACAGTCGTGCAATCAATCCAATTGGTGGTTGCGTCTGTCTACAAATCCGATCGCTGCCGGATACAGTGGGCGCATTGTCAAAAATTAATCCGTTAGATGCGATGCGTTCGATGCGAACATGTGGTGGACGCTTACCTTAAAGGTTCTGTATAACTTCGTGATGTAATGTTAGAAACAAAAATTGATTTATCTAGTTTTCTCTCCTTTGAAATTTTATCACGAGTAGTTTTAATCCGAGTATTTAAATTAAAATTCCGATGGGTCTCAACAATCTCCCTCGCATACGTGATACTTTTTTAACGACTTCAAAAAGGAGGAAGGTTTCAATTCTACTGTTTTTTTTGTGCTTTTTACGCGATTTCTCCGGCAATTGTCATCCGTGCAGGAACGGCGAAAGAATACAATTTCCTGCGGTCAGGTGGTCACTCCTGGTTTACAGTATGCCGCCATAACAACCTTGAGTTGTGTTCCGGCATTAGTGACCAGGTTCCAGTCTCCCTTAAGACAGCAGCAGCGCATTTGTAGCACCTATGGTGTTTCAAACGTCCCTAGGCGGTGGTAACCACTTTCCATCAAGTGGGCCGTCTGCCTGTCTGTTGAACTCATGCAATAAAAAAAAATTGTGGACTGATTTTTACTATTTTTTTTATTCGAAAGAGTACTCCTGAGGTGGTCCTATTTTCACCTAAACAGAATGTGATGTGTGGTTCTGAGGGAAATCGAGAGCAACTCTCGAATATTATAGACACGTACAACGTGTTTCATATTTTTTCTAAAGCTATTCAAGTATTTGCGTAACTTTTACAAAATTTAGAAAAAAATATATATTTTCTACAACTACTTGAAATTTGCACCGACTTCAGGATGTTGTAGAAAGTTTCTTTTCTTTTTAGTAACTTTTGATGTCGGTTTTTTACTTTAAAAAATAATCAATAGACAAGCACACATTGTATTTCCTCAAACTAAGCAAGTAACGCTTATGTTATGGGTAACATACAATAGACCACTTGGCGCCGATTTCAGACTCCCAGACCATAGTAAATAAAGGAAAGATTGTTTACATATTTTGCCATGCCAGGAATTGAACCCAAAGTCGTTGAGTTCGGGGGAGCTTCACCGGCAAATACTTGCCCACTCCACCACACAGGCCGTCAAACATTTTTACTGCGGAATTATACTGGCTAACTAACAACAGCTTACTTGATGGAAAGCATTTACCATAGCCTATGGAGACTTGCAACACCAGAGGTGCTATCAACGTGTTTCTGGCTTATGAGAAATTTAACGACACTTTGTTTAGAAATACCATATTTTATTACTTTAGGAAAGCTTAAGCTGGGAGCGTATTCGAAATCCTTAAGCTGCGTAAGAGAAACATTCTTGTGAATCGTGTACACAAGTAGAAAGGGAAGATTAATGACAGGAGACGACGAGCAGTGTGGTGGTGGAAAGAAGAGGCAGGCCCCATTTTGAATTATTCCTCAGTACTCTCTCCATTATGCATGTATTCCCTTACTAACCTTATTGTCAGTTACTTCAAGCTTTAAATAGTTTGGCGCTGAGTCATTCCAAGAGACTTTGTTTAATTCTTTCTGATTTTGTGTCTAGGAAGTGTTTTCACAGACATCAGATGTGGAAATGAAGATTGAAACTGATGACATGGTGAGCAAGAAGGATGACCCCTCGCGTCCGGCCTGGATGAAGACGAAGCTTCCTGGAAGTTAGTATTGCTTATGAACCATTCTTGGGCTTTCGATACTCGAAAAGTAAAAAGTAAGAGACCTTTGTGATCTTCATCTGGTTTCTCTTTGTACGTTTCAACTTAATACCACAGGAACTACTATGGCTAGAAATATGTGGGTTGGCACATCAGGGTCAGATCAGATCAAATTGCATTATTGGAAATGCAGCTAATTTGATGATTTAGCCCGAAGTAACATGACATCGTCATTATTACATACATTTTTGTACTTGGCTCGTATTTTGACATCACAAACAAAATTTTTGTACTCAAAACAAAAAAGGATGGGAAAAATGCTCAATCTGCTGATACTGTGGGACATACAATAATATAGATGTCTCGGAGTTTTTGACGGGAACTGAAAGGAGATGTTGTTCTCTGCAGTTTTATTTTTTAAAAATGTGTAAAATTACTCTAAAATTAACAACAGTTCTAGGACATTGATAGTTTTTGAGTAGTAATTATGTGTTTTGTGAGAAATGTCAACTATACAGTCGAATGTGGCCTTTTGAGTTGTCACAAGAACTCCGTTGAATGGCACCAGCTGTGCTAAACATAGGCTTAAGAAAATATAGAAACTGTATTACAATCTAAGATCTGGCTTAAAAGCCTAGCTGCTAAGTCATAAACCTAAATAAATAATAATATAGATGTCTCGTCTTATAATGTGCTATACATAATATTTATATATATATTTTTTTCTTTTCTTTTTATTGCAGTAGTTGAGCAGACAGGCAGACGGCCCACTTGATGGAAAGCGGTTACCATCGCATGTGAACATTTGCAACACCAAAGGTGCTACAAATGCGCTGCTGTTCTCTTAAGGGAGACTGGAACCTGGTCACTAACGCCGGAACATAACTCAAGGTTGTTATGGCGACATACTTTAGACCAGGGGTGGTAGCCATCCAGTCGGACAAATGCCCTACCACCTGGCTGTGGGTTGTTTTGTCGCCTCTTACGACAGGCCGCCCCAACGCAGGAAATTGTATTCTTACTCCGTTCCTGCACGGGCACATATTGAAGTGGGTCCTTGAAAGGTGCCATTGAATGTTTTAAATTAAGGAATTTAGATAAAATAATACAGCTGTAAAGTGTAATGTCTCAGGACTATGCCGTAACAACGGCCGGCGAAGATTGTTAGCAGGCAGTAATGATTATTTAAAATCTGAAACAAAAGCAATAATTTTTAACATTGGGTTGAATAAGACTTAGATCAGATAGTTTATTCGACAGATAATATAAAATTGAATTTATCAATCGTCAGTTAGGCTTTATCCGACGAATAACTGGCCTTCTTGAATAACTTTATCTGCCGCTTGGAGCACAAGATAATTGTTATTCAACAGATAATTTCTAAACGAAACTATTGAGCTTAACAGTTTAGTAATTAGTAGATATATTGAGTTTTGTTTCTAGATTTTGCATAATTATGAAAATTAAATACGACATTACTATGAATATTTTAAATAGTATACGGATGATTTGGTAATTGAATAAGAAACTCTTATAAATGAATTCATCAGTCTATTTGAGAGGAAAATTAGAATTGTAAGATCCACGCCAGATAGCTCCACTAGGTGGGATTCAAAAGAAGTCCATTGTCTTTCACTTTCTTTCAAAAGAGTCTGTGCAATATTTACTTGCTATGATCATAGATAAAATCAAACACAAGTAACGAGGTTAGGCAGTTGAAATAATTCTCAATTTCTCGTGTTAAAATAATCTGCCCTAATTCAATTCCTCAAATAAAAAACATTTGCCAAAATCGCGCTAAAAACTCCCAAGCTGGAAATACTGACTAACATTAGTTATTTTTATCGAATTTGACGATTGATGTATATGGAAATAGTCTGTCCTGCTCTAACGTGTGTTTAATCAGTATATTTGTTTCATCTCTCTGAAGTTAGCTTTGTCTCAACCAATCAAATGGTCGTGTGGCCATTCGTCAGTTCAATATCAATTGAATAATTCATAGCCATTTATCGATGACATAAACAGTCTGATAACTTTATTCCTTAGGCAGTTATTAAACGATTTATCTGAAGCTTATATGATATCACCAAAATGAAGTTCTCATGGCTCTTAGAAGTTGTATCAAAGATTCGTTACACCCAAGAATTTAGTAGGGGTGAGCAGGAATGTCGCTCCTGAATATTTCAGATAGGACTACATGGTGGACCTAAACTGACTAGCCATACAACCATCTGTTTTCTCAGTGGGAAATGCCGGTTTAACCATCGACCGACATTAGTGTCCATCTTTATACAAGGACTAGCTTCTGCCCGTGACTTCGTCCGCGTGGAATAGTAAAAAATAATCTCCCGATTGTGAAACATTCTTCATTGGTGCTCCGCTGCTATTGGTCTTAGCGTGATGCTATTTAGCCTATAGCCTTCCTCGATAAATGGGCCATCTGACACTGAAAGAATTTTTCAAATCAAACCAATAGTTACTGATATTAGCGCGTTCAAGCAAACAAACAAACAAACTCTTCAGCTTTATATATTAGTATAAGATTGTACTGAACTATAGAAGTTAAGAGAAAGTAATGTTTGCAGTCAAAAAAATCTCTAACAAGGAACGACGCCGGCGTCAGAACGCCCATCTGCGCCGTCTGCTGACGCCCAAGAACGCCGTGATGGTGCTCAACGAGATGATGCCCAACGAACATGTCACCAGTGTGAGTCGACCTGACATTTGTACAACCTGGATCAGCCCTTTTAAACATGCAGCCCACTTGGCATTTTCCTGGCAAAACAAATTTGTAAAAGTAGACCAAAAAGAAATGGATGGACTATGTGAAGGATGATATGATGATTTGTGGTGTGTCAGAATAGAGGAGTGTGGAAGGAACAGCCATATTGTGCTGACTTTGAATAATTGAGTATTTGACAGCCAAATCAACTGAGACGCTTTTTATCATCTCACAAAACGTCTTAGCCTTCATTATTTTGTATGTGCATACTGAATATGACGTCACAATTTTAACGCGTCAAATAGCATATTCATTATTTTTTCAACTATTATTTCTATAATGAACTATTGAAAGTAAGACAATAACAAGATATTGTGTGATGCCTGCGATTTTTATATAAGTATTCATATTAGAATTTATTGTAATATTTGTCAAATACCCAATTAGGAGAAGGTAAAAGAAAAGAGGTGTGATGCTGCCCGCGAGCGTGTTGCAAAATCGATATTGATAAAGTTCCCACCTCACTTGCAGATGGAAGTGATGGAGATTCGGTCTAGATCCATTTAAAACAAAATTTTGATGCTACAGTCGCGGAATGAAAATGCTTGTCACCTTAAAGGCGACTTTTGCTGGCACAAGTACAAGGAACAATACTGGCAACATTTTAACAAATTTTACATTTATTTACGCTGCGATTAACAATAAAAAACAAAGAGGATATAATCACTATGCTTAACATAAATATTTAAACCAATAAAAAGGTTCTGCATTTTTATTACATTGCACGAGTTCAGCAAATAGACAGACGGCCCACCTGATGTAAAGCGGTTACCATCGCCTATGGATATTCGCAACACCAAAGGTGCTTCAAATGCTTTGCTCCTCTCTCAGTGGAGACTGGAACCTGGACTCTAATCCCAGAACACAACTCAAGGTTGTTATAGCATCATACTCTAGACCAAGGGTGCTAGCCATCCAGACGGGCAAATACCCTACCACCTGGTGGTGGGCTTTTTTGTTGCCTCTTACAAGCCGCGCCCAGCCGCAGGAAATTGTATTCTTTTTCCGTTTCTGCACGTCTAAACAATCTTCTTAGACAAGATAGAAAACCAAACAACATTGATCTAAGTAATTTTAAACTTTATTGTCAAATACTTAAGCATAATTTTCAGTGGAAGTAACTTAGTTTGAAAAGGTAACATATGCTCACGGGACATTAAATGAATCAATTTAGAAACTGGTGAACATTTTCATACCACGAATGTACATTCGAATTTTATACGAGTACCTATTTGCCTGTTTAATACCAAAAAATGAGTAAACTTGTAAACTCTTGTCAATATTTGGAACTACATACAAGTTTGAACGATTACAGCGGTCCACAAAAAATAGAAAGGTGGTCTATAATTTGGACCACACCCATCGATTCTTATATATTTTGATGCGCTGAATCCTATTCTGGGCTCGGTTTGGTCTATACACCCTTAAAATTTTGATTGTATATGGACCAAACTGACCCCAGACTCAGATTCAGTCTATATCAAAATATATAAGAATATATGGGTCTGGTCAAAAGTATAGATCGGTTTTCTTTTTTTGTGGGCCAGTGTTATTCTCAGTAGTTTGTCTTCTTTATGAGTGGATTTTGCAGCCCGCCTGGCCTACAATCTTCATGCTTATGGCCCACCAGTGACTGGTTGACACGGTCGACCCAGACTATGAGAAGGGTGTTTTACTAGTATGTTATTGTTCCCCTGCAGCAATACAAAGTGGAGCCTGCTCCGGTGTCTTACTACCAGCAACCAAATGTGAGCTTCTGCGCTGACCTCACTCTCCAGGGATCCACCTATAAGGGATATGGTGAGTTTTAAATACTATATGGCACCCTTAGAATCAAACCACTATACAACATTTGAGAAAAAATAGAAAGAAATTTATCTTAAAAACTAGCTGCGCCCGCGGCGTCGTCCGTGTGGAATTTGTTTTCAAAACCCCCCGATTTTGGAACATTCTTCATTGGTGCTTCGCTCCTATTGGTCTTAGCGTGATGATATATAGCCTATAGCCTTCATCGATAAATGGGCTATCTAACACTGAAAGAATTTTTCAAATGAGATCTGTAGTTCCTGAGATTAGTGTGTTCAATCAAATAAACAAACAAACTCTTCAGCTTTATATATTAGTATAAGATGGAATGATGAATGAATGATGGTTGAAGTCGTGGTAACGTAATGGCTAGCCCACGTATCCCATACTCAAAGGGCTCGGGTTCGATCCTGGCCGAGACGCGTGCACTACTTAGTCAGTTTTCTGATCTAACTTGCATATTGTTACAATTACCACGTGCTAACAACGGTGAAGGAAAACATCGTGATGCAACCTGCACATCGAGATAACCAATGTGTCAAACTTGCCAAGCCGCCTTGGACAAGCGTGGCGGGCATATTGTCCGTTTCCTCTATAATAGGAGGCCCGAGCCCAGCAGTGGGACATTTATGGGCTGACATTATTATTATAAAATGGAGCAGAAAAAGTTGGTTAGGTTAGATCCTGGGATCTAAGACACAAATGAAAAACAAGAATATATATTGTTACATGCCGTCAAAGATAAGCGCACAGCTGCCTGTTGTAAGCGCAGTCTTTTGTCTTCCTCCCGGATTAAGGAATTCTTTTGTGTTTTGAATTTGCAATTAAGAAAAAACATGCTACTGTTTTTCTACTGGTTTTATAACCATCATTAGCGTCGAACTAATCCTTATCGTTATTGTTTCCGACTTTGTGGCCGTTCGCAGGTGTGCAAATTACTATTTCCCAGAAACTCAGTGTGCGCGGCCAATTTCTTTGTACTGTGTAGTTAGTATAAGACGATGCCCGAATGGAGGGGCGGGGAGTCGACGTAGCTAAGGCCTTCGACAAGGTCTGGCATAACGGTTTGATTTACAAGCTGTACCAGTTCGGTGTGCCAGACAGACTCGTGCTCATCTTGCGAGACTTCCTCCTAGGCCGTAGCTTCCGTTTTCGAGTGGAGGGAACACGCTCGTCCCCTCACCCACTCACAGCCGGTGTACCACAGGGCTCGGCCCTGTCTCCACTACTCTTCACGCTGTACACCAGCGACATCCCAAAAACTCCAGATGTAGAGTTGGCCCTCTTCGCGGATGACACCGCACTCTATACATCAGATCACAACCGACAAATGGCTTGCGTCCGGCTACAGGCAGCTGTAACAGAGCTAGGCGAATGGTTTCGCAAATGGAGGATAGAGGTGAACCCGGAGAAAAGCGCAGCAATGTTCTTTTCCCCGGGCACGCTTCGCTCTCCCAAACGCGCTTGCCTTCGCTTAAAAGCCATCTCGCTCTACGAACAAGAGATCCCTGGGCAAAGTACACCAAATACCTGGGTGTCACTCTAGATCAGAACTTGCGCTTCAACGAGCATATCACTATAGTCCGGAATAGAGCGCGATTTGTGATGGGTCGTCTAGCACCCATGATAGATAAACGAAGCAAAATGTCCCTCAGACACAAGCTTACTCTATATAAAACATGCATCCGCCCGATCATGACATACGCGAGTGTGGTATTCGGCCATGCCAAGCCTGCCCTTTTAAAGAAACTGCAAATCGTTCAGAATAAATTCATGCGCAGAGCCGTCGGTGCTCCCCTCTATATGCGTAACGTCGACATCCACCGCGATCTGGAGCTTCCCTCCATCAAAAACTACATTACGTCGCTCTCGCGTAAGTATTTCGATCTAGCGCCGCACCATCGAAATCCCCTCGTCGTGTCCGCGTCCGATTATAAGCCTCGACGAAAGGCTCTGGTGCGACGACCGCGTAACATCCTCACGGACAAGGTCGACGATATCACGAAACGGCTGGCTCGGATCAGCCCGCCCGCGGTTAGGACGGCAGGCTGGCAGGCACCGACAGACAGACACAGACGGCGGCGTCGACGCCGCCAATCACGATCTCTCCACGTCCCCGCGAGGGACGCCAGGAGACACAGCCCCCCCATAGGATAGACTAGGCGTGTTGCTGGGAAGTTTCTTTCGCAGTTTCTTCTCTCCCAACCATAACACGTTGCGAAACGGCAGTAAGATAGTATAGGCCACCGCGAACCGCCGATCCCGGTCCGCCGGGATCCTTCCTCTCGGGCTTTATATTACCCGTCGCCCGCTCTCAATTAGTGCATTGTGTCGCCCTATGGTGGGCATCATTAGATTCATCCCCCTCTCATGGCAACAGTCCAGCCGAGGTGAAACTCCCTAGGGAGCCCCCTCGAGCAAGTTGCCTCCCGGGCTCGAGCGCCTTCGCTTCGCAAAGGCACTCGCCCCGAAAACCCCGGTAAAGTTGTGAGGTCTTCGGACCAACAACATAAAGTCAAGTCCAATAAAAAAAAAAAGGCGGGGAGTCAAGCGCCGACTACGAAGCGAGTAAGACGTTTGTAGTACTCTCGATTAGTGATATAGACGACGGACTTTGCGCGTGTCGAATTGCATTGAATCGTGCAGTGTGAACTGGTTGCATCCAGTTTAACTTGTATTTGTTTTATACGTGTTTGTACAGCGAGTCCTGTAGCTCGTAACAGTATAAAAGTATGATTAAGCTTAGAATTTTATTATGATGTTGAAATAAGTCCGTTATTGTTGGTTTGATGCCAGGCGAGAACAAGATGGTCGCCCGCAACCACGCCGCCGAGCAAGCCGTGAGGGACCTGGTGCTGAAGAAGATGACCAAGATGGTCAACAGTGACGGTGAACAACATCCACTTATCTCATATTGCCCATTTATATTTGTAACAACTAAAACATTTTATGACCGTAGGAAAATGAGTTTGAGAGTCAATCGGGACACCTGTTACTAACAGATCCGAACTTTTTTAATATAGGTTATAGGGCTTGAATCTGTTTTTGTGATATTTTTTTAAAACCACTCAAAATTCACTTTATATCTCAAATAATAATACTATTTAATCCTCATAGTCCTCCTTACAATTTGAGCTCAGATACATATCATAGACTCCTGACACCTGCACACACTTCATCCTTTTATGATAACTCCTTTACAGCGCAGGCTATCAAACTCTGGAATGCGTTGCATCTTCCTGTCAGAGAGGCCAAAACATTACCTACTTTTCGGGACTCACTTGGAAAATACTGTCTTTAAATAAATATGTCTAATATATTAACTATTTACTTATTTATCTATTGTTAATATAAAGTGCTTGTCATATATAATGTTAATAAATATATTTATTTAGATTATTTCGTATATACATGTATATTGGTATTCTATGGATCTATATATGTATTAAATTTATAAATTAGTGTTGTATGTATGTAATATATGTGTATTTAAATTGTAGTCCTATCTTTTTTGTACTCCGCCTACATCGCCAAATTAGTTAAGAATGTCTTTTAATCTTTGCTTGGAAGAGATCGCTTTTAGCGATAAGGCTGCCCATTGTTTTGCCAAGAAGTATTGTAATTAGGTATTTTGTTTTAGTATTTGTTTATATTGATGAGCAACAAAGTGTTATCTATCTATAATAAATAAAAGTGTCTCATACTGCACTTAGTATTTCTCCCTCTCCTCGCATTAGAGTAAAACAGGCACATCTATACCACACTCGATTTTCAACCTATTTATTAATATTGTTGTTTTATAGGTGAGTGAGAGAATCCAAATATTCCTCGTGCAAAAGTCGAGGAAAATAGAATCCGGCTTGTGTCTGAAATCGATATCTCCCTGGAGCAGGTCTCGGAGTGGCTTAGACGAAATCTCGTCCTTTTTAACCCCAAAAAGACACAAGCCCCATTTTTGTTTGCGCCACAGTTCCAGGGCACTCCCCTCAAGATCTCCGACTATCGGGATCCTAAACGTCGACATTTCGAGCGAGGTGCAATTTAGGGGTCATTTGGAGAGCAAAGCAAAAATCGCTTCCAAAAATCTTGGGGTGCTCCACAGAGCGAAGCGGTACTTCGCACCGGGACAAAGGCTTTTCTTATATAAGTCTCAAGTCCGTCCCCATGTGGAGTGCTGCTCCCATCTCTGAGTTGGGGCACCTCAGTACCAGCTGCTCCCGCTTGACTCCTTGCAGCGCCGAGCGGTCCGGATTGTCGACTATCCCGAACTTACAGACGGTTTAGAACCTCTAAGTCTCAGAAGAGACATTGATGCTCTAAGTGCGTTCTACCGTCTATACAATGGGGAGTGATCTGAGGAGCTGTTTAGTTTGGTACCTACGTCGCCATTTTACCACCGCACTCCTCGCAGGCGACTGGGAGTTCAACCACTTCTTTGACACCTGGAAGTTGTCCACTGTACTTGGCGCCCGCTCCTTTATGCCATACGTGAGCAAACTGTGGAATGAGCGGTTTAAGTCTCAACGAGGTAGGCAACGCATCGGCTCCCATAGTGTTGCAGATGTCCATGGGCGACAGTAGCCACTTGCAATCAAAAGGACCCGTCTGCCAGTTTGCCTGCTTAATAAAAAAAAAACAAAAATTAATATATTACTATCCACTTTAAATTCCTTATTTATTTATTTAAATTTAATTTGTCGATTACTGAATGATCTACTTTTGTTATCGTTAATCAATGCCTATATAGCTGTTTTAGCCAGGAAATAAGGACACAACTAACCAATGAGAATTGTGTATAAAACTCACTCCCATTGGCCGGAATTCAAAATGTAAAAAGACATGGGTTTTGGATTCATTTACGAGAGACTTTTTGTACTACTAAAATATACTGACTAGAGTGAAAATAGATGCCAGTTTTAAAATCGAAATTATATTTATTCAAGAGCCTTACAGCACTCTCTATTTGACGTATGAGGGTGGCTAAGGGGTTACTCCATCCAGCCCGGCTCCTCCAGGAAGTCCAACAGCTTCTTGACGTTGCTGAAGACTTCTCGGAGGCTACCTGGAACGTCCAGATACTTCGCCCTGCTTTAAGCCGCTTCTCCACATTCGAGGAGGAGATATGGGCAACAGGGGGCTGTCGCAGACCCCTATATTGAAAATAAGTCTGTTAAAATTGCCATATCCTGTGGCTGCACTAATAACTAGTCTCAGCCGGGATCGACTGGGATTTAGGATCCTCCTGGAGAAAAGTAGGTTTAGCTCTTGGAGATAAACAACGTGTATTTGTTAATCGATTACATTGGTCGAAAAAAAAAAAAAATATTGTGATTTTTATTATAATTTTGACACTTCTGATTATAAATACGGTATTAACAGTTTTGTAATTGTAATTGATGTTTTTTTTTTTTGCTTTACATTCAAGACGTATATTTAATTATTGTGACAATAGCGAATTTAATTCCTCCGAAAACATTCAAAATCATCAAAAGTATATAACAAATTATTGATGGTCATTTCAGTTTGTAGTTGTCTCAATTTTTATGTATTCTATTGTAATTTTGGGGCAAATCTAGTAACAAAAATTTGCAAGTAATCATTCTGATCATTTTCTATTGTATCGTTTCTCTATTAATATAATATCTGCTAGAATTTTTCATCACATACATGAGATGTTGCTTGAAGATTTGCGGAAAAGAACTTATTGACATGAGGGTATTTTGGAGTTTGATAAGAAGAAATAAGTTTTGCACAAAATAGCGTGCGTGCGTTAGGAGCAAAAAAAAATATACGCAATAAACTAAAAGCAGATCTAAATTCAGCACGTCAAATTGTATATATTTATCGGATTTTTATTTAAACGAGGATTTGGTTGCAGACCAGTGCTATTATTAAAGTTGTGTTTGCTGTTGACAGGCGACTCGAGCAGCGGCGAGGGACCGGACGAGGAGGTGCTGCCGATGATCCAGCTGGCTTCCTTCGCCCTCTACAAACTGTTCACCGAGTGGGAGTACGAGGGCCACAAGGTGCCCCAGCTCAGACCGCCCACAGCCAACTCGGTGAGGCTCACGTCTCTACTTTCTCACCTTCACGCCACTTTATTTTGTGGCTATTTAAATGACACGGAGGACTTACTCTCTAACTTCTTTCGTTTTAATTTAATCGAAATGCAAGAACAAAGATTTCTTCATCTATAGAAAATTTTAGTAACTCTTTCTTCTATAAAAAATTTCATTGACTCTTGGGCTGATCAAACGAAAACGAACGACGATGAGATAAAACCTCTGAGCCGTCACACTCGGCTAAGTAAAGCTCGTTCGGGTGAAATCGGCTCTGTTAAAACCTGCGTTTAGTTAGTTATATCTAAGCACTGGCATGTGTTTAAAAAAGTATTTTTAAATAATCTATTGACTTTTTATACCTGTTTTTTTCCTTGTTCCATCTGATATTGTGTTAGCACATGGATTTCATCTGGCTCAGCCTATTTAATTGTTTCCTCTCCCAAAGAAGTACCCCTTTGTAAACTGCGACTCTGTGTGGGACACAGATCCCACAGGCTCGAGTCAACAAAGGGAGGAGACAGAGATATAGTCAACGCGTCACTGCTATACTCAACGGCGAGTGTTACTTGCCGTGATGAATTTATCACTTCTGTCGTGTGGTCTTAAGCATATATTCAACTTAAGCTTCGGATTGCGAAGCTGGCAAAAAGGCAGACGGCCCAATGGAAAGTGGACATCAGATGCTAAGCCAATGAGTTGCTATCCTTCAGGATGAGATGGAGGGACCAGAAAGAAGAACGGGGATGGAGGTATGAATCATGATTAAGGCTCGCCATTTGATACCAATATTTCTAGGCCCTAAGATCGGTAATGAAGATGATTCCAACATGGCTATTACATACTACATTTAATCTTAATATTTAACGCTGAGAAGCCCAACACTGTAATAGCTTATGAATGTATTTACGTCAAAATGGAATCTTACAGATTACTTGTTAAAAGTCATGAGTCCACCACCGCTTGCGAAGCAATTTTAGTTACTGTTAAAGGAGAAGAAGCGGCGCAACAAACTCCCCAACAACATATCTTTACTTCATAATTATTATTATTTGTCTTTTTTTTAATACAAGGTATACTAATATTATGTATATATGGATATGACCTACAAAAAAATCACGATAGTAGAGAACTACATGAATACAATGGAGAGAACGAAGAAAAGATGAAAATGTTAATATTATTTGAAACATAATAAAACTACGTTTTAACGGTTTTAAGCGCGGTAATTTATTTGATTTTTGTTACTCCGACGTTTCGGCCACTAAAACGTGGTCACGTCAAGTCGGAGTCACGAAAGACAAAGATGTCAAGTGTCAATGAGTATTGTTAAAGTTTTATTTAGCCTACCGCCAACTTGTTCATTTTAATATTTAGTTTTAATTTTGTTTATGGTTATTATTTACTCTATGGGAGCCTAATTTAAGCCACTGAAAAGTGGCCGAAACGTCGGAATAACAAAAATCAAATAAATTACCGCGCTTAAAACCGTTAAAACTTAGTTTTATTATGTTTACAAGTCGCGAAAATTTAAGAAAATATTATTGTTTGAAACATGTTACAGTCCACTCTCGATAAGTTGACAGTCGTTAATTTGAATCTCTCCATGATTTGACGCTGTTTAATTTGAATCTCTCGATGATTTGACACTCGTTAATTTGAATCTCTCGATGATTTGACGCTGTTTAATTTGAATCTCTCGATGATTTGACGCTGTTTAATTTGAATCTCTCGATGATTTGACGCTGTTTAATTTGAATCTCTCGATGATTTGACACTCGTTAATTTGAATCTCTCGATGATTTGACGCTGTTTAATTTGAATCTCTCGATGATTTGACTCTGTTTAATTTGAATCTCTCGATGATTTGACGCTGTTTAATTTTAATCTCTTGATGATTTGACACTCGTTAATTTGAATCTCTCGATGATTTGACACTCGTTAATTTGAATCTCTCGATGATTTGACGCTGTTTAATTTTAATCTCTTGATGATTTGACACTCGTTAATTTGAATCTTTTGATGATTTAACACTCGTTAATTTGAATCTCTCGATGATTTGACACTCGTTAATGTCAATCTCTCGATGATTTGACACTCGTTAATTTGAATCTCTTGATGATTTGACACTCGTTAATTTGAATCTCTCGATGATTTGACACTCGTTAATTTGAATCTCTCGATTGACACTCGTTAATTTGATTCTTTCTCCCGATCCGTTGTAAAACATTCAATAAATTGAATAAAATAAATATTAGTTGAAGTGAATGGAATAGTATCTTGCCCGCCAACACGCAATAACTTGCAAGTCCGGGCTTCCCTACTCTCTATCACTTGAAGCGCTACCCTACGCTTCTACACCCTCACTCCTTCAGATCAGACACAAGGGACGATCTCTTCTCAGCCTCACCATTATCGAAAATTCATTGGACAATGATAAATTGACTCCCTTTCAAAATAAACATTTGTGGATAATTGTACAAGGGTTTCAATTTGAATTTTGATCAAACTCTTGTTTATTTGATTTTTTTTTTCCCACCCTCTTGGTAGAGGTAATAAACTTGTTATTTTGAACTTGCAATTTTCTCCGGTTCCGTGAGTGTCAAATTATCGAGAGCCGCTGATAGGTTTACAGATGGTTCCTATATCTAACTGACCAGCCTTACTATCGCGTAAAATTTGACATAGATTCCATGGTCGTGTATGGATAAGTAGTTGTTGTAGTTTGGTATCAAAATGTAAATATATAATATAGAAATGTAGACTAGAATAAGTCGTTTTATATTACTTTAGTAATGTCAAAATTGAATCGAGGGTAAGGCAAGTGAGGGAATAGTTAGATATAGGGACCGGTCATTAGTGGGTAGTCTGGTGGTTGGCATCTCACAACTCTTTCCAGGTAAGGTGTGTTTAGAGCCAGCTACCAGGAATCTTGCATATCTCCTCGTCAACCACCCCCAGGGTCGAAGGCCATGCATAAACATTTCGCTAGCATTATCAAAAAAATGTCATTTGAGTTTTCATATTCCAACACAATAAGTGTTGCTCAATTGATTATATTACCTTGTAGTATTTTTTTATTTTTCTGAAGAGTTTTCAAGTCACATGTTGCGAAGCGGTGGTAAATTAGATTAGGCTCCCATATTGTAAATAATAATTATAACCAAAAATTAAAATTAAATAATTAAAATGAACAAGTTGGGGGTAGGCTAAATAAAAATTGTAACTTTACTTATTAAAAATTTTTATATTTGTCTTCCGTGATTATGGTTACTGAAAAGTGGCCGAAACGTCGGAATAAGATACAAATATAATAATTTTAAGTGCAATGTTTTATGTACTATTAATTAATAAAAAAATATTAAAATTTGGTCTCCGCCGGCAGTGAGACCTAGGGTTCAGGCGGTTAAGGCTTCAGAGATGGAAATCTCCTTTACAATACGGGCCGTGTCCCACAAAGCTGCTTTCTGCATTTAACTCACCCAGATACCAAGCGAGTTTATCGGGATGACGGGCAAGGCTCTTCGCTGTTAGAATGGACCAACACTGACACCACTATCGGTCCAGGTTCCGCACGACGGTAACCTTGTGGCCAAGGTTTATTATTATGCGGGTGTGTGATGATGTGTCCTCAGACGAGCGAGGCGATGGAGGGCGGCGAGGAGGAGGCCGCGCAGGGCGCCGCCATCGGCACGATCGGCGCCGGCGGCGGCGGCGGCGGCGGCGCGCCGAAGGCCCCCAAGGCGAAGGGGCCGCGCGTGCTGCCGGCCAACGCGGCCGCGATGCACCCCTGCATGCTGCTCACGTACATGCGCGCCAACCTCGACTACAGGGAGGTCTCCGCGATGGGCGACCGCGCGCAGAACATGCTCTACACGGCCAGCGTCGACGTCGACGGCCACACCTACATGGGCACAGGTCACCGGCCCCTTCTGCACCCATGCACCCATGCACGCACATACACACATCAAAGCCCATTCTTATTACTATCTAGTATTTTTTTTTAAACCTGGAATACACTACCTAGTCTTGCCATAAATATTGTAACAAAGAAATATTTTTTTCTTTGCAAATAACATTTATAAGTTTTACAGTGTGTTAGTTTAATACATAAATATAAAGCAATTTAAAATATAAAAAGCCTTTTCAAAGTGGTCTCCATTGGCTGCAATACAGTCCTTTAAACGTTGAGGCCAATTATCAATAGAAGCACACACTCTTTCCACGGGAAAATCCTTCACTGCCAATCGTATGAATGGTTTTAGGGACTCCAAATTATTATGGCGTTTAGAGCAAGCCGTACTCTCTAAAACTGACCATAAATCATAATCCAGCGGATTAAGATCGGGACTAGACGACGGCCAGTTTTCAGCTCTGATGAAGTCCGAAACGTTCGTTTCCAACCAAGACTGCATGGACCGAGTTTTATGACCCGGCGCCGAGTCTTGCTGGAAGGACCATTCTTGGTTATTGAACATGGTGTTGTTAAGGGGCTTAACTACCTTCTCAAGAATGGTATCTTGATACACTTGTGCCGATGATTTGATACCTTTTTCACAAAAATATGGCTCAGTCACTCCTTCATAGCTAACACCCCACTAAATCATCACTGAAGACAGATAATACCCACGTTGCACTCTATCGACTAATTGAGAAGCTTTCTTAGAGCTTAAATACAGTCATTTTGTTTGTTAAAATGTTAAATGTTAAAAGTTGTTTCGATTTTACCACCCTATTCTTTTCTAAATTATGAGTTAAGAAATGACCAGTGCGTCTCTTATAGGCTGCAAGTCCTAAGTCATCTTTTAAAATACGCGACATGGTTCTAGGTGATATTTCATCTCCCGAGATATTTTTTTTGCTTTCGGACAGGATTTCTTCGAATTCTTTCCCTTCCTGCTTTGACCACCTTTTTCGTACGAACACTACGTGGACGGCCAAATCTTTTTCTGTCACAAACAGAGGAGGTCTCATTGTACCTATTAATAGCCCGGTACACAAACATTTGACTAATATCAAGCGTATGGAGAGTTTTAAAAGTTGCATTTGGTTTCATACCTGCTTTGTGTAATGCAATCACAGCGATTTGGTTCTCTTTATCGCCCCACTCCATTTTAATATCGCGAAATGTTGTACAATGTATTGGCGCCAAAATGAGAAAACACAATGAACAATCATATCAAAATGACAGATTCCAAATTCAAATGTCATATTTTATTTCTTTTTAATTATAACAGTATTTATGGCCAGACTAAGTATATACCTAAACCATAGAGAACACGATGCATATTTTTTTTTAGATTTCTTGTCTGTTTGTTTGGGATCACGTGAAAACTACTCAATATATTTCAAAACGATTTTCGTTGATTGATAACAAATTTTATGTAATACAATGTGCGATATTTTTTACTCCGGAAATCTCGCGGGAAATTTCCCGGGAACGGTTTGAAGTTGTTCGGGTGCATAAAATTAGCTTTTATTCCGACACAATTTACACTTTTCTTTTTTTAAATGTTGCTGTACTTTGTGTGTCGCCAGTCCCGCGGAAATTCCAAGTCAAGCGCGGACGAAGTCGCGGGCACATCCTAGTACACACAAACAGACAGACACACGCACATATATATTAGTATGATTTTCAAAATTCAGGCCGACATGATGATTTTATTAAAAGTAAAATGACTTCCAGGTCCGAACAAGAAGGAAGCCCGCAAGAACGCTGCGAAGGCCGCCTGCGAGGAGCTGTTCGGGGTCCAGTTCGACCCCAAGCCCACTTCCAACGTGCCCGTTGCTGCAACCATATAGGTTCATGTCTTACTGAATCCCCTTCTATGTAGTTGACGTCATACGCCAAGTTCATGTTTCATTCTTTCTGAGGTTAAATGACTGACAATCGTCCACTTAAAACACGAGTCTGTATAAACCTCTAAATACTACATTTTTATTATTTCAACCATATTTTTTAACTTAATTAAGCAAAATATTTATTTGAAAAGATATTAATTAGTACAGTGTAAACTCCATGTAACATCACACGATTTAACGACGACCTCCCTTAAGCGTCGAAATCACTTGCCTTTGGTTGGTTTATCTTGTCTTCCATACAATGATACACTCTATATAGCATTACACCCACTCTTAATAACGACAACAATTAAGTAATAAAGAGTACCTTTTAAGCTGTGTTAGTTCTTTTATCGCTTTATTATCCTAGCCCGTAATAAACTCGACTGTCGGCATCATGCATACCGAAATTTGTAAGTACTTCCTTTATCACCAAGATGCCTCAATATCGCAAGATATGAATAAAATAAATAAAAAATACAACAAAATTACTGGTGCAGCCAAAGAGTTCAAACAAAAATAACAGACCTCTCCATTTAACGACAGCTCTCTGTAACGCCATAAAATGCACTGTCCCGTTAGTGTCGTTATATAGAGTTTACACTGTATTTTAATTTTTGACTAGATTAAAAATTTATTGTACATAATTTGAATTTTGGTTTGAACTGTAGTCGCGTTTCGTTGAATCTAAACGCGAGTAAGGCTTGTGGCGTCCTCTGGCAACGGTAGAGGCTTTTTAAGAACGTTTTGTGCTGTGCGATTGTCATTCTAGTATTCTTCCATTCTTTAGAGTAAAACTTCATGCATTTAGTGCCTAAGTTACTACATTTTCAATCATTCATTAATAGGGTAAAGTGCCATTCATGGCACCCCATCTCATAATTGGCACCCAGCCCATTCTCTCGAATACATTGACTGGGCTACAACAATGATATAGGTAACCCTATATTTTTATAGAACGGACAAATATATTTTCAAATCAATTAAAACGTTATGTAGGAAAATACTCATATTTTTGAAATTAGCCTGTCAAAGTTGTTAGGTTAAGTTTTTTTGTCTGGAATTCTTTACAAATATATTTCTGAGTATTAAATTTGTGTAATTACTGTTCACTTGATATTTGTAATATTCAAAATTAAATATTTATTTACATTTAATTTTTAGGTTTTTTCGATATAAATTATGTTACAGATTATTTTTATAGTGTGCTGAAATATGATTAAATCACGCAATAATATAATACTGCAATATTTTAGGAATAAAACTATTGTTCACGTCTAATTAATGTTAAATCAACGTTACAGCAACAGTTGCAAAAACCTAACATCGTTCTTGCGTACTATGTTAGCCCCCTTTTTACAAATGTTTATTATCGCCTAAAGTTTGGTTTCTATTTCTTACTAAACATTTTATACCATACCATAGAAGAAATATATATATATATATATATATACATAGTTATTTGTAACACAGTGCAATCATAGCTGCCGCCACCACACGTTTTGTGTTTTTAGTATTCTTTCATGCATTTAGTAGAAAATTTATATTATTTGTATGGGTTTTGTTACATTTTAACTACTAGTAGTTGAGAAAAATGAATGGGTACTAAGATATAGGAACCTGGGCTAAGCAGTAAATTTTTTGTCAAACAGATTTGACCAAAGACAAACCTAGGTATAGTATGAGCAAAACTTATATGCGTTCTTGAAGTTCGTACAGTCATTGCGCAGAACGCAATTATATAGTTCAAAGACAGAGCTAAGAGGGCCGAGTGTCGCTCGCTCACTCGGTCGCCGTCTATAATCGTATGCCATCTCTTTGGCACAACACCGTAAGGTATTACAAGCGGTAACATTTGATTGGACCTTCGCAAACTTACAGAACTAACTTCACTTGAAACGCATTTAAGTTTTTCGTGTACCGTATATTAGTGTTTAATGGATGCGTTATAATATGTCAAACTTGGTACTCGAGGATTTCATCCAATTGCCAATGTTGCCATATGCTACGAAGAATTGCTGCTAAATTCGAAAATATTTGGAAAAACAATAATTATTTAATTCTCTGTATGAGAGCTGACTATATTGTCAATATAATATAATGAATATTTTTTTAGTATTCGTTTTTATACTATTAAATCCGGGTTTAAGACTATAATTTGAGATTGTAGAGTATCAAATTAAATAAATGAAAACATGTAAAGAGAAATATTTGAGTTTTATTATTTATTAGGGTTACTCGAGATCTAGTTTGATTGCTTTCTCTAACGTCGAACACAGACAGTATTATGGGCAATGATTTACTTGCGGACTTACTAGGAAACGCATATTTGGCACTTTGACAGTAGAATTGTACTTCGAATCTCTTCGCAACGGAAAATTATTTGAAATAGCAGGATTGGGACCCAGATACAATGAAACAAAGCATTCGACATCTACACTTTAATAACGTCTCACGTTCGTACACCGCGCCAGGAGATTTCATATAAAAGTGGCAAGAAACAGTGTTTTAATTTCAAACATTAGTTGCCCCGACTCCATAAACTCGAGCCTATTAACAATATGTATATATAGAAGTGATTTTTTTGAGAGGCGAATGGACTGGAATAGATTGATCCCGCCCAAAAGCTTTTAGCACTACATCTGGCTTTTTCATGTCATTCAGCAAGCGTAACAGTGTTGCCAATGCTCAACACATTTACATGTACTAAATAAAACATTTTTTTTATTAAAATTTTAACGGTCTTAGCTAGTCGTAAGCAGTTGTCTTACTTAAAATTTAGTAGTACGTGTATTTCGGACATTAGCCTTCCATGACGAGGCTGTAACGAGGTCCATTGACTACCCTGCAAGGTAGTTCTGCGGCGAGCAGAGCTTGCGAAATGCAGGCTGCAAAAATATTCACAATCCGGCATTATGCAGGATAGTGAATGGACCCTTAAAACTTATGCAGCACGACCTGTCGTCTGTGTAACATGCATAGAGGTAGGTGTCTTGCAGTACCAATTCACATATTCCATATGACTTAAAACTGAGCCCTGTGGAACACGCCATGACAGCACCTAGCTTTTCAGACCTGACAAGACGGCCCTCTGCAATATGTGGGATATGGATGGATTCAGCGTCACCTCTACTGCTTTGTCTACTCGATTATTTACGTGTTAATAATAAATATTTTTTTTATTAAATAAATAATTGGCAGACATTGTACATACATTGTATATGCCCCAGGTTAAGCAAGTTATGCTAAGGGTAATATACAATGGACAACTCTGGGGCTGATTCCAGATCATAGTAAATAAGGAAAAATTCGTTTCCGAAATTTACCACCGTACAAAGAGCTAGGCCGTCTGTCACGTCACGTTTGGGAGTAAGCTCTCTCACCTTGGAAGGCAGACGAAGGGTCTATGGTAACTTTTAGAGTTCGTCCACCTCGTCCAGCTTTTGTTAAGGATAACTTTGCAACTAATGTTCGAAGTTCTAACGAATAAGAAATATTAACAGCTAACAACGCTACTCAGTCTTAGCGAATCGCTACCCACTGCGAGCTACATGAACACGAATGACATAATTAATTACTGAGTAAGTGCTGTGTTTTGATTGTCTGTCAAACAGAAGTTTATTCTTAATAGAGACTAGTAATGAGAAGCCTCCGCGCAACTTCTGCAATAGATGGTACCCAACTCGCGACTTATGCTCAGTGTAAGGCTTAGACCGCACCGCAATTAAACGCGAGCGGTTTAGTAATGACTGAAAACGTCGGCGTTTTTGATCGTCAAATAATAAATATGAAAACTGAACGCGGTCAACCGCCGTGCGTGTGCTATCATACTATTATTATGAAACGCAAAAAAACCGCGCGTTTTCTAACCATCCACCAAATGTTTTGTTACGTTTTTAAAATCAGCCACTGAAAAATATCGCTAATGCGTGTGCTTGTATTGTTAACTATATGTTACATTTTTTGCGTTTTAAACCCGCTCGCGTTTAATCGCAGTGCGTGCTAAGCCTTAATTCCGTTATAATTATAAAGTAGTGGAATACTCATATAAAATACAATTTGAGTACAATGCCATCTAAGGCAAGCTGGTCGCCAGCTGCGTGTCCTTGAACATGTCAAAGTATTCCTTAAAATAAAACAAATGTATATAAAATTATATAACAATAAGAAAAAATATTAACAACAACATTATCAATGCAATAAATAGACAGCGCGTTCCAGTTGTAGCTCACAACGCCCAAAATGCTCCGTTAGCCATTCCACAAGGCGATCGCGGTCGTTATGGTTGTGGCGAAAACATCACTAATGACGTCATCATTTTCGATCACACGACGACCCATGTCGAGAGGTGGGTCGAATAACCGTTCCATTTGGGTTTACGATTGCAACGCCGGCAAGCGGTAGAACGGGAAAAATCGCGGTCGTTGTGAGTCCCTAATGGAACGTAGATTACATTAGATCTATAAAACAAATTAATAATCTATGTTAAAACAATAAGGTTCCTTAACTTAAAAATAAAATAAGTAATAAATCATGTTAATTACAAAGCGCCTGCGCTGTGTACAGATTTGGATAAAAGATTTATTAATTTTATAAAGGAGTTTTGACACGGAGTTATATCTACAGCCCTAATACTGCTATTAGACGGAACAATCTTATTCAATTAATTTGATTGAAAGTCAAAAGGCACAGAACTGAAAAGACCACAACGTTATTCAATGGCATTGAATAATTCGAATTTGATACGGATCACTTTGGTTGATTTACACAAATTGAAAAACAGAAAATAAGTCTAAAACACTTGCCTTACCATTGGTAAATTTTGACATTACTTGTATGGAGCTTATGTTAAAATTTAACCTATATTAAGCCAAATGAACGGTCGGTTAGATACAATAAAGTAACGGCCATTAATCACAGTGTGACTAACGGACTTTTTTAATTTCTATCCGGTCATATGGTTCCGTTAAAATCGTTTCAAAACAACCATCAAATTACTTCTGGATAATTGTTTCCGTGGTTTATTACAGTATTAAAAACATACCATGAATGCACAATTTAAGTTGTTATCTGGTACTTAATGATTTATACACTTAAACACACTTTCCTAGAATTGGTAACATCGGTGGTTTAAATAATACTTCATGATTGGCACAGTATAATAGTTCAAAGTTATTGTTAGATTACACAAAATTGGATTGTTACAACAATTTAATAATTAAAACACCTTATTGGGTGTTTGCTACAATAATTAATTTTTATACGCGTGACGGGCAGTAATTCAAATTTCTTAAATTTCTCATCTCATAACGTTTGAGTGGGTTAATTTCTAAGCAAACCTTGTTACATTATAACAGCATAATAATTAAAACTATTTCTATGGAATCCAAAATATATACTTTCTTGCTATCCCGATATATCCCACCCAACTCTAACATCCTAGCTATTTCTAACTCTGAAATATCACTCTACGTTAATTCGCAATCAGCTAACTTTCAGTAAAAGTCGAGGAAACATTATAGTCTAATTAAGCAAAACCCAAAAATGTATCATCGATAATTAAAGCTGGGTACACAACAAGGGAAGAGTAAAACTTTATTTTATACCGTGTATTGTATTGTATGTGTATTGCGACTATGGTCTTTTAATAAATAAATAATTATTATAGCATTATCACCCTAGTGTGGGGGGAAATTATAAATTTGTATTTGTTAAGTGAAACTTCTTTAAAATCGATGCGATTTGAAACTCGATGAAACGAAAAAGCGATACTAAAAAGAGATAAACACATAAATCTAAAGGACTAAGCCTGCGAGAGAATGAGAGAGTCAATAAGACCGATGATTAAACAGGGCCATTTTGATCCGATAAAACTGACAATAATATTTTTAAACAGTGAAAAATTTAAAGTGGCGGACGGATGTAGGCTAAACAAATTGTATTTATACTAATAAAAGTTAGAGAAGAATTACCTGTGATTATATTCTCTGAAGTTTCACTTCTACTGCGTGTGAACTGCACAACACACACACACAATTTTTTTTATCCCAGCGTAGACTCCTCTACGGTAACTTTGCCCTTGTTTACGACACGTAATTAGCGCGTTTCTTACAAATATTTCCTTACGTGTGCAGTCCATAGCGTAGCATCAATGAAATAATGATTACTCTATTAACAACATATTAGAAAGAGAATTTATAAATTGTTGTACTTATCAGTAACCGGTATCTATATTACATTGAATAGGTTTTGAGATTTGATAAAGCAGTAAACTAGTTTACTCTGGCATTTTACTCCACCCGTGTGCACCTCGCTTTAAATCGAAACGGTTAGGAAATTAAATATACATTTTTAATTTGATGCAAAACACATAATGTTAAATTTCATAATGATAGCCGCATACAATAATAATCTTTGTACAAATTATAAGTACTTCAAAAGACAAAGTAAGTATAAAAATAAGTTAAATCTTATTTCAATATAAGCTTCTAGATTATAATTAAAACTGGTGAAATGAATTTGAAACCAAAATCAGTTTCATTTCAAAATTGTTTTAGCTAAAACCTCTAAACTTCCGAATGACGATTCGGTATGGATAGTTAGTAATAAATTAGCTGAATTTAATAGTCTGCTTCCTTAGATGCTAAGACAAAACTATCCTCGACACTACGCATATATACAACTAGGCTCGCTAATGGACGTCGAATAATATGCCTAAGTCTTAAGCATCTGTGCAGTAATCCAGTAATGTAACACTCGTAAGTTTTATATGGCTTATAAAACTAAAATCCTTTTGTTTATTGGGAGAACATGTGATTTATTACCTTTACTATTTATGTATCTGTAATTCTTTTCGACGGTTGTCTTAATTGTTCACTGTCATTTCAGCTGTACAATTTCAAAACCTAGCAACTGGCATTGTTTATGAAATTAATTTTTGTGCGTGCATTGTTTTACCAAGTATTTGCCGGTATAATGTTTTTACCAAAACATTGAAATGATTATCAAATGGCATGTAATGTTTTTGTGACGTGTAGTGAAGTATTTGGGGAAGCACTTGCTAGATTTCGAAATTGTACAAATTGATATGTTCGCCATAGTTTTCTAAGTATTGAAATGTGATTTATCTGTAATCCATTTGTGTTTATGGCTGACCTTCGAGGGAGACATAAACCGTTCTATTGTTCACTTTGGTTGTAAATACTTGGAAGTCATGTTTTGCATTAAAACTTTACAAGTTTTGAGAATTACAATGCATTTCTATGGGGGGATCCGTGTCTATTTTGCGAGTATACGGCCCGGTAAGTCAGAGTTAGTTGAGTTTCAATGCGATCGAGGCGTTAGTAATTTGGAAAGGGAATCTCATTACGACAAACTATGTGTTTTATGTTATTACGATCGTCTGTCTTACTATTTAGACTTGTTATATTTGGTTATGTCTGTAAGAACGGTATATTACATTTACATAGTTCTAATAAAGTTTATGATTTTACATATAGCATTTTATTCGAAAATAACGTAACAATACTTTTGTTATAACAAACTAAATCAATGCAATAATGGAATTATTATAATCATGATATTTCATTTATTATAACTTATGTATTTTGAAATATATAATTGTATATATGTATGTATAATTTAACTATTGAATTAGTTTAAGTATTTATGTACCTATTGCCCCTTTTCCTTGCAGTAGCTACATCGTCAGGATAAGGCCTCCAATTGTATGTATTGCATTGAAAATATTGTAAATATGGTTTATTTTTGTAATTGTACATTTGGGTGTGCAATAAAGCGTTATCTATCTATCTATAGTTTACCCGAATCTGAACTAGGTTTTACGTTTGTTCCTGGACTCCCAAAAAGTAAAGTCGCTACACGACACTTGCTGTTAGATCTACGATGTAGTGAAATGCTTACAAGCCAATAGATGGCGCTGTACAATAATTGAGGTCGCTAACGATTCCCGAAATGTACAAAGAATATATACAAATTTCCAACAATAATGGATGAGCCTCGGCCTGCGGGGCACAACAACAGCCTCGCTGGAAGATCTTCCTTTGAGACGGAAGAGCATTCGATCTCGCTCCTCCACCTAAACGCGACGTTCTTAAAACGACATTACTGCACAGAAGTCTAAAAACATACTAAATTACAACAACCTATACGTCCACATGGACAACGGACATTGCAGCAACGCTAAATGCGGCGGCTCTTTGCCGCCGACCAGCAACAAATGCAACTGGGTCTCGCCGTTCCTCGGAACACTCCTCGCTCGCCTCTCGCTCAGGTCTTGGAGCTCTATGTCCCCAGGACCCACCCCGGAGTCAGGCGTCAACGCGATCCCTAGATTTCTTACATCAGGACCTAAGTAATGAGGATTGCTGAAACCCAAAGACGCACCAGATATCCTGTTAACCTTCTCGGCACTCGCGTAGTCGGATGTGGATATCTCGTTGTCCTCGTCGTCGGTCACAACAGTTTTGGTGAATTTCACCGACGCAGATTTAGGAATAATTACGGTTTTGTTCTTATCGATTTTAATTGAGACCTCACGCTTCTTAACTTCTATCTCGCGTCGAACGTCTTCCTCTTCTTCGGAATCTAAGTAGACCAGCTTCGTCGCCTCGACTGGGGACAGGACGGGCGTCGGGAGGATCATGTCCGCGAAGTCTGGCACGGATATCGGCTCTCTGGATATCTCTGAGCGAAACTCGGGAACGTCGCCTTCTTTGGGACTCTCTCCACCGTCCGCTGGTTGTCTCTTGTCGATAATGTAAGCGGAGTGGGACTTCGAGAGCGCTGCCTCCTGACGGACGAGGCTTTCGGTGGAGTCTTTGTCCCCGGCGAGGACGCTGTAAGAGCACCGCGCCGATCTGCGGATATGGAAGGAGGAGAGTTTGGAGATTTCTCGCAGGAGGCTAGCGGGGGGGTCGGGCCTGGAGAAGGACTGGGTGGAGGTGAGCCGGGCAGGGGGGGCCGAGCGGAGGCGCGGCGAGGAGGGGACGAGGAGGGCGCAGCTGTCGATGCGCGCCGACGGCCACTTCACGCTCTGCAGGATCCGCTCCCACGTCTCTGTCGCTGCGGATACATACAAAGTAAAAATTTACATCACTCAACAGTTTTCCACTGCTTAGAAAAAAAAGAAGAGATACGAGCAGTAAAAAGTGAAAAAATATATATTTCAAGCGAGAAGCCTTTCCTCCCTCGATATATGCCTGCATTACAAAGTTCATCCTTGGGGAGCGACCATGATTCAAATATTTTATTATTTACACATTAGAGACAAAGGGTATCTTACGTGCAGTGCATTTTTTATTTATTACACGAGCTCAGTGGACAGACAGACGGCCCACCTGATAGAAAGCGGTTACCATCGTCCAAGGACATTTGTAACAACAAAGGTGCTAACGGGAGACGGGACACTGGAACCTGGCTATTAATGCCAGCCGGAACACAACTCAAGGTTGTTATGGCGACATATTTTAGACTAAGGGTGGTAGCAGACGGGCAAATACCCTACCACTTGACTGTGGGTTGTCCCGGCCGTCCGGTCGCAGAAAATGGTAATTTTTCTCCGGTCCTCTACGGATAAGAGTTATCGAACAGAGTTACTTGAGTATTTCTAATGTTATGGGTGTGGTCACAACGGAACAGGTTACCGAAGTGGAGCCGCCAGAGCTCGTTGGTGGGGTGGCCGCCGGCCTCCCCGCCGAAGATGTAGAAGTGCGCGCCGGCGCGCAGCCCCGCGTGCCCGCTGCGCGCGCCTGGCGCCAGCTTCGCCGGGATGCGCGCCAGGCTCCACACGCGCGACACTGCCCAGCCACCCAACTCACAATTATTACTCGTTTTCATAATATATTGTTACGAGTGCGGGACTCGTATTAAAATGCCGTTTGGAATTACTATACAGTTTATTAGAACTGTACAAACACGTACAAAACAAATACAAATAAAACTGGATGCAACCAGTTCACACTGCACGATTCAATGCAATTTGACACGCGCAAAGTCCGTCGTCTATATCTATATATATGTAGTCGTCGCTTGACTGCCTATCTCTCCGTTCGGACACCCCTTTATACTCAGCTTAGGACTGTGTAAACAATGATTTCCGCGAATCGCACCTGCGCCACCATCGACGCTATTCCCAGAAAACATCATTCTGCACACCTGCAGGATTATGTCTGCGAACGGCCATAAACAAGTACAATAACAATAGGCTATTGTCTAAACAAAAGAACCAGGTTTTATGGCAGGCAGATGTGCATCCCTTGTATTTGGCCCAACTTGTAACATTATAATTAAAAATAGCTTTAGAAATAAGTTATTTTATACTTTTTAGTTTTAGAAGTTGGTTTTTTTAAAACTTAAAGCTTTTATTAACAAACCGCCGTACGTGATTCTTCTCCACAGGGCTGCAGTGTGGTTGCCCTACACGCACAACTAACGAACAATACCGTCGCCAATATTGCATAGACCACATCCTACTGCTGTGGTGTTCTGGATTTCCTTTAAAACTATGCTAAACTCCTCCTTCACTCAACTTCTCACTAAACTTCACGAAATTTATCACTATCTTCTATTAAACTTTTCTTTCAACTATCTTGTACCGGACTTGTCGCTCCGCTGTCTTCAACAGAACTCCTCGGTAGGCGCGCCTTACGCTGCTTATATACCTGGAAGAATCTTCTGGAACCCATAATTTCACTCTCCTTTTCGTTATTATTTTGTTCATGATCTACCCCTTTCTAAAATGTATGTCCTTGTCTTTTTCTTCCAGAATCTTCTAAATTTTTCTGAAACACCTTAAACCAACTAGATCGTTCCACCATCACACCACAGTACCCCCTTAGTACCCTTTTAGCCAGAATCCCAAATAAGCAAGCGTAGAGCGACAGCTCTGGAAATAGGTTGATTGGAATAGGATCAGGTTGGTTCAAGGGGTCATAATCCAAAATGACTCAAATTTGTCATTTACTAAAGTTGCGGTACTCACTGGTGTCGTAATACCAGAGGTCCCCACAGTCCCGGAGGTCGCTCTGGCCGCCGTGGACATAGAGCCTGTTGTCGTGCAGCGCCGCGGCGTGCCTGTGTCTCGCCGGCCCCTTGTTCGCTGTCCGCACCTGATGCCACGACTCCGACTCTGAAAACGAAGACAAAATTCCACACTTCATATTTATATATTGTTACGAGTTACGGGACTCGAATTAGAATGCCGTTGGAATTATTATATAGAGTTTATTGGAACTATACAAACACGTATAACACAGGTACAAATATAACCGAACACAACAAACCCAAACATAATGCAGACGATTGTAATTCAATAAAACGCGCAAAGTCCGTCACTGCTAGATCTCCGATTGTACACACATCACGCTTAGATAGTTGTTATCGCTCTATTGCCCCCCCTCAATCAGGCCAGCGTTTTATACTGCACAAATGCAATGTGCCCGTATCGTAGTCGACATAATCCAAAACACCTAGCCAACGGCTCGGCCGCAGGCGGCTATAAATGAGTATAATAAAACAATGGGCTAGAAAAGTATGCCAATAAATAAGGAAACAAAAGTAGTTTAGAGACTAAGAATTACAATTAGTTCAAATGCCGATAGATAATAAAATGTGCTTTGCTTCAAATGTGCAGGTGGATTTTGTTTTTGTCGGGATCTGAGTTGCAACAATATGAACTAGCTTCTGCCCGCGACTTCGTCCGCGTGGAACAGTTACTTTGGGCTAACGCTAACTTTAACCCGCGACTTTGTTTACGTGGAAGGTGATAATATTGTTAAAACCTAATGACAGCCCGCCGGCCTTGCACATCATAAATGCGCGCGCAGTACTTGATTATTATTTTGCTGCGATGTTATTTGAAAACTGCGATATCTCCTAAGATATTCATTGAAATCGAATGATGTAAATGGCAATTTTGTTTTAAATTAAATACTTGTGATGAATAACATATTTATTTAGATAAGGATTAAAATCATGTTTATAAAAACACCTTCGCAAATAATGCATTATTTTAGAACAAATTTGGTTAGCATAAAAAAGTTATAGTGAGCCAACTTTAAAAGATAGACATATGCTGTCGCAGACTTTTTTTTAGAACTTTTAAAGGGGAACAATTCTGTCACACATGATTTTTGCGAAGCTTTAACTGTTTACGCAGCGCACGCAGCGGAAGCTCTCAAAAGGAAAAAAAATCCCAATTTTAAAACATTCTTCATTAGTGCTCCACTCCTATTGGTCTTAGCGTGATGATATATAGCTTATATAGCCTTCCTCGATAAATGGGGTATCTAACACTGAAAGAATATTTCAAATCAGACCTGTAGTTCCTGAGATTAGCGCGTTCAAGCAATCAAACAAACAAACTCTTCAGCTTTATATGTTAGTATAAAATATAGGAGTGGTAAGTAGTCGTGGTAGCGTAATGGCTAACGCACGCGTCCTAAATTCAAAGGTCGCGGGTTCGATCCTGGCCGGAACACCTGCACCACTTAGACAGTTTTCTGATCTAATGTGCATATTGTTACAATTACCACGTGCTAACAACGGTGAAGGAAAACATCGTGATGCAACCTGCACCGATGTGTCAAACCTGCCAAGCCGCCTTGGACAAGCGTGGCGGGTGTACTATACTATCCCCTATAATGGGAAGCCCGAGTCCAGCAGTGGAACATTTATGGGCTGATATTATTATTTTATTATTATAAGAGTGGTATCCGAACGAATGCCTAAATGATCTAATGAATATGATGTGGTGATATATTATGTATCCGAACGTGTTCACACCGATTAGCAAATGCCTCAAAAATGCTGAACAAAATGGAACGCGCGATTCAAAGTATTATAGTAGTAGAATTCGCCACAAAGGCAGGCAAAGGAATCTTAGTCCATACAGCCAATTCTGAGGTCTTCGTATAGTAGCGCAGTTGTATTGCAGGCTACAACCGACGCCATTCAATGGAGTTCTTGTGAAAACTCGAAAGACCACATCTGACTATACAGTTCACATTTTTCACAAAAATACATAATTACTACTCAAACACTATCAATATCCTACAATTATTGTTCATTTTAGAGTACTTTTACACATTTTTAGAATCCCACCAAAAAACTCGCGCGATTCAAAATTATGACAGCTTCGACCGTTACCAGGAGTTCCATAGATAATACTTATATAAAAGGGAGTTCTCATGTTCACAAAAAGTAAGTGTTTTGTGAATACAACAGCTTTATCAAGTTTTTTTCATTAAAATATTATCTGAAGAGTATCTACATCACATTTAAAACGTGTAATGTGAAGGAAATTAAATACGAAACAGGAAAAGAAGGAAGAGACATTAAAGGCACCACGGCTATATAATGTAGTGACACGTGCCAGCGAAATTTCGTTCACATTGCTATGACGACGTATTTGTCGTGTAAATTGCAATGGCGGCGGCACCATTTTGACTATATTCGTCTATACTGCGGTAATAACATTTATGGAGATAAAAGTAGTTTTCGCGTGGTACTCGAACAAACAGTCCAACAAAATTTCTATAAGTTGTATTTTCGGAATCTGCTGGTGTAAATTAACCCCTCCCCTTGATTTAAAAAAAAAACAATAAGGTGAGAATTACTTACCATAATGAAACGCCCATAATTCGGAAGTGGAGCCCCTCAAATCCCGGTATCCGCCATAGATGAGGAGGCAGTCCTTGAGCCCGTGGGCCGAGTGACCCCGCCGTCCACGCGGACTGGTTGAGGCAGCCCTCGGGCCCTTGGCGCCCCTGCGTCTTACGGTCGAAGTGTAGGTGTTCTGACCTGGCAGCTTACGCCAGATTTCAGTCTAGTATAGAATAAACCGAAAAAGTCTAAGACTTGACTCCTGACATGGTCATCTCTGCCTATGCTCAGATTTGACCGAGCCCAAAATTTCTTGAACAGTTGTTAGGTTATTGTATAAGTAAATAATATTAGAGGGTAGTTTGTATCGATTAACCCACACTCGGCTCGTTTCGTGATCACTGGTATATAAAAAAGCATGCGGACAGTCAGATTGCGACTTTGGGAGGATGCAGATTGTCACTTCGGCTTTGGTCCGATGCACATGTCGTTGTAGTAATTGTACTTAATTATAAGATCGGCATTACGCTCAGAATAAATGCGGTTTATTTATAAACGAGCAACCTCTTTTATTCTCTGATGATAAGCTTTGCCGACCCATGTTCAGCGATTACAATTTAGCTTAGGTTTTTGTATAAAGATTGAACTAAAAGGAGCATATTCATGGATTCTTATCACTGACTAGATACAAAAACAGTGAAGACTACGAGAAGAAAAGCGGTGAGACCTTTGGCGATATGATTACCTCAGTATCGTATATCCAAAGTGGCGTTTCGTTGGAGAGGGCGCCGGCCTCCCCACCAAAGACGTAGAGGCGGGCCTCGTGGGCCACGGCGCTGTGCTCCTGGAGCGAGGGCGGCGGCTCCCCGCGACATTCCAGCTTTTCCCACCTGCCGCTCGCTGAAACCATCAATCTATTATATAATACGGGGAATCGAATCTGTGCAATGAATTTAAAAATTAGCATAACATGAGTGTTGCGGACAGGATCGCCCGCCCCCCTGACCATTCCCCGGAACTCCCAGACCTCCACGCCCCGCTTACCGCGAATAGCTCGCTCGATTAGCAGTTAAGCGTCTGCTTAAAAGTAGTACCTTAGCGAGTGCGGTTTAAGCCACCGGCATTGTAAACGGTCAAATAGTCAGCTGGTCAAATAAACAACCAGTTTCCGAATCAAGTTATGCACACAAGAGAAGAGAAGGAATACCATGAAGGATTCGGAAGACTCTACAGCCATTCAGACTGTGTGTGTTTGATTAGTGCAGTGTTAAGAGGAACATCTGGGTTCTGGTGCTAACTTGTGTTGATTGACTCGAATGTGCCCTTTAGTACAATAGTGCAAATGTATTATAGGCGCGCGAGTTCATGTCCATCGGGGCCAGAGGCGACGCGCGGGGGGCAGCTCGCCCCGCCTTCGCCTACCGCGCCGCATTTGTCTGACGTCGAGTGTTGTCCTTGACGGTTGAGACGCGCGCTTATCGAAAATTTACGCTAACGCTATTGTGTTATTTCATTGTGAATAAACCATGACTACTCCGCTTGAAGTCGACAGCGAAGATACTGATTCCGACTCTGATCTGTCGGTTGTCTTTTCATCTGACAGTGATTGAATTGGAATTTAAAAAATATTTTTCTCTATTAGACATAAATAAGTAATTACTTATCACATTTATTTTATTTCATAATTTGCAAAATTACCTAAGTTACAATAAACCAAATTGACAGCTGTTGACTAAATCGGTAGTTATTATCGACATTACCATAGGTCACAGCACTACCAGATGGGACGCCGTCGTCTCCTTTTGCGAGGCCGTCATGTCCGCAAAGGAGGCGGCGGAGCGGGAGAGAGAGCGAGCAGCCGTGCTCCTCTCCCGCCGAAATAACCGGTCGCGGTGCCGGAGGAACCAGAACCTCCGGCCGCCATGAACACGCGGCGCGAGTGACGGTCAGGGAAGGCTTTAAGGCCGTCACCCGCATCTAAAGCCGCAGAATAGGGGGCGCGTCGGTGCCCGCGCGCGCCCCTCTCAACCGTCGAGCACGGAGACGCCTGCCCACTGGGGCAGGCCCACGCCAAACGGGGTCGGGGAAGAAAAACTCGCGCATATCCCGTGACCCCGGCACATGGCGTCAGGTGGCACCAAGGGGTTTTAGTGGGTATTCTGGCTCCTCTAGCCGACGAATCCCACACTCCCCCGCCGAAGTCTCCCCAGCGGGGGGTCCGCAAACAGATTTCCCATGGTAAATAAAAAAAAGGTCACAGCACTACCGCATTCCTCAGGATGGAAATTGAACTCGCGCGCCTACTGATGTCTATTGCTGTTGTACGCGCCTCTAATAAATACAGCCCATATTTTAAGGGGTGTTTCATTGAGTACACACCATCTGCGCTGTATAATCAGGCAATAGGCAACTTTTAAAGTTTTCTTCTGTACGTTTGTTAGAGCATCACGTGAAAACCAACAATGAATTTAAATAAAACTCGACACAAAGCGGGTCAACGTGTAGGATACTTTTACCTAATAAGTAACCGCAAAAAGGTGACGTTGTAGTCGCGTTTTTTTTTACGCCGCCATTTTAATTCACTAACAAATACGAAAACATGTCTGTGGCAAGCTGACATTGCATTACTTTAAAACGAAATTGTATATATCTGCTTCTGGATAGAAATAAATACACACGTACATCCACATCTACAATTTACGTCCCCCCCCGTCCTTGTCACAGCTGATCACATTCGTGAGACTCCTCCCTCCCTAGTGTGACATCACATATTTTGCAATTTTAGGAGTTTTTGGCGGGAACTGAAAGGAGATGTTGTGCTGTGCAGTTCTATTTTCTAAAAATGTATAACATTATTCTAAAATGAACAGTAGTTGTAGGATATTGATAGTTTTTAAGTAGTAATTGTATGTTTTTGTGAGAAATGTGAAATGTATAGACAAATGTGGCCTTTTGAGTTGTCACAAGAACTCCGTTGGATCGCTTCAGTTGATAACCTACAGTTCAGCTGAACTGTGCATAGGCTTAAGAAAATGAAGAAACTATATTGTTATCTAAGATCTGGCTTAAAGGCCTAGCTGCCAAGCCATAAACCTAAATAAATAATTTGAAATTTTACATCAAGAAATTATTGTTTTAAATGTAAATTATTATTTATTCATTTCCATTTAAAGTATTTTTAATAATTTAAATACTATGCTCAAGATGAGTTGGAAATATGTAATAAAATTAAATATACAATTAGAAATGGTTACCAAGGGAGCGCATATATAAATGTTCAAATAAACAGAATGTGACAATTTAAATGGAACGCGACCAAGTTACACAGTTAAATCTGCGAATGACGATGGATACAAAAATAGATTTTGATAAGTGAATAGCATTAAATAACAGTTTTTGATATTATTTAAATAGGACTTTATCTGAATTGATTTTGAATGACGTTTCTTTGTCTTTTCGGGTAAGCTTAGTGCATATAATGTTAGGTATTTAGCGTATATTTAAGTAGGTACCTAATTGTATGTAGGTATTATACTAACATGAATAAAACTTTGTCTTTTCAGAGAAACACATCATTTTTATTCCATAAATTCCTAAATTAATAAAGAGTTATAAATATTTTCGTTAATAGGTCAAATGTCGTGTTTTAAAGCTTAAATATTTAAATTTTGACATGTGACGTCACGAAATTTAGGCCCCCCTCCCACCCCTTGCAACACAATGTCACATTTCGTCGACCTCCCCTCCTACCGTTAACGTGTGACGCAATTTATGTATGGCCCCAAATTCAATCCCTACGGTGGTGAAAAATCCACGTGAGCGGTGCCGCGCGCAACAGCTAGTGGCTTATATCTACAAGAATATTCTCTCCCATACGTAGAAACAATTAGCTTTAAGCAACACTTTATCTTTGAATCCAATAGTCGTAATTAACCCTCGAAGACTGTTCTCGGCCTAATTAAACGAGCACTGTGCAAACGGGTGGGATTTCATTGAGAGGGAACTCTGCCGCAGGCAAGTTCGCTAGGAGCGCACTTGGTCACGCCTCGGACGCCTCCACTTGGATTTATAGGTGTGTTAAGGTTTTGTGAAATCCGCATTCATTTGTTGTCTGCCTTTGATGTCAATTACCTTTACTGTAGCACAAGAAAAGTTCATAATTACCTTAAAGTGGAAAGAAAGAAAAAGATTTATTGAGTTAAAAACGACGCACTACATAAATAGCAAAATGTACACAATAGATTCACACAAAACTTTACACACAAACAAACTTGATTCACATAACACAAGCAAAGGATTGTACGTCGAATTTTTAGTCAACGAGATTGGCATCTCAGCATTAAGCTGCATTGGAATTTAAAACAAGAATCCCGACACTTTATTAATAAACTAGCAAAGTCAGCAAAACTTCGTTCGCGGTGCCATAACGACGTGTTTGTTAGTGAACTACAACGACAGCACCAATAATCTATCTATCTCTATCAAATGGTAACGACGTCATTAATCAAGAATTCTAAGTTAATCTCTGTCGAGTTTTATTTAGATCCGCTCAGTAGTTTTCACGTGACGCTCTAACTGACAGTCAAAAGTTCTAAAAGAGTTGCGGTTTTGTAATCTGCTGGTCCGAAGTAGGCCCTCTGATTTTTTCTGTTTTAAATAAATTTTACAAACTCGACACCTCTACAGATTTATTATATGATACGTATATATAAGTAGATAGATACATAGATCAACGATAGATACGATTTTTAAGAAAAAGGGAAACACAAAATGCAGGCAACTAAACTTGGTCTCTTATGGAAAGTGTCTCATAATGTTACAGATGTAATGTAACAGATAAATTTTAGTTTTGGGAAAACCAGTGATTCACCATAGACTTAGTCATTATTGCTACCTCGTAGCATAGGACAATAGTGAAGCATACCATTTTATGACTGGAGTAAGTGATAAAGAGCCAAATCTCGCTTGAGGTGAACACGCTGGTGCAAAACAAATTGCTGGTCTGAGATAGGAGAAACATCGAGGTGGTTTTAGTGGTATCCAGCAGAGTGGAGCACCATACCTCACTGTTGTTCTTAAGCAGTGGCATGTAATGCATAAAGCATTTTCAAGGTGAAAAAATGCCGAAGCAATTTTGATTATCTACAAAATCATGAACTCCGGATAAGCAATTACAACGGTCGTCGTAACTAAAATTTGTAAAACGGTGACCTGTTACAAATGCCGTAGGCTGCATACAGCGTGAGGCTATACGCGACCGATGAATACTCATAACGAAAATTCACTATAGTAGTCTCTCTCAAACGCCTTAAGAGGCGCGCACGCTGTGCTCGGCGTCCATACGGTGTACGCTGTTAATCTCGAGTATTTCAGCGGAAACACAGCGCGTTTTTAATTTGAATTAATTCGTTGAATCATACAGACTGCACGGAAAAACTGACGCGCGTTTACGCGTCCCCAGAGTAACCATCGGTGTTATATCAATTCGACGCCGTAAACACCGTCCAACATCGATTGATGCTAAACGCAGCTTTCGGCATCTGTGCCAGCCCACGGCCTAAAAAGGTTATACGTATTCTATATATAGACTCACCTAAACTGTACCTCCAAAAGTCCCTCAGAGGCACAGCTCCACCCGCACCTCTACCTCCCAGCACATAGACGTGGCCTCCGAGGAGCGTGGCAGAGTGTTTCGCGCGAGCACATGGCGTCGCTCGTATTCCTCCGCCACTGCTCTCTACTGAGCTCCACATTTCATCTAGAAGAACGATAAAATGTTTAGTTGACATAAACATGATTAACTTGTTTAATTCCTTCTGTCATCAAACAACTCCCAAAATCCCAAAAGTCCTTTACTTATTATAGATATGGATTTTTGGTAACCATAATTCGACACTTTACAGTTGTTTGATGATAGAATGGAATTGAAATCAGTGTAACCAAGTTAATCAGTTCGGGCTGCCACATAGTGTGGCGTCGCGACATTGAACAAATTTAGGTGCTAGTGTCTGCTGCATTTTTCTGTTCTTACTGAATCATTTATCTTTATCACTTAAAAAGTAAGTTTTTTAAATGTTTATTTTTAATTACATGTACAATATTACGTTACATATACCCCTCGCTTACTAGGAATTTTATTCCTTAGAATATATTTTTTTCAATCCGTGATACAATCTCTCATTCATTATCTTTTACCAATTTTCCTCCTCTAACACTTGCTTTCACTCTGGTCTTCCATACATTCATTCATCTTACTTTCCCTATCGTACACTAAGTTCACTCACATCACATGCAATAAACAGCGTTAGTAAATAATAACAAATTTAAAATACTAACGCATCCTTTTAGAGTTTTAGCTAATACGTACCTAACAACTCGTACAAGGTACCAAGGACTTGTAGCTTCAGCAATAAGGGAAAATGTAGAAAAAGTTAAATGTCAAATAAAGTTTTTTTTTTTTTAAATGTGCATGCGTGTCTTGTTATGTATAGAAATAGTTAAACTGTAAATATAGTATGCAAATGTGTTTAGTTATAGATGTATTTTAGTTAGGTTATTACGTTAATAAGTTGCGTATTTAATCAAATCAATTTCAGGTCTTATATGTGCCATGTCCCGATATCGCAATCAAACATGTCTTCTAATACGTAAACTAAAGGTGATTTCTTAGCAAATACTACGACTTTAATAAATTTTGATGATAGTTTCTTTCTGAATCTTTTATCTTTGTCCCTTAAAAAGTAAGTATTTTCTAAATTATTATTAATTACATGTAACATTACGTTACAATAGTTGACGCCAGTTTTTTTTCACTTTGAATGTATCGTTTATATAATATACAAAAAAAAACAATATTTATTGAGAATTTACAGGTCGTCGAAAAATTCTGTATGTATTTGATTTAGATAACAAGAATCACAAGATACTTTTAACCTGAAATATAGGAAAACACATTCTGTATTAGAAACTAATTGTAAATCTATAAAGCTTTGGATAACACTGAGCACACCTTGTTTCCGCCCTTGTTAAGCTTAATGACAGAGCTTCTGACTTCAAATACACATCCCTACAAACAAACGGCCCCCTTGTAAAAATCACCAGCCACTCCGTGAGGGCAAATGAAATGCGCGGCGTCCCTCAGGGCGCGTCGTTAGGACCCCTACTTTTCTTCGTGTGTTAGTATTACTTATTGGGAATTTGGACCCTTCGAAGGGGCTCTCCTTGCCTGGGTTATCGCTACAACATGTAAATATATCTGCTCGCGTATGTTTGATGATTAGAGCAATGATCGGAAGTGAGAGCAGTTGTTTGCAATATGTTGGAATCTGCTATAGAATCGAGAAAAAGAATGATTGGAATATAAATTCATGAATTTAATATTACTCATAGCTTTTATTATCAGTAATTATAAGTCGCGTATAAATAATATAATATTTATAGTCGTTGAATAAGTATTAAATTTAAAAATTGCTTGTGAAGTACCTAGAAACATGTTTAGCTCGTCGAATAAATTATTGTAAGCCTTAGTAGGATACGACAATATTTTATATTCATTGCATTGTTTATCAGTCCCTGAAGGCAGGTTATCCATATTACATTTTATCGGGTTTATAACACACTTTTGCTGGTAATGTGTCTGTCGGTGTATTTCTATGTATATTGGTTTCGGAATCGTGATCCGGTTTTCCAACTTCGTGTAATATAAATCTTTTATATGGATAATAATACTATACCGGTGGCGAAAAATCAAATTTCCTGCTCGCTATTCCATGATGAAATCATATAACAATGTTTCGGGGTATCGGGATACTACGAGTATTCATCTCGTAAATATCTTCGCTAATAAATAATGAGTGTATACGACTATGTTATGTATTACGCACGGCGCTGTCAACGTGGTTAGACGTATAAAAATAATAATCTATATACATATAATAAAACTGTAGAGGTCGAATTTCTATTAAAAACAATGCTAAAAACTGAGTCAGGGGGATGTAAGAAGTGAAATAGAACTAATTTAGACTTTTTTATTTTTAGTTTCTCTGTCTGTTTGTACCGGCTAATATCCGAAACGACTGGACCGATTTAAATGAAATTTTGCATGGTGATAGCTTATACTTCTGGCCAACATATAGGATACTTTTGATCCCGAAAAATTAAAGAGTTCCCGTGGGATAGTTAAAAAACCGCACCACGCGGACGAAGTCGCGGGCATCAGCTAGTATATAAGAAAGTCAAAGAGCACTATATGTCTATATTTTACATTATATATGTATGTATGTATAGTACAACCCTGACTTTTGCTTCTCCCCTTCTCGCTAGGCTCATAGGTTTGCTGGAAGAACTCCTTTAGTATTAAGCTCGTCTTTGTACAACACCACTATTCTATAGTTTTGTATGCAACTTTTTGTGTACAATAAAGAATATTTTTTATTTATTGAAAATTGAATTTCTGTTCATTTCAAATCTTCGTGAAAATATGTATCTACTTTAAAATTATAATATACAGCAATTTGCAGCCAGTGCTTTGCAAAAAGCCCTGAGAGTTTGTTTTATAATACATTTTTTTTTCTAATGAACTAGTGGCGCCTACTGTTATTGCAATGTGTCACGAGTTACATTTTCACTGGGTAATTGTTTTTTTTGATTATTATTTTCCCTCCATAATAAGATTAAGCGCCGATTTCCCAACCATCAGATAGAATTTTCTTTAGTTTTCACGACTTCTATACTTAATAAAACAACGTTTTAACGGTTTTAAGTTTAACAGTGGCCGAAACGTCGGAATAACAAAAATCAAACAAATTGCCGCGCTTAAAACCATTAAAACGTAGTTTTATCATCAAATAAAAGTTATCGGTCGAATAAATTGTAACCGGAGTGAATTCAAAAGTGAAATCTATCAACTGTTTTATTCATGCAACTGACGTTTTCTGTTTTCCTTGTTAGAGAGAGAGAGAGAGAGAACAAATATTGCACACCAAAATATACAATTACAAAAACAGACCATATTTACAATATTTGAAGATATTTTGAAGAGAGGTCAGATAAAAAGCAGTTGAAATTAGCATGTATGTATGAAAAGATTAATGAAAGTTGATGAAGCGAAAAGTGTTTGTCAGGATCGTAGCAGGTGGAGATCCATCGTCTCTGCCTACCCCAATGGGAAACAGGCGTGACAGTATGTATAAATTTACAATATTTTCTAGGCAATACAATAGGCGGCCTTATCGCTCAAAGCGACCTCTTCCAGGTAAAAGGCAATACATAAATACTCAAACTAATTTAAGAAATAAATACACAAATAGATACATATATACATAGTCATATAATATATATACCCATATACAAAAATATATAAGTTATTATAATAAATGTATTAGCATGATTATATTGTAATAATCAGACAGCTATTTGTGGATAAAAAGTTTTCTGAGTAAATTTCTAAATGTTGGTAATATGTTATACTTTATTCCATGAATAACATCGGCCGTTAGAGTATTTATTTGTTTATTTAATTTTAGGAAGGCTTACAGACTGATACATACCAGTATAGTAAAAAAAAAAAGTAGTATATAAATGCTGATAACAAGCCTCCACCTATTGGTAACAACACATACAAACATACACGATTCCTATTGATAGTTACTAAAATTTATGTCTTTCCAAATAAATCTTGAGCCAGTATTCGCTTGACCGAATTTCTGGTGCAGTATAAGTCTAGGTTCAATTTTACTACTATTTTGTTGAAACAGTTTGAGCTTTGTAAGATAAAGGCGTTTTGTCTATAATTAGTGGTCACTAAAGGTGTATGAAGCAAACCTCTCTGTCTAAGACCAAGCTGATTAGCCCGTAAATATATTTTTGAAATTAAGTCTGGACAATCAATATCGCCTCTAGCCAACTTCATCAAAAAAGTTATATCGTTTATATTGCGTCTAACAAAATTATACTGTTTCTAGACCTCTCGATTCTGGATAAGACCGTTATACTACGATACGATCTTTTCACCTTCACTGTTAATGATGAAATAAACATTGCATACAGTTGACTTAACATAATAAACCTAGTACCAATGGCACTAACTGAGCACAAAAGCGCCGTCCGACCTATCGTTTCCATTCCATTCGTGCTCAATTCCAATGGAAATATTTCCAATAGAGAGCATTTCCAATTTGTACTACCCATCGGGTGTCCAGTGAACACCCTCCCTGGGGGGATAATAACCTATTATGTCCTCCACACCATATATGATATGTATCATCATGTATCGAGAGTATATTAATTAAATTTGTATGTGAATAACTGATTTACATTTAGAATTATTACAGAGTTTATTAGAACTATACAAACACGTATAACACAGTTATGTACAAATATAACCGAACACAACAAATCCAATCGTAATGCAGAGAGTCGTAATTCAATAAAACGCGCAAAGTCCGTCAATATTAGTTTCCCGAATGTACACACGTCAAGCCTTGATCGTAGTTGTAGCTCAACTGACCCCCTCTCTCAATCAGGCCATCGTTTTAATACTTCACAAGTGCAAATGTGCACCCGGTAACGTCGACACAATTTCCTAGAATTAGCTTGTACTTATAATCCGCAACACGTGGCTAATGATGCTCCTGAGCGACCGTAAACTAGGACAATAGGACAATAGGCTGTTCTCCACAATAACTAGAAACGTATGCCAATAAATGAGTGAACAAAAGAAGACGATAGGTAAGAAAATGTGCTTTTACAGATCTGTACGTGGAATTAGTAATTGTCGGAGCCTAAGTTGTAACAATATAAACGGTTTGTGAATTTTTAAAACAATCCTCAAGTAATTTAGCACACGAACTTTCCCTCGTTTATTGCAGTCTGGATGTCTGGTATCTGCCCCAGAGTGGTCCGTCGTGTAGTACCCATAACACAAACATAACATGTTTAGCTTGGCCGATTATTTAAAATTTACTTCTTTTTATCCGTGCAGCAACGGAGAAAGAATACAATTTTGCTGTGGCCGGACCGCCTGTCGTAAGAGGCGACAAAGTAACATACAGCCAGGTGGTAGGGTATTTGCCCGCCTAGATGGCTACCACCCCTGGTCTAGAGTCTAGAGTATGTCGCCATAACAACCTTGACTTGTGTTCCGATATTAGTGGCCACGTTACAGTCTTCCTTTAGACAGTGGCAGCACATTGATAACAACCTTTTGTTGGTTATGAACCGGGAAATAATAGAGCATATATTATGAATACTAGCAGTTTTATCCTCATATTCATATACGCGTAGCGGATTATAGTTTACTTGGAAACCTAATAACAACGCAAAAACGTTATATATTCTTATATCATTCAAATATATAAAAAAAAACGCCCTACAAAAAGGTTCTTATTGAAATTAGAGGTTTATTTCAACACCTTAGGTGTTACAATACAAATGTCCATAGGCGAAGGTAACCGCTTTCCATCAGGTGGGCCATCTGCTTGTCTGCTAAACTCATGCAACAAAACAAATACAAAATCCTATTAAAATGATATTTTGAAAGTAAGATGTTGAACATGTCCGCATACCTATTTCATTATTACGGTGGTGAACCACGTGTCGTAAACAGTTAAGTAACTACTTAACCTACCGTGTTAACCCAACAACCACTGAAAGTTGACCTCGTAACCTCAGTTAAACAAAAGAGGTTCGGCAGGTTCACTTTCAAGAAAACGAAATTTTAAATTAGTGTAAGGGTGCTATCATACAGAAAGCGTTCACGCGTTCAAGCGTTCCGCGTCCTGCGTTCGAGCGTGCAAATAGGTCTACGCATTCCCACTACTGTCACCATGTTTTTTGACGATATTTCTTCATGGGAAGATAAAATATTGTCAATAATATCGATTTTTAAACATGAAAATTGTTTTTTATTTGCTTATATATTGCTAGTTTGAATTAGTAGTATGTTTTCAAACAATTTATTTTTATTAAAAAAATCGATGTATCATTTGCTATACTCTATTTGCCGCGTTTTTTATTCCATTTTTCTTTTAGTTTATGAATGTACTTTGTGTTTTGTTATGGATTTTTCGACGACTTGCGCTGTTTCGGTTATACTTATTGATTAATTTACGTTGACTGGCTTTCTCACTGGACTTCGATTGCATTGCTTAACTTTGATTTTGGCGAAATCCTCTATCTTAATTTTTGGGTGTCAAATAGATAAATGGGAGGTAAATTAATGGTGATTTGAGTTAGGGATATCCTTATAGTTAATTTATAGCCATTAAGGTTGTGAGGGGTGATCTAAAGTCGCGACCAGTGACTAAAACAGTGTGTTGGTTAGGTTGGGTTAGTCTTTAGACCAAAGTGCCCGAGTAACATTGCATAAAAAATTTATCTAAGCGCTTTTTACCTCTAGAAAATTTACTTCATTTTACCTCAGACTCTGTACCATCATTTCTTTTACTTCGATAAACACAATTTGTAAGTTACTTACAACAATAGCCGTCATCGGAATCCCAAAAAGTGGAAAGCGTAGGTGTATACTTAATTATCTATGTCGTAGTATGAAAACTGGGGGCCAATTTTGCTATTATTATCTCGTCAAAGTTCCGGCCGCTATCGTCTTAATCGTAGTGTTCACGTCAATATAGAATAATTGCTAACATCGTCTTCTAAGACACAGGTGAAGTATCGATGTATTGTTACCTTGTTTCACAAGATTAAACTAGATGGCGCTGTTCAAAAACGAGCAAATCCTACATGGCGTGGACAAGTTCTTACAAAATGAAATGTGATATTAAGTTTTGTCAACGAATAATTTGAATAACCCAGACACGTAAATTTGCCTCGTTACGGTATTACGTTAATTCCAATGGCATGCCCGTGGCAAGCCACACTATAAACATTTAAAAGCAAAAACTCGTGAAATAAATGTTTAAAATTTTAGTAGGCTTTCAATATCCATTACGGCTAATCGAAATCGGCGATATCAAGAAGATATTGTGGATTTAGTAGAATACGAATTTTGGACACTGTCGCAATGGAATCGTTCTTTATCGTACTTTGGATAACTTCGCAAGGCCAAGATATTGACCTTGCGAAGTTATTCAATGAAATGAAATAACAGAATTGGGCCCCTGAAAAATGTTTGTCAGAATACAGGCGTATCATTAGTAAGAAAATAGTCAATAATCAATGTTTCTTGTAGCTATTATAAAAAAAGAGATATTTTTGTACTTTTAAAGCAATAAAAACTAAAAACGTTTCACGAGAATTGTTTTGGACAACATACTTTGAGTAGTCTATCTATAATATTATAAAATTCTAAGCATGCCGTGTCTGTACATTGAAGCTATTAAAAAAAATAACTAACAGACTATAGAAATGATGGAGAGAGAACACGATGCAATTTTTATTAGATTTCTTGTCTGTTTGTTCGGGATTCGACAGCAAATTGCTAGACTTAAAATCTGCGCTACTTTTTATGCTGGGGTCCCGTGGGGATTCTTTTGAGAATTATTTTAAATGGCCAGTTTGACAAAAAATCGAATTGAAATGTGAAATTTTCACTGTTCGATAGAAAATTTTATATAAAAATAAAATGTGTTACATTTTTATCCCGAGAATCCCGCGGGAATTTCTCGGGAGCGGTTCAAAGTTGTTCGGGTGCATAAAAATAAACTTATTCCGACAAAGTTCAGAAAACATGGCTTACATTCTTTTTTAAATGCTGCGGTACTTTGTGCCCCGGGAATTTGAATTCAAGCCTGGACGAAGTCGCGGGCATATCCTAAGTATATAATATAGAGCTAGGTCTATAAGAAATTACTGCATTTGTTATGTGTTTTTCTAAAGTGATGTACTACATTCTAAGTACATATTCAGCTTAAATAATTGTTGGTAAACCAATTAATGATCGGTTCCTATATCTTACTATTGATTCACTTGCCTTACCATCGGTTAAATTTTGACATTACTTGTATGGAGCTTATGTTATATTCTAACGGCTAGGGTTTCTACATTACGCTACAAACACCGTTGCGTTGTGTTCCAGCATTAGTGGCAGGTTCCAGTCCCCAATTTGAGACCAGTAGCACATCGATAGCACCTTTGGTGTTGCAAATGTCTATATAGTCAAAAGTAACGGCTTTCCACCAAATGGGCTACTGTATTTGAGCAAATAAAAAAAATTACAATAGTCATACAGTAGTTCTTGTAACATTTTTATCTAAAGTTCTAATCAATGTGTTTGTACTAACAAATTACAAAGCAGTAAAAATTTAGTATTGTTACGAGCTACAGGACTCGAATTAAAAATGCCGTTAGAACCACTATAGAATTTATCAGAACTGTACAAACACATATAAAACAAATATAAATAAAACTGGATGCAACCACTTCACACTGCACGATTCAATGCAATTCGACACGCGTAAAGTCCGTCGTCTATATCGCTAATCGAGAGTACTACAAACGTCTTACCCGTCTCGTAGTCGTCGCTTGACTGCCCACCCCTCCATTCGGGCATCGTCTTATACGAACTAAATAAACAACGGTTATGTACTAGGATTTGCCTCGCCGCTTAACCCTAGTAAGGTCTAAAGAAAAAAACCTAAAATTGCATACAACTTTTTAGGATTCTGAAACCCAAAGGCGTGATAACTTGGTGACGGTTTCCATAAGGACGATCTGAATAGTAGAATTGGTGACAAATGATATCCACTATTTTTATTACTTTGATATGAAATCCAAAAAATCTTAACCGAAAATATTTAAGTATCATAAAGACTTCTGTAAGTGTTGTTGAAAACAATTTTCGTTGAAATACTGTTACATGCTGTACATGTAACAAACAAAAAAACATGCTATTGTTTTCCTACTTGTGTTATAACCACCATTAGCGTCGAACTAATCCTTATTGTTATTGTTTTCGACTTTGTGGCCGTTCGCAGGTGTGCAAATTACTATTTCTCGGAAACTCAGTGCGCGCGGCCATTTTTTTGTACTGTGTAGTGAGTATAAGACAATGCCCGAATGGAGGGGTGGGCAGTCAAGCGACGACTACGAGATGGGTAAGACGTTTGTAGTACTCACGATTAGCGATATAGACGACGGACTTTACGCGTTTCGAATTGCATTGAATCGTGCAGTGTGAACTGGTTGCATGCAGTTTTATTTGTATTTGTTTTATACGTGTTTGTACAGTTCTAATAAATTCTATAGTAGTTCCAACAGCATTTTTAATTCGAGTCCTGTAGCTCGTAACAATATAAACTTTCAGTGAAAAATATCTAACTGATTTGGATTTGATTAGGAGGAGTTAGCGGATATACAAACAGACAAACGCGGAAAGCTATTATATTCTATACTATGTAAAGAAAAATATACATATGTTCATAAACTTTAACCTCACTATTTAGTGAGGTTATTATACAGGAATACAGGATAATTATTGTTGTGTACGTTATTTAACGTACACAGCAATAATTATCCTGTATTCCTGTACATTTAATTTGAAAGAAGCAATTGAAAACCATTTGCATGTAAAATCGTAAATACCTCATCGGTATTCAGGGCACGGGGCCTGCGAGGGCATGTCAAAGTCGAATATGTCTGGTGAAAGCCTAGACCATTAAATTCAACTGAGTGGTACCGAGTCATTGCATTTTTAAGCCTTATGTTCAATAATTTATTTGTACTGTTACGAGCTACAGGACTCGAATTAAAAATGCCGTTGGAACTACTATAGAATTTATTAGAACTGTACAAACACGTATAAAACAAATACAAATAAAACTGGATGCAACCAGTTCACACTGCACGATTCAATGCATTTCGACACGCGTAAAGTCCGTCGTCTATATCGCTAATCGAGAGTACTACAAACGTCTTACCCGTCTCGTAGTCGTCGCCTGACTGCCCACTCCTCCATTCGGGCATCGTCTTACACTAACTACACAGTACAAAAATATTGTCCGCGCGCACTGTGTTTCCGAGAAATAGTAATTTGCACACCTGCGAACGGCCACAAAGTCGAAAATAATAACAATAAGGATTAGTTCGACGCTAATGGTGGTTATAAAACAAGTAGAAAAACAATAGCATAATTACAAATTCAAAACTCAAAAGAATTCCTAAATCCGGGAAGACAATAAACTGCGCTTATCTTTGACGGCATATAACAATACTTTGAAAAATAACAATACATGCACTATGTTTTTTTATAAAAATCTAATACAATAAAAGAAGACTTATTTGTATTATATACCCATAGTCCCTCAAGACTATAAGTAGAATACTGAGCCTAGATCACCGTCTTCTAAGGGTAAGATGCCCAGAAGGCTGGCTACGTTTTCTCCCTGGATCGCCATACTAATCCGTTGCCCGAGGTAAGCACCAGCCTTCTGATCACACTAACTAATAACAATGAAATTTATATGAAACAATCTTGAAGTTCCAATGTATTTAACGCCAAAAGAATCGTCAAAATCGGTTCAGAAACAAAAAAGTCTTGGCTGAACCTCCTTTTTATTCAAGGCGGTTAAAAATTACTAATGTTTAGGAATTGAACCTTAGATTTCTGGGTTTCAATGAAGCCGGCAAAGGCTTAGCCCAGTCAACCACAGAGGCCTCACTAAAAATATTTCTTCAATATTAAACACATCTTATGATTTCCACGTCGTAAAGGACCCCATGCAGACAGGTTTGGGGTCGAGGCCTCATCCCCTCCGGGGGAGCGAGGGGTCTGGCAAGGGCTGGATGGGGATGAGCAAATTGGATTTGACTGTACTCCATGAACACTGTATCCTTTGTCAGCATAGACCTAGGATGAACACTTTTGTATTCATTTACGTCCATACAAATGTGAAAGTTTGTTTGTTTTCAGTTTTGTAATCCCTTTTTAACCGACTTCAATAAGGAGGGGCACTATACGTTTTTTGCATGTTTGTTACACGATTTCCCCGTCAATTGCGCACCGATTTTCATTTTTTTTTATTTGAAAACGTATCCTCCTGAGGGCCACCCATTGTCATCAAATAAGGATCTGATGAGTAGATCCCAGGGAAATTGAGAGCAATCCTCGAGTATTATAGGCAGGCACGTGTTTCATTTTTTTTTCTAATCCTATTCAAGTATTTGCGTAACTAAGAGGTAGAAAATAAATAAATAACAAAAACAACAACGCCGACTACAAAAGTAACTAAAACTTCACTTTAAGATGTTGTGTTATACGTGTTTGTATATTTCTAATAAATTCTATAGTAATTCCAATGGCATTTTAATTCGAGTCCCGCACTCGTAACAATACGATGAATATATACAGTCGTATTATTGTATTTTAACTTTATTTCAATATATAGTCCTATTGAAAACAGGAGCTATTGTTGATTTTTTTAAATTTTGTCATAAAACAAAGTCTTCTAGGAATTCAGAAAATATGGCGGTACGAACTTAGTTAGTTATATATAAGACTACCATTAACGCTGTATATTCTATATAATACTATTAAATTCTAAAAATGCCGTGTTTTTATAATAAAGCTATTAAAAAAAAATACAACTGGAATACTCTTTATAAACGATATAGTAAAAACTACTGGGCCGATTTCGATGCGGTTTTCGCTGATCGACAGCAAATTCTCAGACTTAAAATCTGTGCTACTTTTAATTCCGAGAATCCCGATGGAATTTTCCCCGGAGTGTTTTATAGTTGTTCGGGTGCCTATAAATTAGCTTATTCCAACACAGTTTTCATTAAAACGATAATGCTGCGGTACTTTGTGGCCCGGGAATTTGAAGTCAAGCGTGGACGAAGTCGCGGGCATATCCTAGTATAATAATATTTTTTAGGAACGACATCAGGGAAAACCAAAAAATGTAAATCAAATTCATCAGCAGCCGTTATCACTTCTCGCTTTTCAAGTAATTCATTTCCTTTCAGGCACGACACTGACAAATGAAGTAGGACCCTATCGCCCTACAAATTCGAAGCAGCTACGACCAATTCAACCCGATAGGTTTGTCGGCCGGGTAATGGAAGGCGTTTGTCAAGGAAGCACCAGGAAGGGGGAAATGAATTGCTACATTCCACTCACTGGAGTATTTGAACACTTTATCGCTCGTAACATGAAATTTTAATGCGGCTTAAATAAAGTGACTTTATTTTTTTCGCAGAAACCTAATTAAATGTAGCCCAAGTTAGTCTTTATAACATCAGCTATCTACCAGTGAAAGTCCCGTAAAAGTCAGTCCAACCGTTTCAAAGACTAGCCAAAACAAACAGACAGACAGACAGAATATTAAAAATTGATTTTTTGATATAAATACCGTAAGTATATTCATATGCATTTAGTAAGAAGCTGTTATTTAGACATTACAAACAGACACTTCAATTTTATTTATTTGTATAGATTTATTTACTATGATCTGGGTGTCTGGGATCGGCCCCAGAATGGTCCGTTGTATATTACCCATATCACAAGCGTAACTTGCTTAATTTGAGCATACACAGTGAGTGTCTTTGTCTGCCGATAAAAAAAAGATTTACGTAACATCTGAGGATTTAGGATTTTTAGTAAGTAGTGTTAATTTTGCAGATATATCTATGCCTAGTATTCGCCCGGTACTTTGTCTACTTTGGTAAGGTAACACAAACTACAGTTGTTTTGTCAATGTTTAAGATCAAAGGGTATTTGCAGCAAGGCAATGTGTTTTTTGGTATAACATGAATCCCAGAAATTCCCGTAAAAGCTCGGGATAAGCAATGTTATTAAAGGCATATACGATTACAACTGTTCTACTAAAGATTTATAAACAATATAGACAGTGTCGCAGCAAATAAGTTGAAGTCACGTGATTTCCTTGTTAGATAATCCAGGACGAAAATGTTAAAATTTTTGCACCCTAACCACTTCAAACCGTACCTGGAAAAATCCCCGGGAATTTCCGGACTATAAAGTACAGCAGATTGTAAATCAGAAAATTTGTGATCAATCAGCGGAAACCGCATCGAAATTGGCCCAGTAATTTTTACGTGAATCCCGCACAAACAGACAAACAGACAAGAAATCTAAAAAAATACACAGTGTTCTCTTTTTATATATGAATAATATTATATCGCTTTCGGAAATGAAATTATTTTGGATTATCAGTTACGGATATAAGATTTTGAATAAATTGTGAATGTAAAATATAAATAGAAATGATTGGGCTTTTCAGGTTATCGTTGCGTTCCAATTAGTTGGGTTTAGACGGCCTCTGTGGTTGAGCGGGCTATGCTGTTGCCGGCCTACCTCACTGCAACGCAGAGGCTCCAGGTTCGATTTCTGGTATAGTACATTTCGGAAACGTATTTTCTCCGTTATTTACTATGGTCTGAGTGTCTGCGATCGGCCCCAGAGTGGTACGTTGTATATTACCCATAACACAAGCGTAACTTGCTTAATTTGGGGATATACAAAATGTGTGTTTGTCTGACGATTATTAAAAAAAAATAGTCATATAAGTAATTATTACAGCTACTCATTTAAAAGCGTTACCTATCGACTCCAAAAACAAAATCATAATGAGGTTTAATATGATTTTGTTATATTAAAATGGTCTTAGTTTATTAAATTAACAAAAGAACATTTAGATTCCGCCTCTATCAGAAATTATTTGAATTACATACATACATACATAATATCACGCCTGTTTCCCATGGGGGTAGGCAGAGACTATGGATCTCCACTCGCGATCTACTTTCAATAGCCTCTTCATACATGCACGTTTATTTGAAATGCTTTTTACCTGACCTCTCTTTAACACTTCTGATATTTGGTCATGGTGTGTTCGTCTCGGTCTACCGGCAACAACCCTACCATTCACAATACTGTCAGACACCTGTTTTGTGATTCTACTTTTATCCATTCTCTCTACATGTCCAAACCACCTTAACATTCCTTTTTCAACTCTTGTTATTACATCTTCTTTCAATCCACAATGTTCCCTTATCACACTGTTCCTTATCATACCATTCAAGCTAACCGTACATATACTTCTCAAAGCTCTCATTTCAACTGCGTTTATCCTATGAATTATTTTTATCAAATTCAACTAAGTATAGAATTTTATTTTGGATATCCGATAGATTCGGTTACAGTTACGAACTCCAAAACATCCCTGGCTTCAATGTACAGACATGGCATTTTGGCAATAATATTATAGTCAAGGTGGCGAAGTCCGTCAATGGGGAGTTTATAAACCGCTCGTTTTTTAACTTTTTTTAAACGATATTTAACTACTACAATTCGAAGACAGAATTCAATGGTGTCTTAGCTTCTCTGACTGATTTGTTGTCATCGTAACTATTCAAACACGGAAATAATGAGAGATGTATGAAGTTCCCCCATTGACGGACTTCGCCACCTTGATTATATATATTGTTACAAGTTGAGCCAAATACAAGGGATGCACATCTGCCTGCCATAAAACCTGGTTCTTTTGTTTAGACAATAGCCTATTGTTATTGCACTTGTTTATGGCCATTCGCAGACATAATCCTGCAGGTGTGCAGAATTATGTTTTCTGAGAATAGCGTCGATGGTGGCGCAGGTGTGATTTGTGGAAATAATTGTTTACACGGTCCTAAGCTGAGTATAAAGGGGTGTGCGAACGGAGAGATGGCCAGTTCGAGACATTCGCTCGTTGTCGTTCGTCGCGCGCGCACGTCTCCCGCTCCGCCTCGGCTGTCCGTTATTCGTGTTCGTTGTGTTCGTTCGTTCACCCGGTCGATCTGTGTTTTTTCTGTGACAGTGCAGTGAAAAGTGCGTCATCAGGTAGTTTTTCCACCAAATCGTTCGTCCCCCTAAGGGACAATGGACGGCGTGGAGCTCTCTCCATTGCTGTTGGAGGGTTTGCTGTCGTTTTTACGACAGCAATTCCCTCAAGCGCTCGACCAATTTTTGAGGACTCCGGAGTCCCAATTAATGGCGTCCGTTATCTCGGAACTTAATTCCGAGAAACCCGTGTCCTGCAAGTTACACGTGCAAGGGGCCCCCGCACCCGCATCTGCCGCGACCACCGCACCCCGCGACCCCGCCACCGCGCTTATCGCTGACCACCTGCGCTCTGCCTTAGCGCCCGCGCCCCCCGCATCCGTACCCGCCGTGTTACCGGTGCGCCCGCCGCCCGCACCCCCGCTCAACAATGCCCACCGTGTGGCACCAAAATCACGCACCTCGTTTTCTCGCGGTTCCGCGTCGGGACAACCGCGATCGAGCTCCGCGAGTTCGACGACATCGCGTTCGCGATCGCCCATACACCGCGTAATCGATTCTCGACGAGAAATCGAATTATCTCCTGACGGTCCGCAATACCTCAGGGATGCTCCTCTTCCACCGGCCGATGAAATTACCCCCATGGATGTCGCGCCTCCCGCGAACATCCCCTCAAACCGCGAGGACGATGACGGTTTCATAACCGTCAATCGTACCAAAAAACGGAAGACCCAGAGGGAGGTCCCCCCCAACCCCGCACCCACTGTGGGCACAAAACCAACAGCGGCACCTTCCAGCCGCCCTGGGCCACCTTCACAGCGCCCGCCGCCACCCCTGATCATCCGCGAGAAAGCCCATTGGCTTCAACTCGCTAAGGAGCTGCCAGGTAAGGCAATCTCTATAAAAGAAGCCCTTGATACCCAACACGGCATCAAAGTTATGGTCACATCTTCAAGTGACCACCGCTCCCTAACATCCTTGTTATGTGACCGTAAAATCGGTTACTACACTTATGCCCTGCCGGAAGAAAAACGCCTTCGGGCTGTAATCCGCGGACTCCCACAGGAAATCAAGTGTTCCTACATTCTCGAGGACCTTAAGTCCCAAGCTGTACCGGTGCACGAAGTGCACCGTATGCACAGAGGCGACGCAACAAAGTCTCCTCTAAACCTAGTATTGGTTGTCCTCGACCTCTCCCCAGAGGGGAAAAAGATCTTCGAACTTGAGAAGGTCTGTGGCCTCTCTGGCCTTCGTGTGGAACGCCCACACGAAAAACATACACTGCGGCAGTGTCATCGTTGCCAACTTTATGGGCACTCTGCCCTACATTGTCAATCCCGTCCCAGGTGCGTCAAGTGCCTGGGCCTGGGCGACCACGGGACCTCGGAGTGCACACGCACCCGGGACTCCCCGGAGCCACCGAGCTGCATTCTCTGCGGCCAAGCGGGTCACCCCGCTAACTACAGAGGCTGTCCTGCCGCCCCCCGACCCAAACGTAAGGTCGGAAAGGGCAACGCCCAAAAAGGCACTAGAAAAGTGCCGAACAAACCCGCATTCGTGGCGGCCCCCCCCTCCAGTGGTAAATCACTGGACAGGTCTTCCCACGACGGAAGCGTTCCCTCCACTAAGAACGCGCGCCCCAATTTTGGTTGGCCTACCCCCAGCAACCCCTGCCCCCGCCCCCATTTTAAAAGCACCTTCTGGGCCGTCACCCCACCACTCTTTAGCGGAGGACTTAGCCTTGGCGACTAAATTCACCAAGAACTTGCCTTTCGACCTAGCAGAGGTCCAACTCTTGGCTCGAAAACTGAGACAAGTTGCAGAGTCTGATCAACCCTCCCTCCGGGATCAACTCGTGATCGAAATGGATCACGCGTACCTCCTCCAGGTACTTAGGTCGTTATAACTAAACAACCTAGTTAAATTATTGTTACCGGTAACAAATGGCGCATGTAGGTAGAAATAAACCACGCTCATTGACTCTGGCGACTTATAACGCCAACGGCCTTCGAAACCAGCGCGACTTGGTCCATGACTTCCTGGTTACCAATCAAGTAGATATACTACTAGTGCAGGAGACCTTCCTGAAACCGAGTGAAAGAGATCCAAAGATCTCTAACTATCGGGTCACTAGACATGACAGGATAGGCCGTGGTGGCGGCACCTGATCTATTTCAGAAGATCTCTACACTGCATGCCTCTAGTCACCCCACCACTAGTAGGTATGGAGGTATCCGCCTGCAGACTAGCAATGACTGGCCACCAACCTCTAGTCATAGTCTCAGCATACCTCGCGTGCCAGAAAACCCTTATTAAGAAAGACCTAGAAGCCCTATTCAACTTAGGCCCAGCTGTTATAATAGCCGGAGACCTGAATTGCAAACACGAACAGTGGAATTGCAATACCACTAACCCCAATGGCAGAGCCCTAATAAATATATCAGACAATCTTTTGTTTGATATAATAACTCCCATGACCCCACAAGATACCTCCCCAACCGCGACTGGGGGACCCCAAACACTCTCGACCTAGCATTACTGAGGGGCGTAACTCTTCAGTTCCATTCGATAGAAACGATGGACGATATAGACTCGGACCATCGCCCGGTTATCCTCAAATTAGGACAACAGACGGACCAGACATCTGAAACTAGGACCTCTGTGGACTGGTTGAGACTTGGGGACCTCCTCAAGGCAACCGAATCACAAGACCTGGACCGCATCCCGGACCACATCAAATCCCACCAAGACACGGAGACGGCGATCGAGGCCCTCACCAGCCACCTTCAATCCGCAGTGCGGAACTCGTCCAGACAGGTGCCAGTGGAGGATGACCGCCACTTATGCCTGCCGGACGAAGTGAGGGTACTGCTGAGGGAAAAGAGAACCGCCTCCTGAGCTCACGACAGATATCCCACCGAAGACAACAGAGTTCGACTCCGCCAACTAGAGCGAGAGGTCAAACTACGTATCCGGGAAGTCAGGGAACAACGTTGGGACAGAACGTTGAGAGATATCGAACCAACTCACCAGGCGTACTGGAAGCTGGCTAGAGCTCTCAAATCAGATACCCTCACTGTCATGCCCGCGCTAGAAAGAGCCGACAACACCGAGGCGTTCTATGATGAGGAGAAAGCCGAATGCCTTGCTCAGAGTCTAGAGCTTCAATGCTCCCCCACTACACAAAACGTCGACCAGTCACACCTGACGGAGGTGGACTCCGAGGTTGAACGTAGATCCTCCTTACCAACGGAAACCACACTCGACCCAGTCACGATCGAAGAAGTGCAAGATCTGATCAAGTCCCTCAAACCGCGAAAGGCCCCAGGGATCGATGGCATTAACAATCGCGTGTTAAAACTCCTCCCCGGCCACTTGATTATAATCTTAGTGAGCATCTTCAATGCCGCCATAACAAACTGCTCTTTCCCCGCGATCTGGAAGGAAGCAGACGTCATCGGTATTCACAAGCCTGGAAAACCGGCTAATAAACCGTCCAGCTACCGCCCAATCAGCCTACTGAGCACACTCAGCAAGCTTTACGAGAGGGTCATCCTCTCTAGACTTAGAGATTTTGCCATCAGCAAACATCTACTACCCGATGAGCAGTTTGGATTCCGTGCCAGACACTCATGCGTCCAACAGGTGCACCGCATCACGGAGCACATACTATCCCACTTTGCCCATCGCCCTCGCCCTATAGGAACAGCCGCACTGTTCCTTGACGTAGCTAAGGCCTTCGACAAGGTCTGGCATAACGGTTTGATTTACAAGCTGTACCAGTTCGGTGTGCCAGACAGACTCGTGCTCATCTTGCGAGACTTCCTCCTAGGCCGTAGCTTCCGTTTTCGAGTGGAGGGAACACGCTCGTCCCCTCACCCACTCACAGCCGGTGTACCACAGGGCTCGGCCCTGTCTCCACTACTCTTCACGCTGTACACCAGCGACATCCCAAAAACTCCAGATGTAGAGTTGGCCCTCTTCGCGGATGACACTGCACTCTATACATCAGATCACAACCGACAAATGGCTTGCGTCCGGCTACAGGCAGCTGTAACAGAGCTAGGCGAATGGTTTCGCAAATGGAGGATAGAGGTAAACCCGGAGAAAAGCGCAGCAATTTTCTTTTCCCCGGGCACGCTTCGCTCTCCCAAACGCGCTTGTCTTCGCTTAAAAGCCATCTCGCTCTACGAACAAGAGATCCCCTGGGCAAAGTACACCAAATACCTGGGTGTCACCCTAGATCAGAACTTGCGCTTCAACGAGCATATCACTATAGTCTGGAATAGAGCGCGATTTGTGATGGGTCGTCTAGCACCCATGATAGATAAACGAAGCAAAATGTCCCTCAGACACAAGCTTACTCTATATAAAACATGCATCCGCCCGATCATGACATACGCGAGTGTGGTATTCGGCCATGCCAAGCCTTCCCTTTTAAAGAAACTGCAAATCGTTCAGAATAAATTCATGCGCAGAGCCGTCGGTGCTCCCCTCTATATGCGTAACGTCGACATCCACCGCGATCTGGAGCTTCCCTCCATCAAAAACTACAATACGTCGCTCTCGCGTAAGTATTTCGATCTAGCGCCGCACCATCGAAATCCCCTCGTCGTGTCCGCGTCCGATTATAAGCCTCGACGAAAGGCTCTCGTGCGACGACCGCGTAACATCCTCACGGACAAGGTCGACGATATCACAAAACGGCTGGCTCGGATCAGCCCGCCCGCGGTTAGGACGGCAGGCTGGCAGGCACCGACAAACAGACACAGACGGCGGCGTCGACGCCGCCAATAACGATCTCTCCACGTCCCCGCGAGGGACGCCAGGAGACACAGCCCCCCCATAGGATAGACTAGGCGTGTTGCTGGGAAGTTTCTTTCGCCGTTTCTTCTCTCCCAACCATAACACGTTGCGAAACGGCAGTTAGATAGTATAGGCCACCGCGAACCGCCGATCCCGGTCCGCCGGGATCCTTTCTCTCGGGCTTTATATTACCCGTCGCCCGCTCTCAATTAGTGCATTGTGTCGCCTTATGGTGGGCATCATTAGATTCATGCCCCTCTCATGGCAACAGTCTAGCCGAGGTGAAACTCCCTAGGGAGCCCCCTCGAGCAAGTTGCCCCCCGGGCTCGAGCGCCTTCGCTTCGCAAAGGCACTCGCCCGGAAAACCCCGGTAAAGTTGTGAGGTCTTCGGACCAACAACATAAAGTCAAGTCCAATAAAAAAAAAAAGATGGCCAGTTAAGCGATGACTACGAGAAGAGTAAGACGTTTGAAGTACTCTCGATTAGCGATTAGACGACGGACTTTGCGCGTGTCGAATTGCACTGAATTGTGCAGTGTGAACTGGTTGCATCCAGTTTTATACGTGTTTGTATAGTTCTAATCAGTTCTATAGTAGTTCAAACGGCATTTTTTAATTCGAGCCCTGTAGCTCGTAACAATATATACATATAGATGAATTTCTCGACAGTTTTCTGCTTTACAATTAACAACAAACATAAATACTCAATAGGTAAAATAATTATACCTATACTTAGATAACTTAGATTACACAAAACAAAGTTTCATTTTAATTACTGGAAGCATAAATAAAATCCGGTTAGTCTCGCCAAACCGTTGGGGTGGCACTGCGGGGTGGCGATTCAGCGGAGAGCATTTATCACCGTTATTAGGAGTGGGGGCGCGACAGATTACCGAGTTATCTACAATGTCTGTGTTGCGTACACATAGACAGATTTCACGTCTGGGAATATCTAGACTAAATATAATTTCTCAGATAATAATTGGAAATGGACACGTATATGCGGTGTTTGGAGTTGAAGCTCTGGGCCAGTTGAAATATAATGCTGACGTTAGGCGCCTCAACCAAATTGTACGAATTTGGTTGGCACTGCACTGAAAGGGCACGAAGGTATTCAATGATATCGACTGATTCAAGTTGATTCGTTCATATTGAAAGGCCAAAATGAACGGTCTGGTATAGACGTAATACAAGAACAGAGGGTATCTTGGATCTTTATTTTATTCAACACAAACGTAGCTATATAAGTACAACGCAATAATATTATATCAACAGTCTTTCGGGAACGTTCTAGACGAGCGACAGTGAGTTTGGAATCTACCTTTCAACTTTATAGTTTATTCCTAACACTAGCACAAGTAGAAAGACGTAATCGCAGGGATCAGAATAAACAACACAGAACTCATGAACAAAAGCATATTTTGTATGGCTTCAATAATTTACCTAAAGACTGGAGGGATTTAAAGTATTACATAATTATATAAAGAAAAATAAAACAAAATAAAAAGATCTTGTCACCCACTATTTTAAAAATATAAATTGTTCACACTACCATGTTTATATATAAAACAGAATAGCAATTTTTGTTAAACAAAACCCAGAACTGTTTAAACCAAATCAAGACTAACGTGAGAGGATACTGCCTGACCAAAAAAACAATAGAGTGGTAGTACCTCTATGCAACCTATCTCTACAGAAAAGCACATTATATAGCCCCATTAATATATAATAACCTTCCTGAGACATTAAAAGATATCTTAGGATATTTAAAATTCGCGTATTATTAAGACGCTTCAAAATTTTCAACTCGAAGCGAATCCATCCGCGAAAATTCAAAATATTTTGAATTGTTTATTACCACAACGTATCTGTACAAAAATCGCCCCTACAGTTACTGCATAAAGTTGTCAATACCTTTTTAATAATGCAAAAACCCCCTTTACCAAAACATTGCCAGGATCTTATTAATGTAATATGAACTTAATGATTACACGGATAAAGTCGAATATCAGTTGAAGTGCGAATAAAACTCGTCGCAAGCCATTTGAGACTTAGATACTGAGGCTGAAGGTGGTTTTTAGCATGTACCTATGAACCTTGTAAAGGTGAACGACCCTCACCCTTGGTGGTCGGTGTTATGCAACAGAGTCCGTCTGTCCGTCAATTCTATGCGTTTAATAGGTCTATGCTGTAATTGGGGATTCGTGTGGCTTCATTATGTACAAAGGGTTGTATTAGCCAACCGCATCCATTGTTTTCTTTCCAAATAATCATCATCACCTTTATATTGACTGTGTGGTTGAGTAAGCCTTTCCTGGACAACCTCACTGCAACGCAGAAACTTTGGGTTCGGTTCCCAGCGTGGTAAGTTTCGTAACCGAACTTTCCGTTATTGAATATGGTCTGGGTTAGTGTGGTGAGCGTTAACTGTGTTAAATGACGTAACACCTAAACGGCAGCATATATATACCCATGTATTTAATAAATAGATATAAATAAATGTAATAAATAAATAGAAATTAAATTAAAGTTAAAGTAAAAGTAATAAGAAATAAGACTAATAATGTAGAATAGAATAGAAATAGATAGCATGTAATAGAATTAAAAATAAAAAAGACGAATAAAAGATCTAAAAGAAAAGAAAACCCTCCATCTTACCACACGATGGAAGAGAGGCTAATTAAAAAAAATGGTCTGGGTGTCTCGGATCAGCCCCGTTGTAATATTACTTGGCTGGTTAGTATATCTTACCAATCGTTCCTTTGCCTTACTACCTGTTATTTGAAATAAGCCCCCATACAAGTAATGTTAAAATTCAACCGATGGTAGGGCAACTTAATATTAAGATAGGAACAGGCAGTGAGTTCGCCTGTCAATTAAAAAAAATATGAAGTGGTCAATGTTCAAGACATAAAATATGTTAAATTTATATTTAAGTCTGACAACACTAAAAAATATGTTTTCATATCTGGCAACATTGATATTAAAAAATATCTTCAACTCAAAATGGCTTCCTTATTTAACATCCCCCATAATTCTAAATTATCTAACAATGAACCAGCGACCGGAAAATTCGGAAACCAATAGTAACCAGAGGCTATGTTGTTGTATTTGTTTGCTTTTCCACAAAAACTATTCATCTAGAGTTGTTCAGTGACCTGACAATACCAGCCTTTTCCCGCCTGCCTCAATAGATTCATTGCTAGGAGGGTGATGCCATCAGTCAAAATTTAGTTCAACATTCTCCTATTATACTAAAAAGTTCCCAAATATATTGACATTATGTGTGCCCACAAAAAATCGTAGTCACAAAGCCATGCGTGACTTACACATATAAATACAATATTATATAGATCACGCAAACTATGCTCTACTACTACTACGTACTAAAGAGATTTCTTGAACTGTTATCAATTGTGAAATTGTGCTATAAAAATGCTATGAAACGAGAATACAAGAACAAGTAAAAAACAAAACTCAACGAATCTCACTGCAATGACAGTTGGTGCTGCCAAACCATTTTTTTTTAAAGGCTTATATTTAACTTGCAATGGTTACCTATTGTATGTAAGTTTGGGTGGAATCTTGCAAGTTAAATTTGACCAACTTCCCAGTTTCCGATGGAGCTGAAGTTTTGCACGAATATGTATATCGCGTGATAATGCAATAATATGGTACCATAGAGCTGATCTGATGATGGAGTCAGAAGGTGGCAATAGGAACTCCTGTACTAAACAAGATAGACTCGTCGTGTTTGGGCTCATTTTACTTGGCTTGGCTAGCAGTCTGCTGCTACATGGTATCCAGGATCTCAAAAGCTTGTATTTAAAAGCCTTTTTAAAAAAGCTTATTATAGAATACCTATTTTATATTGCATGAGTTCAGCAGACAGTCAAACGGCCCATCCGATGGAAAGCGGTGAGTGGAACTGCGCACTAATGCTGGAACACAACGTGTATGGCGGCATAATCTAGACCAGGGGTGGCAGCCATCCAGACGGGCCAATACCCTGGTGTGGGTTGTTTTGTCGCCTCTTAAAACAGGCCACCCTAACGCAGGAAATTGTATTACGCGTATTTCTCCGTTCCTGAAGGATATATCTCAACTAAAACTTTCAATCAACGTCTTGTTACTTAAATATATTTTTTAAACTTAAATCAGTCTTAAATCGAAAGGGCCGTTGTTGAAATGGGCCCGAGGCAAACTTAGGTGAATGCATTTTCAAACAGATTTAGGTATTTGGTTCGAAATTTATTGTTATAGTTACGGAGTAGCATAGTTGTTGTTGTGTTTCTTTTTAAAGTTAATGATTGATTTTGTTATGTACCCTCTTATTTCTGAACGATCCCTCTTATTTCTGAACGATACAATCGGCCATTTCCTTAATTGAATCATAATGTTATATATTTATTTATTCGGTAATTAGCGCCTGTTTTGTATAGAGTAGTTGTCTATAATTTACAATAATTTTGTTACAATATTTATCCTTTGTATAATGTGATAATTGTGTACAGATTATAATTCAAACCTCTCAATTTTATATAGACGGTATTCACTAAGTTTTATTTTCATGTTGGCATACGTGATAGATTTATACTGTGTTCGACTTATTTTATTGAATATAAAACTTTAAGTATAATATTTTACATCAATATCTTATATAAAATATTATCTGAAATATCTAAACAACAATAATGTATTAAATCCTTGTCATGCATAATCCTTTAATTAAAATAGTTTATGAATGACTTAAATCCGTTATCGGTTGTGCCAATATGCTAAATTTCATATACTGTAAAATTGGAGTGATGTCGAGGTGTTCTAAGAATGCTTGTCGAGTTTGAATGGTCAGTGTATGAAATATCACAAACTACTATGGACACTATGTATTGAAATATGTTAAAACCGTAAGGTTCTGTGAGTATAAAGTATAATAAACCCTTCAGAGTTGTTGCAAGTATTACATTATTAATAAAAAAAAACAACACGACAATTAATAAAGCAACAATCGGTTTTTAATTCTAATCAAACAATCGTAAGAGGCAAAATATGGAACAAAATAATTACCAGTAAACATAAAATAACTCATCATTGCCATCTGAAAGAGGTTGTTTGCATTACTTTAAGGTCCAAGCTTCAGAACCACAGTAATAAGGCTATAAAAGCGAGACAGACACAATAAGAACAGTAAATAATAAAAGTAAAGATGTAAAATCGTCGGCGTCCCGACCATTTCACATCCTCACCGCATATTACAATTGCTGGGCGGCTAACGCCTTTGTGGGGCGACTAACGCCTTAGAAGGGTGACTAACGCCTTTGAAGGGTGACTAACGCCTTTGTGGGGCGACTAACGTCGGTGCGACTAACGCAATTGACGACTTGGTTGTAGACTGTCCCCTCTCTGCCCGAACACCGCGTATTTAAGGTCCTCGTAGAGCGCCGCAGTGACAATATCCGCCGTCATACATATTAACTTCCAACTTCCGATATTCGTCGGTCGATAATAAATGCCTCTACGTTGACATCCGGTTATACGACGGTTATTGACTATTTCCGTCATATGGTTATAACCTAAGCCTGATGTACGAGTGACAACCTCAAATTGTAGTGATGTACACTTCATTATAATTTACTAATGTAAACAAGGTACCATAAAAACATTTTGCTATCTAAATTACTACTATTTAGATGGTTAATGGTCCATAAAATACAATTACGAGTATGATACATATTCTCATCTCCATGTCCACGGTAATTTCTTTAATGAATACATTTCATGAGTATAAATCGAAAATTACCTTGCAATTGCTCAAGTTTTAACAACTATTAAAAGCAATGCAAATTGCGTATAAATAGTATTGCGTGAATGTTATTCTATTATAAACTGAAATATCAAAAAAAAAAAATATTTTACACTTTTAAGTTACATTGGCATCCCTAATAAGGTAGCTTTTTTGAATGCATCAACAATAGTTATATGACACAGAAGCGTATTTAGAAAACGCTGTTGAGTGTAGCCCAAAATTAAATTATATTATATACACTTATGAACCTCAAATAAGTGCAGTTACATTTCACTAACAAACACGTCGTTATCGTGGTAACGCAAACGAAATTTCGCTAGCACATACTGGTCAGTGAATAAATGTATATCAGTCGGTTCGGGCACTCGCCGGCCGCTGCCGCCGCGAGGCTAGTGCATTTTGGTTCTCGACTTTCGGCCGCGTCTCGCAACTTATTCTTGTCCGTTGTTTTAAAAGTCCGATTGCTGTAAGTGCTTGACGAAACTTGTTCAATAAAAAGATTACACCCGTCGTCCGGCTTCAGCAGGCAGCATTTTCGTTTGAATCTCAACTTCGTTCGTAGATGTTTTCTAAATACGACGGATCTCATAACTAAATTTACGCGATCGTGCTGTTTGTCGTTATCCATTTCCATTATACGCTTTCCTAGTCCTAGTCGAGTTTAGTACAGCACGTTATTGATCTTAATTAGGTACCTAGTCGTTTTAGGATTATCATAAACCTAACAATATTTTTCAATACTTTTTCTATTTGATTTTGAATAATTTTCTGCTATATCTTCGGAACCCAAGGTCTAATAGTAATGAAATTTATACGGTACTATTCTGAAATTATACTAAATCCAACGTAAAGAGACTGATCAGAAACAAATCAGATCAGAAGGTTCAGAAATAATAAAAGTTATGGCTGAAAAACTGCAAAAATTTCACATTTCAGCCTGATTTCAAGGATTTCTCTGCTATATCTTCGGAACCCAAAGTCTGCTAGCAATAAAATTTATATGGGACCATTTCAAAATTTTGCCAAATTGAACGCGTAAAGAATCTTCAAAATCGGTTCAGAAACAACAAAGTTAAAGTTGAACATACATAAAAAAAATATTTACACGACGAATTGAGAACCTCCTCATTTTTTGAAGTCGGTTAAAATTTTCACTTGAGAATCGTAAAACGTTTTTTGCATGAAACAACCAGATCTATCTGTCATCTCTCCATCAGAACTCTGATGGAAAGCGTTACCTTCACTTATCGACATTTCCAACACCAAAGCTGGAAGTAATTTCGGCCTCAAATGGATGACTGGAATCTGGGCACTGATGCCGGAACACAACTCAAGGTTGCTATGATGGCATGCTCTAAACCAGGAATGGTGGTTACGCAGATGAGTACATGCCCTACCACCTGGCTCTGGGTTGTTTTGTCACCTCTTATCACCCACCCGCAGGAATTAGTATTCTTTCTCTGTTCTTGCACAAGTCTAATAAAAAGAATATCTTTTGTCTTCTTTCCACCACCGCACCGTTCATCATCGACTGGGAGTTCATCCTCACTTTCTTGAGCCGCTTCGCTCATGTAACGCAACAATTCTCTTGGGCACCGTTGTGGATTTGGAATAAGCTCCCAGCTGTGATTTTCCCACGGCGCAACGTGACGTCTCTGGTGTTGCAAAAGTTCGTAGGCAATGGTAACCGCTTTCCATCAGGTGGGCCATCTGCCTGTCTGCTGTACTGCAGCTACATAAAAGAGGTCACCGCAATTAGTTATTATACCTTGTCCAACGGTTTACTTTACTTTTGAAAGGTCTCTTATTGAACAATCTGTGATGCCCCAAAACATTGCCAATTCGATTATGTATAAAAACCGAAATTTTTGTTAATAAATTTTAATCTATTTGAAGGATAAAGGCAAAGAACGGGGAATGTCTTAATGAATAGATTTTGAGAAAAACGCAATTATAAGTTTAGAAATAAATATTTTTTATTGAGATCGGCGTATGCAGTAACTTTTACTTGAACCTAATTAAATGTTTATTTAATTAATATAACTGTGTAGTTATGGTGGACTTTTTAGTGATTAAAAATATTAAAATTTAACAAATATTAAATGAAACAATCTTGGAAGAACAGAAAACAAGTAATGTTCAATTCAGTCATCAGCAGCATCTTTAGTTTTGGAATCCTATTCTAATGGTTCTTAAAATACCTGTGCTTCTCTGGTACAAAATGGCATCAGACACATCAAGTCTTCATATTGAAGTTCACTTATGGGCAAATAATTTTATATAAAAAATACTGATTAGGAAATAAATTACAATAGACAAAGATTTGCTTTCAATAGAGAATAGAAAAAAAAATTGTGACATTCCCCGTTCTTTACCTGTACCCTTCATGTTTTGCGATCATATCATTTGCTAAAAATACTGTGTTACGTAATAAATAAGCCATATAACCCATATACTTAAAAGTAGTGATATAAAAGCAGGAGTAGGTATGACTTTTTAAATCTAAATAAACGCCGTTTTAGATGTGATAACTTCTTATGGGAGGGTAAACCGCTTCGTTGCGTAACGCGTTACGGCGCCAGTCTGTCTGGCTTCCCTTTCTCTCACGCAGACGGCTGCGGTAGGCAGGCTCCTCCTCTCTCACTCTAACCCACGCACTATATACATAAAATTTAAATAAGATTTAGATTATAAACTAATCATTTATCGCACATGTCCCGGGACGCATATTTTTTTTTTTTATTTTATGTAAAACAATTTCATTTCAAAACGATTGCTTATGATTCAATTTAGATATGATGACGATAGATTTGAAATACTTCATATATCCAACTTGATGGGCGTGCAAACGTCAAAAGTAAAATATATCGTTGGACAGGGTATAGGACCCTAACTACATTTTTTCCTGTTTTCGATTCTTGGATATCTCGTGGCGCCAATTGTGTTTATAGTTCGTTGACTTTGTAATATTAAATAGATTCACACAACTGTGCCAGTGTACTCTTCGCATTAGGGTAATAAAGCAGATCCGCAGAACAGAGGATATTAACCTAGCTGAGTAAATTGCTTTTGTCTGTTGCGTACATATTTCCTCATTTGGTATTTTCAGTCACTCATGTCATATACTTTCTGGTTCATGTATTTATTGGACTAACGAACACCTACTGATGACCGACTTAAAAACATGTGTGTCTCAATTTAAGCCATATTTTTTTGATTCTGAACCAATTTTTATAATTATTTTTGCGTAGGATTCAGTTTCAGGATAGTTTTATAAAAATTTAATTGTTATCTATACTAATATTATAAAGAGGAAAGATTTGTTTGTTTGTAACAAATAAACTTAAAAACTACTGGATCGATTTCAAAATTTTTTAAGCATTAGAATGCTACATTATATAGGCAATATTTATTACTAGAATATATAACATAATAAGGTGTTAAAAAATTAGTGGTCTAGTAGGTCCGGGGATGGATTAGATTCATCATTAGATCCGGTAGATGACACTGGAATCGGGTTTTATTTTTTTTTTTCAGGGCAGGACAACTTCTGCCCGAACCGCTAGTTGAATAATATAATTATACGTAATTTCATAGTAATTAAATTTAAATTTTCTACACAATCTTGAAGTCAGTGCCAAGTAAAACATCAAAATAAAATAACAATTTTGCAAAATGTAGTAGCTAATTTGTTTGTTCAAAGTCAAAACTTTCCTTTAGTTTTCAGTTTGATTATTAAGCTACACTATGATTTGGTGCTTATAAAAATACATTTGAGTTTTTTGGCTATTTAGCATTGGTCAGGATGTTGCCCTGAAAGCCCACTTGAAAACTTCACTCTCTATGCTAACCCTCCGTATGTTTACTTACGGCTGCAAAACTTGACAAGTAGATAGTATATTTGCATAATGTTACTTATTGATAGTAGACTGTTTTATTCATATAAGTTGCAGTAAGTTAGTAAAGTTAAGAACCTACAAACTCAATATGAATAAGCCCGTTGATATTTTAAGCAACTTCATCGATATTTATTTGTTTACTTCCCTAATAATTACTACCAGACTCATAGCTAAGCTTGACTAGGTTTCACTAGTAACATTATAAACAATAGTTTAATAATAATTAAATTAATAAACAGAATTACAGTTTTCGTCGTGTAACAACATACTCTATACGTTCATATCTTCAAATTTCATTTTATATAATGGGTTTTCTTTTATAAATTCAATAATGTACAACCTACAACGTAGGCTTTCAAGGAGCAAAAGTAGGTTTTTGTTTACAAGTAATGTAATAAAAGCTTGGTTTCCAAGACTTACCAGGCTAAAAACATTCCAAGCAGGAGTACATTTCACACACAATTCACGTAAACTACTATTATATTTTTTTATAGATTAAACAAGGGTCTTTGTGAACGCGTACATTGAACCAGGAAGCTCGAGATGATAACACGTACACGCGCACTGAGGACGGGCGACGCACTGAGACGGGCGGGGAAACCCGATAGGAGGGGGGTGGAGCCTGAAGGCTTTAGTCCTAGAAGGTTATGTAATACGAAAATTCAGCAGCGGACGGGTTATAGATATTACTGGAAAGTCATGGGTTTCATCGTTGAGATTAATTATTGATCCAAGACATCAAGATTTAAAAGACTAAGCAAGTTACGCTTGTCTTATAGGACCGGACCATAGTAAACAACAGAATGTTCGTGTTTACGAAATTTATTGCGCCAGGTCGAACCCGGAAACCTCCGAGTTCGGGTGAATTAGGCCGGCAAAGGTTTAGACCACTCTACCACAAGGCTGTTTATAGTAGACTTTACAGTAGTATACTTCTTCTATGTTGTTACTAAGATCCCAGTTTGTTTTATTTAAAAAAATTATTTCTACGTTGTTTGTCCACGAAAAATTTCGATCCGTCCCGCGAAACCTATCCTATTTTCCGGGATAAAAAGTATCCTATGTCCATTCCCGATATTGACTCTATATCTATACAGACAAATAAAATTGAAGTGGGAGATTCCGAAAATGCAATTGTTAGAATTTTTGTCTGTCTGGATGTTCCGGCTAATCTTTGAAATGGCTGGACCTATTTTGACGGGACTTTCACTAAAAGCTAGCTGATGTTATAAGAAGTAATTTGCCAACTTGTTTATAAGTTTCCGCGAAAAAATTTCCACGTGAACGAAGTCACGGGCATAGCTAGTATGTACTAAATTTGAACAAAATCGGTACCGTAGTTTTTCGGTGAAAAAGTAATAGACAAGAGTTACTTTCGCAATTATAAAGTAAGTATGGATTACAATGTAGTTTATTCATCATATTTAGGGTTAACAGATAAATATATTTATTTTTATTAAATAAATTTCTTAACTTTCTTCTAAAAATGTTAATATCGTTTTAAAAGAAAATAAAGCAAAATCTAGAATGTTCTCGCGCCATTACACTCTACACTATGAGTGCGAGCGGAGTGGCGTTTCCCTCTCCTCCCTTCTCCACCGAACATTATTTACCTACATTGTGGAATTTCGGACTGCTTGGTATTCTTCGCATGCCGAACAAAGACCTATATTATCGGACATGTCCGAAAAATTCCACACGTAAGGCAGCCCTAATCATATTCCACTGGGTTTAACCTCGACAAGGTTCATGGGACCATTTAGCATTTATGTACATGTTCGCACATATCTGTACGGACGGGTTCATTTACGCTACATTAGGCAAAGGTTTCAAGGCCGAACCGCTCTTTTTACATCGGGCTATATTTGAAGCTTTGAGATATAATATGTCTAGAGAGAGCATTGTTAACATACAACACCGCCAAAAACGGCATCAAAAAGGCGAAGCGTTGCTATATTCACTCTCGTAAAAGTATGAATGTGTGCGTGTTTTCGGGATATCAGCTAAAAAACATTACCCCATTTTTTATAATTAAACATTATTTTATGTAAGTGAAAAGTTTAAATGATCGTTATTATTTAATCGCTTTATAATTGAATATTACTCAGAGGTTTTAGTTTTTATTAATAATTAAAGTATAAGCATCAAAAGTTGTCGTCTCTTGGAACGAACCATAAAAAAATACAAGCACAAATGAATTTATAACACACTTTAGTATATGTAGTCATTTTAATTCGCAATAAAATGTCTTTACAGATATTAGTACATATTTACAAGTCCTTTAATTACCAATACTAATGTAATAATTCTAAAAAAACTATTCATAATAGCAAATTATTTTCGTGTTACACAACATGTTCACGAAGGTTATAAGACGACTAGTAATGCCCCAAAGATTCTCCTGCGCTAAAAATCAGTGAAATCATTTATAATAGTGGGCTTGGAACGATTCGATGGGTTCATACTGGGTGTGTTATGTGTAATCCAAATTTATATCAGTAGTAGGAACTACGGGGTAGGTACACAGAACAGTTTAGTGCAGGGACTTAGAGCAACTAAACCACTTGAAAAGGACTATTATAAATAAAAATATTCATATTTTCGTCGTGTTCGGTTTGATTATTTTATAAACTAAAATTTAAATCTAACAATAATATATTAAATTATTTATTTATTAGGAATTAATGGAGATGAAGCTAACAGAATATAGACAAAATTAATGTCTTAATTATGACAATAATGTACTAAAAAATGTCGGTACACCATATCTCCATAAATTCATAACATGTTTTAGGTAACGTAAAATGAAACTATACAAAAAATATGTTTAAAAATTATTATACACTTATTTCCGTAAATGTAAGTCTGTTTTCTATCGATTTTTTTATTATTCATATTCATTAAAAAATCGTAACATAAGACCCCAAATTTGGGAAATAATTCGCACTTTTCACCTGACAACATCAATCAACTCGATAACCTTTGAAATATCGAAATTAAATTTCATGTGAGAAAAATGTTAAGTGTTCCGATGAAATGACATGTTATCCTTATCCTTTCCTCTTTTTAAATAGTTCCGACACATGTTAATAGCGCAGGACGGCATAATGATTTTTTTTGCGAGAGCTCTAACCTGTAAAGTAGTCGAAACGACACTAACAGGCGTCAGAAGCGAGTGCACCAAATTTGATGCACTTTTTTTGGGCCGTTTTTGTGCAATTGATGCGCTATCTAGACGTTTATATGATCTAAGATTTGAAGCAAAAATTTTGCTCAGACGTGTTACTTTGCTGTTTTGTTGTGAGAAAAACACGAGAGTCGCGAATATGAAACTTATGATGTACTTTTTGAAATGCAGTTCTTTATAAGTGTATTGCCACAACGTGACTTTGAACTCTGTTTAGTAATATCGCTATAAGTGGTTCCGTGGAGATGGAGAAAGAAAACACTATTTGGTTTTGGACTCCTAATTACCCCATCTGAAAAAGTACTGAACGAATCTTGTTCAAACAAATTCTGATTGTATTTTTAGTGTCAAAGCTGAACCACCGTGAATTCATATTGCTACGACTTAGCCAAAATTTCATGAAGCACAACAACAAATGCGAATGAACACCTGCGGCCATAAGCCCCGAGTTTTATTACTGACCGCATTTGCACTGCTTTAGTTTTCTTTGTATTTAATATTTGTAATTAGAAAAGCTGCCTATTGTGTATTGTAATCTGTTCCGGTAGCCAGTGGTCAGGTGTGATTCCGGGAAATCGGGTGCACGCGATGAGGTAGACATATTGCACCGTGCAGTATAAAACAATGCCCGAACGGAGGAGTGGGGCAGTCAAGCGATGATTACGATACGAGCAAGACGTACATTCGATAAGCGATACAGTGACGGACTTTGCGCGCGTTATTAAATCGTGCAGTTTGTACTGGTTGTGTCCAGTCATATTTGTACCTATGTTATACGAGTTTGTATAGTTCTAATAAATTCTATATTAATTCCAAACGGCATTTTAATTCGAGTCCCGCACTCGTAACAATATCAATTCTCAAAACATGCCATTTTTAAAATTAAATCACATGTAAGCAATGTAAGTACATCGATTTCATTCTTTCACTTCATAGTTCTAAATTTAAAATGACGTAATGCTAGTAATGATACTATAGGCCGCGTTCGTTTAATATCTCACAAGCCCAAAATGTTCCGTCTGCCGTTACACATGACGACCACGGTCTTTATAGTCGTGGCGAAAATGTCACTAATGACGTCATTATTTTCAATCATACAGCGCTCACAACGACCCATGGCAAGAACTGGGTCGAAGTGGGCGTTAACCACAGAGCATTAATTCTCTCTATCGATTGACATTGAAAAAGGCGCGATTTTCAAATCAACCAATGACATTAGTGTATTTCGTCGTTTATGACATCAACGCTCCAGAATCCATTCCACTAGAGTAACGCCCGCAAGCAAGTGGAACTGGAAAAATTACGGTCGTGAACATGGTCGTTGCGAATCTCTTGTGGAAAGTAGCCATAGTACTATAATTTCCCTGTCAAAACTACTACAACGTAAGTTTCATAGTAGCTATTTAATTTTGGTGATTGCTGGCGTAGAAATTTTCCATTTTTTGTAATATGACCTAAGTCTGGTTGTTCGGGCCCCAATTCAAATGTTTTTATTCAAACTAACTTCTGGTGGAGAAAATTTTTTGAAGGTCTTATACATAAACTAAAAATTAAGTCTTCCCTTCCAGGTACTTTCACTCCACAACATGTTATATAAAAAATACTCCAGCAATAACGTCTAGCTAAAAAATGTTTAACTTGACATTATTTTGTCTGCCTTAGATATTTTTGTTTAAGTTGTGAAGAATTAATGGAGTTATAGCAAATTCTATGTCTAAATCGATAGTGTTTAAAATTGAAGAAAATTGCTCCAATATTTAAGACTATGAAGAAAACATTTACTTGTATAATATTACGTTTGTCAATATGCAGATTTGCCAATAATAACATTAAGCGATCGAGTTTGAATTACTAAATGTAATGTTAATTTCATACATCTCGGTTTAGGGTTCCACCGAATAATTACAGCTATAAATAAAACACATCAAAGTCAAAAAAATTATGTATTATTTACAAACGAAATATAACTAACATATTATGGATAAAAAACTTGTGTAACTTTAGGCGTGTAACATGGAAGGAGGACGCCACTTAAAAGGCCACTCGGCCGCCATCTTTCGTTCAGTTTATACCTTACGCTAAATACAGTTCAAGTTTTGTATTCCAACTATTAGATAGACAACATATGGCGCGTTTCTTAATATCTCACAACGCCCAAAATATTTCGTCTGCTGTTCCACATGGCGACCACGGTCGTTATGGTAGTAATGAAAACGTCACTAATGACGTCATTATTTTCGATAACACAGCGCTCACAACGACCCATGTCAAGAGCTGGGTCGAAGTGGGCATTGACCACAGAGCGTTAATTCTCTCTATCAATTTACATTGAAAAACATGCGATTTTCAATCAACATTGTGTATTTCATCCTTCATTTCAGAGTTTATGATTGTAACGCCCGCAAGCAAGTGGAACTGGAAAAATCGCGGCGTGAACTTGGTCGTTGTGAGTCTCTTGTGGAACGCAACTATAGAGTCTGGCTATGGAAAGTAGAGTGAAAAAGCGCGGCAAATGAAGAAAAACTACAATATGAAATAAAAATTGTTGAAGTACCATAAAATTAATAAAATGCCAGTATAGAAAACCTCAACTGTTTACGTAGTTTAAAATAATTTAGTAAATTATAATGCTGTGGAGAAAACGTGCAGTCATTTAATTATTGTGTATTTATAATAATAAAAAACAATTGGAAAATCTTTCGGTTCTTGTTTATTTTTCTATTACACTCTTAATTACTTTTGCCGCCATCTTAAAAAAAATATCCTATGCTACTACAGCGGCACTCTTACTATCTGCGTTTTGACAGACACTTTCTCAACACAGAGAGGAATTCATGTGTGGAAAATAGAATATTTTGTTAAAAAACAACCCTTACTCTTGGTTTGTCCTTTGATATTCCTTCATAGAAATTGATTCTTACAAGGTACTATGGATTGGTGTAATAATAATGTTATTTTTTTCCAAAATCAGCAGAATCAATTGCTGACAACAGTAATTGATTTTTCAAAACGCTAATGATACCATTTTGTGTTTTCGTCAAAATCCACCTAGAGACTGCTTTGAGTGTTTTTCGATATTTAGCATAGTTTAGGATTTGGGCCTGAAGCCCACTTGAAAAATCCAACCTGTATAAGCATTTTTTTGTTTCAAAAATATTTTAATTGCTTTACACTTAATAATAGCATTCCATCATTTTGAATTATACGTGGGAAATCATTATAGACTATTCATATTGAGTTACAGTAAGTTTGTAGACTTCTTTAAGAACCTTAAAGAAGCCTACAAACTAGGGCACTACTCTCCTCATATCGTTTTCTCTTCCTCTTATGCCTAAGTAGTGAATTCTTCTCTCCTCTAATTGGAATGATACATGTTTGTCGTAGCTACTAAATCACTACAACTGCATGGTTGATTAAAAATAATATGCAATAGGCTAATTATATCAGACTAAATCATCTGAAGTCATGGTAGAGTAATGGCTAGCGCACATATCGCAAACTCAGAGAGCGCAGGTATGATCCTAGCCCAAATACATGCACCACTTAGTCAGTTTTCTGATATAATATGCATATTGTTCCAATTACCACTTGCTAACAATGGTGAAGAAAAACATCGTGATGCAACTTGCACATCAAAACAACCAATCTTTCAAACCTTGGACAAGCATGGCGGTTATACTGTCCGTTTCCTAAAATGGGAGGACCGAGCCCAGCAATGGCACATTAATGGGCTGATATTATTACTTATAAATTATCTGAAAGATTGTCCATACCACCCAAAATGTTTTCCAATATACTGTAGCCAGAAAAACTCCAAATTCACTTTATGATGGCAAAATTTTTCCATTTACACTCACGTTAGACTCCTCAGTTAATTTGCCTAGTTTTGCGTAATACAATGTATCTGAAATCAATTTCTGTGCGATAGCTGATTGGTGATCATCCAGATCTTTAATCTGTATTCCTATAGCCTTCCCTATGATGACCCATTTTTCTTCTTCGAATATTTCAGATGTTTGGCTTTTGTCATCTCTATGGTCAAGCCTGATACGTTTCTTAGGTTTTTCGTCATAGCTGTTTTCATTGGCGGATTCTTCCAAAAAGTCACATATGTTTGATTCTTCAAAATATTCTGAGTGGCTAAATTTCTGTAACAATAAATTCTTTTTGTCATCTAAAATATTTTAACATTGTCACGTTGGTTGTTGAAGGTTTTTTTTGTATGAGGTGGAAGAGTATTTCCAGGTGGGTCTTAGGTTAGGGTATTTACCCGTCTCAATGGCACATACTCCAGACCAGGGGTGGTACCCTGGTCTGGAGTATGCTGTCATAACAATCTTGAATAGTGTTCTGGCACTAGTGATCAGATTCCAGCCTACCTTAAGAGAGCAGCAGAGCATTTTTAGCAAATGTCCATAGGTGATGGTAAACAGCTTTCCATCAGGTGATGTGAGTCTGCCTGTCCGCTGAACTCTTGCAACAAAAAAAACCGGAGGCCATTTTCAATATGACAACTTTAATGTTTGCATGAGAAAATTTTAAACACATGTTTATATATTTTAGGATTCTGTAGGTGAAACTAAAATTATGCGAGACACAAGAAAATTAGTTACATGCTTTGTCATGTCAAATAACACATTGGTATTTTTAGGAACTACTAGGAGGATGAGCTCAGGTTTACTGCTGTACCCTACTGGCGACTGGCATGAGCTGGAATAAACCTTCGCCGGGAGGCACTCTCAGAGGAGAGACTTGAATAAGGGGCGACATTTTAACCATTAGATAAAAGTTATCAGTCAAATAAGTGAATTCAAAAGACACCATTGACCTGTCTTATATATGCAAGTGACATTTTTAATTTTTCCATCTTATACTTTATTCGACGAATAACTTTTACCTGGTGACTGAAAACTCAGCCCTTCGAAGGCAGCATTACTTAAATAAATATCTTTTATATCAGATTTAAGGCTATACTATAATGGGTAACTAGAACTTTATATAAACTCATGAATAAAATTGATGTGTCTATTTGAGATCACAAAACAAATATAATTCTTATTTTTATTGCATGAGCTTAGCATACAGCCGCTCACCTGATGGAAAGCGGTTACCATCACCTATGGACATTTGCAACACTACACACAACACTCTAAAGGGAGACTGGGACCTGGCCACAAATGCTGGAACATAACTCAAGGTTGTTATGGCAGCATACTCTAGACTAGGGATGGTAGCCATCTAGACAGGCAAATACCCTACCACCTGGCTGTGGGTTGTTTTGTCGCCTCTTATGACATACCACCTAGCCACAGGAAATTGTATTTTTTCTCCATTCCTACACAGTTAGTGACTGCCTAGTGTGTAAGCCTGCCTGCTTAATCAAAAAAATCCCGCGTATTTGAACTAAACAACATTCTGTTTACATCAATATTAGTTCTTTACTTTTCCAACAGATGGTGTTAGTAGTAACAGTCCTGATGATATTATACATGTCTTATTGGTTTTATAATTTGTAGAAAATAATATTTTTATTATAGACAACTAGAGATGTGCTGACTAGTCAATAAAGACGACTATCCAGCTACTATCATAGGCGACTAGTCGGCACTATTCGGCAAAGAGCGCCGACTATCCAGCTTCTTACTTTGTAGTTTACTAATATTTAGTACTTTACTAATATTTTGTACTTAATCCATATAGGAGACTTTTTTTGACATGATTAAATTTTAATTGAGCTCTTCCACTTTAATGAACAATAACAGTATTATTTTTAAACTAAAATATTTTTTTATTTTTACACAAAAACACTGCCTGACCATACAGAAACAAAAATCAAGAAATAATGCAAAATAAACAAAACAGTTCTGACACGCTAGCATGCGGCGGTTGCAACTTGTGTGCAAATCAGGTATAAATAAACAAAGCATCATGGAAATCACCAAAACCGTGATTAGCTTGGGCCGACTAAGTCGAGCTCTTTGCAAACGACTAATGAGCTAGTCGGCCAAAGGCATAATCGGCACATCTCTATAGACAACATAGGTAATAATAAATTGGAAATGACTATGTCAAAGACCAAATCTGAAGATAGTTTCTCAGTAAAGTATACCACCAAAATGCATAGAAAGAAGAAAAGAAAGAAAGAAAAACTTTATTCAAAGAAATAGTGACATAATTACATTCATTATAGATCGTGGGATAGTGTTAGGGCTTGCTTCACTAACCCTGATCATGCAGAGTTGAATGCCTTAGTCCCAGGATCTATGGAAATGAAGTAGTGGATACTACTGCTGACAAATTAATTGTGATTCAAATTGTACCTACCTCATCATTATCCTCCTCCGAACAGTACTTCACTGGTCTACTCGTGATATGGCCATCGAGGAAAGAGAGCTTATCATAATACCACAGCCCTGGCACATATTCATCTGAGTCACGGGATGCTAGCACCTGTAATTCCATTCATCATGTATCTTTATTATACCTAATTGTATAAACATACAACTAACAGTCTTAAATGTCACCATCACAAATATTCTGAAAACAAACCAACAGAGTAACAACTTATTTATACAGTTATCATGTTAAACCATTTTTGTATAGAAGTAGCAAAAATGGACATTTTCCATTATTACAACTTTGAGTTGTTTTCCGGCCAGGTTTCAGTCCCCCCCTTTAAAGAGCGGAAGCACATTGGCAGCGCCTTTGCTTATTACAAATCCTTGTCTGCTGAATTCATACGATTTAAAAAAAAGTTACAAAAAGGAAAAAAAACAATAAAACTTTATATGCAACTGACATGATACAAATAGGGGGGATGTGATGAATTATGTAAAAAATATTGTAATGTATTGTGTCCACAATCACTCACTTCCTCAGCCTTTAAGAAAAGTTGTTATTCACATTTAGATGTATGTAAGCACAATGTAAACAACTTGGAAGTTCTTAGTGGTTTTATTCAAACAAACCTCTTAGTCAAAGCCAAATTACAAAAGCATTTTAAAAATTTAAAATAATACATACTTTTTTCTGTTCACGTTTGTAACCAGTTCGCATTGTGTCGATCTTTTTTTTAATAACATGTAATGTGGCATTTTTGTCAAACTCTAAGTACTTCTCCAGTAAGAGATTGTAACCCTCACTCCGTTTTCTTTGATTCGTATACTGCGGATGCTTTTTGTTCCACAAAAAAGGCATATTCTTATACATGTCTATAATCTCGGCCCAAAACTCTCTGGGAGGTTGCTCCGTTCTCATGATGGTTTTGGTACGTGGTTATTATATTAAAATATTATGCACCAATTTTATAAGTACTTGGGTGGTGATTAATTAAAATGTATAATTAATCAACGTATTATAACTAAAGGCTGTAATAATGTTTGGAAAGTAAGTAAGGACTAGCTAGGGATAAAACGAGACGATGATACAAAAGGCATCGATGTTTGTCATCGATAATCATAAACACAAAAATGTTCACATTCATAAAACATCGATATATCGTTTTATATTGATGTTCTATTTGAAAAAAATCTGTATACTGGTTCTTTATACAAAAATAGTAATGTCATCTAATATTTAGAACCACAGTAGAAATGAGACTTTATAGTATCAGCATAAGTAGGTATCAATCTAATTAAAGCTATAGAAATCAAGCTAAAATAAATGGTTTACCCATATAAAATGTTGGTTTTCTTGAAGATTGATAAAGCCTTTCGTATGTTATAGAAGGATATACAGACAGTAACATTTTAGAAATAGTAGAATTTAGGTCAGTGGATAAGTAATTACAATTTTTTGTTTAAATATCAATGTACAGAGAAAACCTACAGATTTATCTATAAAATATTAGGTTGGGGAAAAAGTTTCTTCGCATTTTATATAAAAATTCAAAAGGTTTTTTTATAAAGTTTATTTACATTTGACTAAAGTATGTAGGTGCCTTTTTGTTGGATAACTTTTTGCCATCTTGTAGGTAGGGACGTGATCCCATTGCTATAAAAAATTTGGGGCTTCTGATCAAAAAATTGCGACAAGTGGTTTTGGCAGTCCTCTCGTGATGTTAACCTGACACTGCCTAAGGAATTCTGCAGAGACCGAAACAGATGAAAATCTAAAGGTGCAAGGTCAGGGCTATAGGGCGGATGCGTAATGGACCTCCCAGCCAAACTCTCGTAATTTTTGCTGAGTGGCTAAAGATGTGTGAGGTCTAGCGTTAGCATGGTGAAAAATCACACCCCTTCTGTTGATTAATTTCTCTCAAGTTTTTGCTTTAATCTCATCAGTTGTTTGCAGTACAGTTCAGAATCGATGGTCCTGCCTGGCGGTAACAGCTCGTAATGAATAATGCCCTTCCAATCCCACCATACACACAGCATCACCTTGTTGCGAGTTAACCCGGGTTTCGCCACAGTCTGTGAAGCCTGACCGGCCTTTGACCACGATCTTTTTCGCACGTTCTTGTCGTACGTGATCCACTTGTCATCACCAGTTATCAGCTTCTTAGAAAATGGTTCGGTTTCATTACGTTGTAATAAAGAATCACAAATGAGTACACGGTTCATTAGGTTTCTTTCAGTGAGCTCATGAGGCACCCAAATATCGAGCTTTTTTGTGTACCCAGCTTTTTTCAAATGCGCCAAAACCGTTTTGTGGTTAATTCCCAGTTCTCCAGCTACATCGTAACTACTAATATGCCGATCTTGCTCCACTTTTTCAAAAATGGCATCAATTTTGTCCGTAACTGGGCGACCAGAGCGACGTGCATCTTTAATATCAAAATTTCCGGATTAAAAACTCTTAAACCAAATTTGCGCTACTCTCACAGATACTGCATTAGGTCCATAAACATCACAATTTTTTTTCGCGGCTGTGTTTCGCGGCATTTTTACCTTTTTTGTAGTAAAATTTTAAAATGTATCGAATTTCTTCATTACATTCACTCATTTTAACAATAAGAAAAACAAATGAAAATCACACATTTTTCTAATTTGAATTTGGAATTGTCTTCTTTAAAATTAAAACTTTTTAATGATACCAAAACCAGCCAGATACAAATGGTATAGCCAAAGAGATCTTATTACAAGTTCATGCATACTATATGCGAAAAGACTTTTTCCCCAACCTATTATTATAAAATCACCACGTCTGTACACTGTAGCTGTTTAAAAAAATAATTGAGATAATTTGTTTGAACGACTATTGAACGATGAAGTACATGAAACAATTTTTACCTTTTTTTTTTGACCAGGATTCGCGTGAAAACTAGACTAATTTCGATTTGGTTTTCATTCATCGATGAGAAATATTCTGACCTAAATAAAATCTGCGGTAATTTATTTTCGGGGAATCTCGCGGATTTTTTCCGGGAGTAATTTAAATGGGATTCAACACTATTTTTATTAGAACGATAACTGAAGTTCTTTTGTAAAAACTGTCATTTTTGCTTTGCAATAATCTCGCACATTTTTCTGCGGCATGGTTTGGTAAAAGGTATATGATATTTTTCATATCTTTCTAACTCGGGAATTTTTGCAATTTCTGAAATATCTTAACTTTGAATTGATACTATTAGACCTAATTTGATGCAATTTTCTCAAGTCGCTACGTGTTTTATGACTTGCTTTCTGCGATATTTTTTGTGTTTATTAGAAATCTTCAGCAGAACAGTTGATTTGTTTTTTTATTTATTTATTAAAAAGTAATATTAAGTAAAATATTTAAAAACCCATTGAAATATTTTTTGATTTTAAATATTGACAAAACAAATTTTGAACTTTGCTACTTGTCCAAAGATATTTTTTTATTGAGAAAGTTTTTAAACAATTACACAGCAAAACAATGTCCTTCGATTTCCAAACAACGAGTTGAATTTCAATTAATACGTTCAGTAGAGTTCTTATGATGTTCTAACTGATAGACATACAGACTTACGGTCTTATTCATAGAGAGTTAGTAAATTTGATCGCTACTTTAGATACGTTGACAACACTTTATTGTACACCAAAGCATAGATAAACAAAAAAAGAAAAATACAAGAGATATTACAACAGGCGATCTTATCGCTAAAAAGCGATCACTTCCAGGCAACCAGCAACTAAGTACAGCTTGGCACGATTGTTTTCGAGAACTGGCTCCGGAGAGTACTGATAATAAGATACCTCGGTTTCTACAAGACCGCGTTGAAGAGCATGGTGCTGGTGGATAATCCTGGCTATGAAGTTATATCTGTGCAAGTATTCGCCGTTATAATAATAATAACGCAGCATTGAAAGATGCTACGTTATTATTATTATAAAGTTGCATTTTCGGAATCAGTTGGCCCGAATTAGTCCCCTTGACTTTTTTCCTTTTCTAATTCAATGTATAACCTTGACCCCTACAGATTTATAATGATATATATAGGTTTAATAATATACAAAAATTAGAAGCACAAATTTCGAGTTTAAACTCGTAATACACACACAAAGAACATCGATGTATCGATACAGCGCTATTTTCTGAATGGTGTTTGGGTCCCATTGGATAGTATATGTAAATTTTATGTGGTGTTGTAAGTATAGCACAGATCGTAAGTGGCTTGGCGGTCTGCGTAGTGGACTACTTCACTGCAGTGTGGCCAGCGTAGGCGATTCGTCGCTACTATTTGAGCTAATAATGTCGAAAATTGACAATCAAAAAATCTCAAAGGTGCCTGGTCGTCTATTAGGCTACTACAATGACAAGCCATTTAAATTAACCACACCACATATGAATATAAGCTTTTAATAAAAATTATAGCCACTCTAAGGTCTGTCTTCTGTCATATTCATAAAAAATGATGAATACGAAAATTACTATACTTTTCAATATCTTTTTATTTTAGAAATGTATGCAGTATTTTTAACGTTTTACTTGGATTTACCCCACAAGACGTGTAATGTTTACGTTTTTCTTTTTTTTTCATTGATGTCAATTTCTTTATTTGCATTTTTTTATTTTATGCTTTTTAGATACGCATATGTTATCCCTTATTAGGGTTAGGTTTCTGGAATGCAGAAATGTTACTCATAATTAAATTTACATGTTCCTACTGTTTGTTATTACGGATTTCTCTTGTACGCCTTTCTAGTCCTAATCGAGCCTAGTACAGCTTCATCATAATTAGGTACCTACACATTTCAGGACCGTCACAAACCTAACATTATTTCAATTATTGTATCCTTTATATTTGATTTTGAGGAATTTTCTTCTGTATCTTCGGAATTCAATAGCAATAAAAGTGATATTATGCAACCATCTAAAAACTGAATATGAATAGGTATTTGAAATCAGCTCGTAAACAAAAAAGTTATAGTTGAAACAATACTTCGATCACTGCAAATTTCATGTGTGATTTTAAGTTTTTTTTTGCTATATCTTCGGAAGTCTAGGTCTGATAGCAATGAAATTTATATTGCACGACTTTTTATTTTTATCTAATAATAATAAAAAGACAGAAGAACAGCAATTTTGTTTTTTTTTTTAACTATTAGAAACATTTAAGTAAGGACACCGAGTCGAGTGAAACTATACTGGTGACGAACTGCAAAGCATTACCGTGCGTGAGCTACGTCCTGCAAGCTCCGCCGACTCTGCAGGCCTGTGTATGGGTTTAATTTTTAACTTATATACATATTACACAGCTGAATTTTTCAACCCTTTTTCTTAGTTTGACGTTTGATATTGCATTCACAGAAATTGATCCTTAATATACAACCTACATTATGGCTTGGTGTCATCATACAGATTGTAATTTTTTCCAAAATGAGCTGATTTGATTACAGACTAGGGTAATTGATTTATCAAAAATCTAATAATAACGGTGTCTAAAATAGTTGTCATCAATATAGACTCCGAAACTCTTTTTGAATATGGTATAGGTCAGGCTTTAGCCCTGAAAGCCCATTTGCAAATTTCATCAGTTTATGAGCTTTAAATAATGTTCGTCAGTGAATCTTAGTTTCAATACAACTCTTGAATTATGAATTACCAAGATAATTTGTTTAGAAACTTATAGATCAACAAAACTGTCATAGCTAGGTAGAATAAATTTACATATCAGATGTACTCCTTACAGTCGATTGCATTCAGTCTCTTTGATGTATTGAGCTTATATATAAGCAATATGTAGTTATGCTTCTCATTTTGGTTTGATCCAGTAGAAAGTCTAGATCACTACAATAACGATTGATCAAAGATAATAATTATTAATTTAGCAATACACGATTGCTGCCTTGCCTGTGCAAATAGCTAAAGCTTATTAATTTGTAGGTACTTGATTTGATTGTCAGGTAAGCAAATTCTCAAAATGTAAAAATTCGTACGGACTCTTAATTTTTTTATTTAATTAAAAGCATATTTGGGTTTATTTATTATTTTACGTAGTGAAAGGAATATTTAAGTTGAGACTTTTTTCATTGTGAATCTAACCTATATAGGATAGTAGATACCAAGTAAATTAGGTTTAAGAGATATGTATAATTATATGCAAAAAATATTATCTTTTGATTTTCTGTTAACAAAGATCTTTAAGAGTGTTTTATTATGTTATTTCACTGTTCATAACAATATCGAGATGTTAACGTTAGGGCCCTAGAGACTGGAGGAAATTTATTAAATTCAAAAATAGTTGTAGAATTATCATAATAATGATGATAATTACTAATCTCAGACGATCAGCACATATTTATAGTCGAAAGATCCAAATCAGTTCAGGTTTCCATAAATGAACCAAGGTAAGCAGTTGCAAAGATTGAGTCATGATAATCGATTAATTTCTAAAGAGCCATTTATATGGAAAGAGTTTCTTGCCTCGAAGATACGTTGTCAAAGCAAGAAAAAAATATTATCATGTAAACTGAACATACAATATCGTACGTAGAAAGGCAATAATCCCTGTTCATTGAAAACCGACGTTTTTGTGTAAACAAAATTCAAAGTGCAGTGCTAATCACTGAGCTCGAGAGGCAAGTCTCGGATTCAAATCGGTTCAAAATGATTTATACGATATTCGCATGAACTTGAAAGAAATGTCATACGAATTCTAGTTTAAATAAGTCGAGAAATTGTAGGCAAATATCGTAATGCGATTTGTGTTGTAATGTAAACAAAACTGTTGGAGATTGAGAACCTTACGATTATCGATTACATACTCGTAGGTAAGTTTTTGTTTTTTAGTTGAATGTAAACATGTCAATGCGATTATTGTCTAAAGAGTATCGTATCGCCCACGAAAATAGTATACGAATTCTCTACCCAAAACGTGCGATAAACTCTCTCTATATAAATGGCCAGTAAGGTATGAAGAAAACTGATAGGCGATAGAAAAAGATGGAAGATGACGGATAGACAGAAGTGTTGTTTTTTAACAAAAAAATAATGATCTTTAGAATTTTTTAGTCTTAAATTTGTACCTGATAAGAATACAATAACTTTTATGTTGCAAATCTGCTAATAAAGTATCTATTGAAAAGACAATTTATAATACAAGATAACTAGTTAATATCATTAAATCATTCTACAAATTTTAATAATATAGATTACATGATTTAAAAAAATTATAATACTGATAAAAGATTATAAGAACTGATAATTTTCAGTTTTAGTGATTTTATTTTCAATAGGATAAGGATTATTTACCGAAAATAATTATTGCTTCTATAAACTCATTTTTAAAGTCAATTGATAACAAATTGTAAAAAAAATTAAGCGAATAAAAATAAATTAAAACAATCTCTTACACCAATCACCGACATATTCACTCGATATAGTCGTCGCTTCGTTTTTGTCCGTGCTTATTGACATTTTTATAACTTAAAAGTTAAATTCACTTCACTAATTCACTGTTACGTCACTAAAGGTATAAAGTATAAAGCACGTCAATTTACGTCATGGACATTTTTAAAAGTTAAAAATCTTATATGACACGATTGAGTGATAATTTCATATCAGTGTATGTGTTTGCTAATTAATTGCCATCACATAAGAAATGTTAATTTTATTTCGTCAAGAAACGTGCACTTAGCCGAAAGCAGGTAAGATCTTTTTAAATTATACTATGCACTTCACGCGTTTAGAAACGAGTTCTATTTACTACTGCCAACATTAGAACTGTTATTCTTGTAGTAAAAAATTGATAAAAATTGAGGAGGAAAACATTCCGATCACCTTGACATTTCACTTCGCCGAAATAGTCATTCAGTTCGAAATAAGGCGCACAATACGCCAGCGGGGGTGGTTTTGTTTTCCTCTGTGCTTTGTCTTACGATTCTGTTCATAATGTTCATAATGGAAATGATCTTTAGGTAGCTGATGATTACGGTAGACACACTAGGATCTAAAGAGCGGGGGTGCTGACCTCAGCAGGGGCAACATGACTCGTCCAGGACCTCCCAATGAAAACTTACCTACAGTATGTATTTATTTAACAGTGTTTAATGCTTAAAACAATTACTGTAGTTCAATGTAACTGGCGAATTATATATAAAAAAAAAATGTTTTTGTTTTAAAATAATAAGGTAAATCAATATAAATTGTTGAGCAGATAAAATATATATTTAATATAGTGTTTTATTGTTATCATCTCTTACAATTGTCTGAGTTTTTGTTGCCATTAGCAGATTTTAATTAGAATTGATTTTGTTTTGTTTCCATTGTTTTCAACAAAACATTCAACATGATATCAATGGGACTTTACTGAAAGTCAATCTATTCACTCAATTATAATAAAAGCTAATTATAATAATTGTATAAATCCAAAACAAGACATAGTTTTTTAAAAATTAAGTACTCTGGACTAAAGTGTCTTATAGACTAGTAATAAAAAGAGAACTTCATTTCTATCCTATCTGTCTGCATGTACATCACAGCTATTTTACTTAATTGAATTTTATGTAGGGTGTGAATTTCTTTAGTTGGTAACAAAATGCAATATTCAGTGCATGTGTCACTTTTAATAGATTTTGGAATAAGTGAAATTTTTTAAATAAATTTTCTAGTGTTAGTATTATGACACTAAAATATCTGTTTGTTATATTTAAGAAAATATTATGAGTCCTATATTAATATTATGTGAAGTTTGGTACAATTAACTAAGTTGCATGTGTGTTTGTTAATCAGGATAAAATTTTGTAAAAATAACAACAATACTCTTTATTCTACACCAAAATATAAAAATAACACACTTTATTGTTTTCTTATTCTTTATCTTTATATAGTACTCTAGCTTTTGTCTGCGACTTCGTCCGTGTGGAATAGTTACTTTGGTCTAATGCTAACTTTAACCTGCGACTTTATTTACATAGAAGGTGAAAATATCTATACTAATATATAAAGCTGTAGATTTTGTTGGTTTGCTTCAATATGCTAATCTCTTCCCCTCATGACTGACCGCCGGCCTTGCACATCATAAATGTGCATGCAGTACTTAATTATTATTTTGCTGCGATGTTATTTTGAAACTGCAATATCTCCTAAGATATTCATGGAAATAGAATAATGTAAAGGGCAATTTTGTTTTAAATTAAATACTTGTGATAAATAAAGTATTTGGATAAGGATTAATATCATGTTTATAAAAACACCTTCGCAAATAATGCATTATTTTAGAACAAATTTGGTTAGCACAAAAAAGGTTATAGTGAACGAACTTTAAAAGATAGACATATCCTGTTGCGAATTTTTTTTAGAACCTTTAAAGGGGAACAATTCTGTCACACCTGATTTTTGCGAAACTTTAACCGGTTATGCAGCACACACAGCGGAAGCTCTCAAAATGAAAAAATACCCCCCCAATTTTGAAACATTCTTGATGGGTGCTCCGCTCCTATTGGTCTTAGTATGATGATATATAACCCTAGAGTCTTCCTTGATAAATGGACTATCTAACACTGAAAGAATTTTTCAAATCAGACCAGTAGTTCCTGAGATTAGCGCATTCAAGCAAACAAACAAACAAGCTTTATATATTAGTATAGATAAAAGTCACTTTCCACTTCTGTCTGTATTTTCGCTAACTCCTTCTAAACCATGCTACAGATTTATATGTGCTTCTCACCATCATTTATATAATTTTTTACTGAAGGTTTAGACTCAGATGTCCGTACACAAATTTTAAGTAGTGGGTGGGGCATAGTGGGTTGGGGGGAAAGGTACTTCCCCTTTTTGCAAACCCTAGGGTCCGGAGTTCTTGAAATATTTATTTTTGGTAAACATAACCTCACCTATTTTTCACTGACATTATTGTGATGGGTGATAAAAAGTCGTAACCAGTGACTAGGACAATGATTTAGGCAAGGTTAGTTTAACTTCAGACCAAAACGCACGAGCTGAGTTAGCGAAGCAAGAGCGGCTGTGGAGTGCCAGAACCGACTGTAACTAATTACTATTTATTTTATACACACAATTTATAATTTAATTGTCACAGTTATTCTTGTAGTAAGTATATGTGCTCTGTTGTGTTTTTTCTTCATTTTTTGATGACATGTACTATTTTTTGGTTCTGTTTCTGTTGATTACTGGCTTTATTTTTGACTTTAAAAGGATTATTCAACTTTATAAGTGCAATATTAGTGAAGAAATAAGTGAGGTTATGTTTATTTAAAAAAAAGTGAAGATCTCCGAACCATAGGTATTGTAGTAGGGGTAAGTATGCCTCCCTCTCTCCCCATTCCACCACCCCGCTACTTAAGGTACAATGTTTATATATATAAAAACCTAATTAAGTTTTAATGTAAGCAAATAGAGCTATTCCATAGGATTTGACTTGCGGAGTGGAGTACCTGTGAGGTTAACTAGTAACTGCTATAATGTAATGCAATTGGTGGCCTTATTGCATAAAGAATATCTTGGAGGCAACATTTGGATGCCTAGAAGAGATTGCTTAGGAAATATTTTATTATTTAGTAGAAGGGTAGTGAGAGAATCTTTTTATGTGTCAAGCCTTGCTATCTATGCTTTCAGTGTATGTTAAATATAAAACTAAGATTGGTGTGCATAGGTATTTAACCGATGGTTAAAATAAAATAATCCATAAAACATAGCCATGTTTAGCCAAACAGCAATTATTTTATTTTAACCATTCCTTAAATGTTTATGCACAGCACCCTAAAACTTTTAAGTTGTTTATTTGTTTGCAGAATGAAATAACTTGTGTTTAGTTGTGAAAGGAGCAAAATGTCAATATTCAAGGATAGTGATAGTGTATGTAGACAAGTGCTTTAGTCAATAAGCCTCTCTATTCCTTTTCTGTATTCATTGCTTATTATTTGTGCATCTCTTTCACACAATCATAATAAGAATAAAATGGAATTCTTTAAAATCCGATTGGCTCTGATCAAGTGATCAGATATAACTTAAGTTATGGTTAAAAGTAGATTTAACTTATAGAGTTTTAAAGCCCTTCCATCTCTATTGTTAAATTCTGATTATTTTGGGTTTGCCTGAAGTCTACTTTGTTACTTTTCTTCTCTACTTTATATGTGAATAGAATAGAATAGAATAGAATAGAATAAACATTTATTGTATAAACTATCACAGTCATACAATTATACAGGTGTTTGAGTTTTTTGTTGGAACGACAGTTTGTCCTTTCGGACGTACAATATAGGCGATTGCAATGGTGCCTGGCCATAATTACACTATTTAATCAATTTAAACAAATTATTAAATTAATATAAAACTTTATCTTTATACAAGCATAAAACAATGTCACATTTGTTTTGACTACTCCATCCTTTTAGTGTGCACCTTCAATTCAAATGCATTCTTGACATGAAACTAGCATTTTCTAGCATTGTGATCTGACAGAGAAAATATAGATATATGTTTTCCACATCACTAGGCAGTTTCTGTAAATTACTATATAAAGCATAGGCTACTTGCAGTACATATGCTATCGTCAATAACATAAAAGCTCCTGTGAATGTGGGTTTCATCATTTGGTCCTTCCACCAGTTACATCATGCAATTTGGCCCAATCTGCTGCAATAAGGCATTGTGATGCCATACATATTAGTATTTATTTATTGCTAAAGCACAGCCGACAGGCTGACGACCCAACTGTGGAAAAAATGGAGAGCTGTTACAGGCGCCTATTGACATTAGCAATACCAGAGGTCAATGTGTTGCCGACCTTGAAAAAGAAACTGGAACCTGGCCACTGATGCCGGAACCCAAAGTTGTTATAGCGGCATACTCCAGACCAGCAGTGGTAACCATGCAGATGGGCAAATGCCCTACCACCTGGCTGTGGGTTGTTTGATCGCCTCTTAAGAGAGGCCGCCCCAACGCAGGAGTATTCTCATTCCATTCCCGCTTGGAGAATTTATTAGTATAGTTTCAAAGCCAAAAGTCTTATTTTTAGTTAAAAAATATGTTTAAACTTTAATTTTTCATAAAGATGTCATTTATAATACGTTATTAATATTATAAAAACTAACACTAATTACAAAAATATAATTAAATACTAAAAATAAACTAACTTACAAATATTGATTAAAGACAATGTAACAAATCTCTGCCAGGGAGTGCCAGTGTGCCTAGAGGACTGGCTGTATTGCCGCGCTGTACAGCGATACTTATTCCTTGGGCGATATATGCGCCAGCCTTTTCTGATCACGGATGACATCAAAGAGTTTCTTGCAAATTTCTTTGAAGAAATAAAATATTGTTACGACCTGACGCCGACAAAAGGCATATTCACACCTGCATACCTGTACACATTTTATTACCTTTTTGGCATTTGGACTTCTTTTGTTTACTTTGTGTTTAAAATTTGTGATTAGAAAAGCAGCCCATTGTGTATTGTAATCTTTTATGGTAGTCATTAGCCAGGTGTGATTGTAAGAAATTCGGTCCACGCGGTCAGGCACACATATTGCATCTGTGCCGTATAAAGCAATGCCCCAATGGAGAGAAGGGCATTCGAGCTATAACCACAAGCAAAGCAAGACTCGTGTACATTCGGTAATCTATTTAGTGACGGACTTTGCGCGTGTTATTGAATCGTGCATTACGTTTGGACTGGTTGTATTCAGTTATATTTGTACCTGTGTTAACGAGTTTGTATAGTTCTAATAAATTCTATAATTCCAACAGCATTTTAATTCGAGTCCTGCAACTCATAACAATATGTTTTAAATATTTACAAATTAAAACATATGCATGTATACTTATATCTCAAAAGGAGCTGAGATGAAATGAGATGAATGAAATAGGCAAAGTAATTTCTTAGTTATTCTACTTTTTCTTATAGTCATCAGCCAACTGCAATCTGTAGTGAGACATAGGCCTCCCTAAATTTGCACTACATATGTTGGTTCTCTGCCTCTCTCATCCAGTGCCTCTCTCATCATTCTCAAAGCTGGTGGGCTGATCTATACCAATAATTGCATATTTTGGTAATTGCATATTGGTATTCAACAATACCAATATGCAATTACCACTCCCAGAGTCGTCTGCTTCATCACCAATATCTCCTGTCACAGATGTGACTTGTCAATGCTTATTAATATTTCAGCTTTGTAATTTTGCAAGCTGTACTGATTACTTCGGTTCTCTATGGATATCCTCATTTTAGATTTTATTTAATTTTATCCAACATTGGTCACTATAGCTGGGTGATTTTAAATTTGTGGACCAGTGCTATTGTCAGTGTCTTTTATGTCAGAATGGAAAGGACAGAAGTCTAACTGTACATTAAAATATTGTAGGTATTAGGTATCACCATCATCACAACAATGATCCTATATGCACAATAGTTTATAATAAACAAAAAAGTTCAAATAGTTTTAGATAAACATGTATATAGAACCTGTTTAGTACTTTCTAAATAACTTTTTAACACCGTTTAAATTTAATTGACCATTATCTGGCTCTGAGTGTGGCGAGAAGCATCGGTCAGCCCTGACGAATGACTGGTGTTTACTCCTTAAGTAATTAATGATCTTTGAATATGCAATGCTGCATCTGAATAAGGGTGGTAACAAGACCTAGAGGACCATCCATAAATGATGTCGCATGTGAAGGGGGGTAGAGGGGAGGGGATCAATGAAGTGTGACAACGGGTGGTAAACTACGTGACGCCATTTTTAAAAAGTCTAATATATTTAAGCTTTAAAACACGAAATTTCAAAATATTTCCAACTCTATCTGTATGAGCAGTGTTTAAATTATTAAAAAATAATTTAAATGGAAATACAACTAATTACGGAACTGCTGTTTTATTTTAATAATTTCTTGATCTAAATTTGTAAAATATGCGATGTCATATTAGGGAGGGAGGAGTCTCACGAATTTAACCAGTTCTAAAAAGGACAAGGTAGGGGGCAAAAATCATGAAATTCATGTAACGTCACTTGTGGATGGCCTTTAAGTTTAAAACACTATCTTATACTGATGGATATTATTTTAGATCTTATCTCATTGCATTAAAGTTCGAAACTGTATGATAAAAAAATGTAAAACTATTATTATTAATTCACTCCTCATAAAATTTCCAAACTACGAGGGCCTTATACGATATTAAGGGACTCTAAAGGAGTAAACTCTAAAAAATGAATGAAGTAAACTTTTTATGACTATATAAATTTCAGGTGAAATTAGTAGTAGTGGGAGATGGTGGTGTGGGCAAGAGTGCGATCACCATCCAGTTCTTCCAGAAGCTATTTGTGACTGACTATGACCCGACCATCGAAGACTCCTATATTCAACACACAGAGGTTGATGGACAATGGTGCATACTTGATGGTAAGCTATATATATTTTGCAATAATTCAAAATAATATTATATAATAGTATTTATAGTATGGTATCATTCTGATACCGCTGGACCTTTAAAGGATTCTGCTTATGTGATTAGCTTAGGTAAGTATGGTTCATAATTGCGGTGATAACAGCTGATGTATGTCAGAACTGACTGATAATAATTGATTGTAAATTAACATTTTTGAGAAACAAAAAGTTTTTAAGTAATAAGAAATTGATTTCAACAGTAACTAAAAAGCAAGAAATAAGTATTATTATATACGACATTTTGAAATTGGTGCCAAATAAAATTTACTACACACATTGCTACAACAACAAAATATTAAAAATACTGTTTTGAGCTACAGGACTCGAATTAAAAATGCCGTTGGAACTACTATAGAATTTATTAGAACTGTACAAACACGTATAAAACAAATACAAATAAAACTGGGTGCGACCAGTTCACACTGCACGATTCAATGCAATTCGACACGCGCAAAGTCCGTCGTCTATATCGCTAACTGAGAGTACTACAAACGTCTTACTCGTCTCGTAGTCGTCGCTTGACTGCCCACCCTCCATTCGGGCATTGTCTTATACTAACTACACAGTACAAAAAAATTGGCCGCACACACTGAGTTTCCGAGAAATCTGTTCCTATGAACGGCCAACAAGTCGAAAACAATAAGAATAGGGATTAGTTCGACTCTAATAATGGTCATAAAACAAGTAGAAAAACAATAGCATGTTTTTCTTAATTACAAATTCAAAACACAAAAGAATTCCTAAATCCGGGAAGACACTAAACTGCGCTTACGACAGGCAGCTGTGCGTTTATCTTTGACGGCATGTAACAATATAATAGTACCTGCTACACCATGGTTCCAATTTTGTTTAATTTTATTTTATTTATAATGCAGTCTCAATCCAGAAAATGGTGTTTTTGTTCAGGGGCGAATAGTAAAAAATGTTATACAATGTACATACAGTACGATACTGAGTCGTCGCCCATGTGACGTTGGCGCAAGTGGTTGCGCAGAATATACTTTTCACACGTCAGTATTGTTCGTGTCGCTATCACTCTTTCGAGTACAATCGCATACAGTTTCGTTGTTTTTGTTTGCTTTCTTCGTTGTTTTTTCGGTGTATTTTTCATTGTTGTTATTGTTGACTTATTATTTTTGTAAGTTTTAAGTTGTTGTTAAATTTTCGAGTTGTTAACTTTGCGTGCAAAGTGTGATTTGTACTTATTTCTCCAAATATATCAAAGCGTAGTGTTGTATTCCATCGTCAGACGAGAACATATAAAAACTTAAATAAATTAATAAAGATTCATAGATATAAAAAAATTCTACATGTAATTGGTAAAAATACATTACGTAGTAAATTGTACATTCCTTTATATTTGTCGTAAACAAATTAACGTTATATTATATAGTTATAGAAAATATAAATAACATTTGTATATACTGCATTTATATATTTATTACTAGAATGTAAGAAATTGTACTATGTATTATGTATACCACCGCCGAGGCGATAAGACCGCCCTTTGTGCATAATGGGACATAATTTTAGTCTGTAAATTCTTTTATTTGTATTGACTGATTGAATGTTATTCGTGTTATATTGAATTATATAATACCCAATAAATGTTTTGTTCACGAGTGTACGTGCGCGAAAGTTCGCAAAGCCTATGTTCAGACGGGCTACTATTCATTGGTCGTATTGTAACCCGTGTGAATACTTTCTCTGAAAATAGTATGATATTCATTTGGTTCAGAAAATGGGATAGTTTCCACAGAGGTCATGTCTTTCCATGAGCGAAGCTATAGGGAAAACCCCAGTTTTCAAGAACAGAACAGCATTTTTTTTGTAGAAGCATAAGAAGAAGAACACAAGAAGCCGGAAAGTGGAGATATACCTCTATATACACGGGCACTCGTTGAATTCTGTCGTCGTTGCAGTGCTGGACACGGCCGGGCAGGAGGAGTTCAGCGCGATGCGCGAGCAGTACATGCGCAAGGGGGACGGGTTCCTGCTCGTGTACTCCGTCACGGACAAGCAGAGCTACGAGAACATCCGACACTTCCACACGCAGATCCTGAGAGTCAAGGACAGGTCGGTTCCCTAATAAAATGTTTGTAATGAATTAACTCCAAAACTACAGGACCGATTTCAAAAATTCTTTCACCTTTAGAACGCCACGTTATACCTGAGTAACATCCATATTAATATTATAAATGCGAAAGTAACTCTGTCTATCTGTTCCGTTTAGACGGTAAAACTACTGGACCGATTTGGCTGAAACTCAGTATATATGTATATTTTCGATGCCGAGGATGAACATAGGATACTTTTTATCCCGAAAAATGGGATAGCTTTCGGGATAAAAATATATTTGTCTGTTTGTTTGTTTACAAAAAACTACTGGACCAGTGCTTTGAAATCTGGTATATAAAACTACTGGACAGGAATACTTTTTATCCCGGATAATGGGATAGATTTTTGACAGAAAGTAGGATCAGTTTTTGTGATTTTTCAAGTCAATCAATTTAGTCATTTGAGTAATTTATGTAGTTTACAGATAGATAGACATGGGATAGATAAATAAAACTAGAACGGGTTGAAATAGGATGAAGGCTTGTATGGGAGGCCAATTATTTCTCAAATTTATAGATATAAAAAAATATTTTCTATTAAAAATACGATAGTAGCTCGGTCTGTCTGTCTGTTAAGCCTTCACGGAAAAACTATATGAGTACTGGAACGGTTTTGCTGTAATTTTGTTTGAATGTAGTTTTAATAACGAAAATGGACATAAATACTTTTAAACCTGGCAGATGGGTTAGTTTGCGATAAAAAATGAAGTAAATGTTCCGGGGGCAAATAGCACTAACATAAAAACCTGCTGTTTAAACAAGAGGCACGCACTGGAGGTGGAACGGGGTAAACTCGAGTAGTCTATAGGCGTGGAGGAGTGTGATGGAAGGCTCCTCCGTCTCGAGGGCAGGCGTGCTCTGTACGTGTGGGAGATGCCTCGCGTCGGCACAGCGCCGTCTGTTGGCTTGCAAGTGTTCCACTCACTGCACACATCCGTCGGCGCAGGGAGTCGTACCCGATGCTGGTGGCCGCGAACAAGGTGGACCTGGTGCACGTGCGGGCGGTGAGCGAGGAGGCGGGCCGCGAGCTGGCGCGGCAGCTGGGCGCGCCCTACATCGAGACCAGCGCCAAGGAGCCGCCCCTCAACGTGGACGCCGCCTTCCACGAGGTAAGACTAACTTTTTCAAGTGATAACTTCTTATGGGAGGGTAGACCGCTTCGTTGCGTAACGCGTTATGGTGCCAGTCCGTCTGTCTGTTCCGTTTTCACGGAAAACTACTTGACCGATTTGGCTGAGACTATGAGTCTCAGCCAAATCGGGGGACTACCTTCATCCCCCGGCATCTTCCAGGTCTAAGGGAAGAGCGGTGAGCCCGCGCTCTCATTTCGACGCCATGTGCAGGTGAGTGAGAACCCCTATACCTATAACCCCGGCGTCGGCGCGTCCTCCTATGGCGGGAGCGGAGCAAAGACGTCCGCTCACGTTCCCGCTCCGCCTCCTCCTTCGCAAGCATGATGCGCTCGCAGAAGGAGGTGACGGCGTCCCATCCGGGTTTGCTCTCGACCATGGTGCGAACCACGGCCGGGAGCGAGGTGTCTAGTCCGGTAAAGGCGATGAGCTCCCGGCGCTGCTCTGTCCAGGCTGGACACAACTGGAGTGTATGCAGCGCCGTATGCTCGTCGCCTGTGTCACAGTGATGGCACTCTGACATGGGGAGGTAAAACCATCTGCCACAACTGAATCTGTGTGGACGCTGAAGCAATTGATGTGACGTTTGATGGGAGTACAAAATAAGACGAATTGTTGTACTCTTGTAGCATACTGTTTTCTGGATTGTCTCTTAATTTAAAGGCCTTTACCCACTACTCCCGATACGATCCTAGAACGGATCGGAAGGATCTTTACACTGACTCCGTTCTGAAATACATAACCATTCATTCTACTTCAAGCTTGCGTTGAGATGGTTAATTTTGACTTAATTAAAGTAAAAAAATCAGTCTTGATTTTTATCAATAAAAATGAAGGTTGCATTATAGTAGTGGAGGCTAAATGCGGAGTTACTCGAGCGTGCGGGGAATTTTTGGATTGTGGAGATTAGATGCTAAAAGATTATATGATGCCCTTTCACTGGTGGGGGGAGCGTGTATAGGTTTTCAAAAATGTAGAAAAAAAGAGTCACACAGAAATACTGGAGCGCTTCAGATGTTAATAATGTATGGGCCCCATGTGTGTCTGATAACAGAAATATTAATCTGCCGGTTTGCATGGTGGGGATGGCCATACGTGACCCTATATGAAGAGTTCATTTATGGTGGCGTACATAAAGGAGTGCATGCTTTCCCCACTTATGTTATTCTGCCACGCTTGTGTAAATCCCAAAATCCCCGCTTGGGCTCCCTAATTATTACTTACATTGACGGTTTCAGTTATTGCTTATCTCCTGCCATGTTTTATTCTTCTTCCCTAAATCTTTATAATTCGGGTAGTTAGTATTATACAACACAGGATATTGATGCCTAGCGTCAATCAAAGCTTCGGTAAAATGATCCGCCATCTTGAAAAGTTTTGGTGATCACTTGAACGCACGGTAGGCAGTGGGAAAGCATACACGGGCAGCCATTGGTTACAGAACACATCGTCAGATCGTATCGGAAGCAGTGGGTAAAGGCCTTTAGTTAGACAATATATACAAAAACCTTATCGTTTACGTCACGTGATGTGTACATGTTTATGAGATTATACATTTTCGATGATTTAGACCAGGTATGGGCAACCTTTGACATGTTGAGGGCCAAACTTTAGCGTGCAAATACATTCGCGGGCCGCGTTTAAAAGTACTTAGTGCATTTTAAAAGTAGTTAAATAAATAGTTTAGAATTTAAATAATCTATTGACTAGTTTAGAATCAAAAATCGATCGAGCAAGCAGAGTGGCGGCGATTAGAGTGAGGCGGCAATAAATCTATTGATTTGATGTTTGCCGCCTCACTGTCACTCCCGTGAGTATAAGTACCTAATGTAATATATTTTTAATTGGGTTTTTTCAAAATGTCTCGCTGGCCGGATCATATCTTACAGCGGGCCGGTTGTTGCCTATACATGATTTAGACAAATGCCCAATCTTATTGGCAGCTCTAATAGCAATATCATCTATCTGTATTTACATAGCATCACGTTCATGCATTGACTGTGCTAAATCTATAATTTTATAAAATTCTAAACATACCGTGTCTGTACATCAAAGTTATAAAAACAAAACTGAAATACACTATATAAACGATGGAGAACACAATATTTGCAATTTTTTTAGAGTTAGAGAGACAAACAGACAAGAGTTTGTTGGTTTGTCTGTTTGTTCGGGATTTACATAAAAACCATTGGGCCGATTTCGATGCGGCTTTCGCTGAACGACAGCAAATTTTAGATTTAAAATTTGCTTATCTGTTACTTTTTATCCTGGGTATCCCGCGCGATTGTTATTCATTATTTTACTTCAAATCAAGTTGGCTTCGAATCACCTCTATGTATTGTTGGGCAGTTGTCTGGATTATATGAACTTAGTGTCTTTGTTATTATTATATATCAAAACTGAATTAAGTTTTATCTATACTATTATTATAAAGAGGTAAAGTTTGTGAGTTTTTGACGTTGTAGGGGGTAACCTCCAAAACTACTGAACCGATTTAAAAATTCTTTCACTGTTGGCAAGCTTTTTTTTTTTAAGGCGTGTGAAATGCATTTCGCACATACCGGGTCCTTTGCTAGAGATTAGACCGTTGTTGATCATGGAGACTTTCCACTGAGGCAATCCAAACAATCAACCGGCTTGTGTGGAGACTCGATTAATCAATACCCCACTAAAACCACCCTCCTCCCATGTGCCCCGCGCTTATGTCAGGAAAGGCGTGAGATACAGAACGTAGTTACGCCCACACCGATCCTAGCGCACAAGTGCTTGAGAATGCCCCGGGAGAGGCAAACTCACTTCGTCAACAGGGGTGAAGACTCCTCTGCTCCCTAGATGCTTGAGGGCCCCTGCAGCGGTATTTCAGGGTCATGCGCATACCTGCGCCTCCGGGCTCCCAACTGACGTCGGCGCCCGCGAGACGCATGCGCACTACCATCTCTCTACCTATCTCGTTCCGCGGCATCCTTAGAGACACTACCGTCTCGCAGAAATTGGCTGCACCCACCCACCAATCGTCGCTGTGCAGCATGGCTGGCACCAGATCGCCCAGCGATTCGATCGGTCCTACAAGTGTCTCGAGTTCAAACCTCTGAGGTGCCCATGCTGCGCACTCGACTAGCGTGTGCAACGCCGTGTTCAGCGCGCCACATTGGCGGCATTGGGGTGAAGGCAAGCAGCCCGCAATCTGACACAGATACTTATCGAAGCAACCGTGCCCGGTAAGTATCTGTGTCATTCTGAAGGTCAGGGTCCCGCGTTTCCACGAGAGCCATCGCAACAGCTGCGGTCGAACCGCCTCCACCGTGTCAATGCCAGCAACAGGGTTTTCCAACTGTACTGACCAAGATTGGATCATGGCTGCGGTTTCCCGCATCCTGATCACCTGGAGTTCGGCCTGGCCATAGACCAGGCCACGGGCGAGGGTATCCTGTCGGGAGCGCCGCACTTTGGCAATCACGTCCGCCTGGAGAGGCCAGGGCGGATCGCCCGTCAAGAGTGTCAACGCCGTCCACGACACTGTACGGTATCCTCGGATGGTCCTCACCGCCAGGACCCGTTGTGCGCGGCACAACAAAGTCCTATTGTGGCGGTAAGTGCAGTGGACCATACGGGTGCACCGTACAGGGCCATACTCCTAAGGATGCCCATATAGAGTTTCCTAGTCGTCCCCCCCGGTCACCCCACGTTGGGAAGAAGCCGAGAGAGGGCGCCTGCGGACCTCACGAGCTTGGGAACTAGCTGCTCAAAGTGCGCTTTAAACAGCCATTTCCCATCGAGAATTAGCCCCAGATATTTCATCTGGGGGCCTACACGAATGTCCACCCCTTAGACTGTAACGGACAAGTCCGCAGGGGGATTACGAAACCGCCTATGGAACATGATGGCCTCCGTTTTCGCGGGGGAGACCTTCAAGCCCAGCCTACCTATTCTTCGGACCACGATCGCCAACCCGGCGTTGGCGAGTTCCACGGATTCCGCGAATGACGCAGCGCGTGCCGTGAGTAGGGTGTCATCCGCAAAGCAGATGAGCCCTATTCCAGTCATAACCGACGTTCCAAAGAACCGGCCCGAGGACCGATCCCTGTGGGACGCCGCACGCGATCGCCGACCTATCGTCGATCGGACTCGCCGCCCTCCCGATGTATCGTTCCGGGGACTCCGTGTGCACGAAGCCCCTCCCGATCGTCTCGTGAGGGAGGCTGTTAAAGGCCGGTCTAGCGAAACCGAGGACTTTGCGACTGCGTCGTCCGTTACAGATCGCAGTGTCTTTGGCAAGCTACACTATCCCCGGTTGACATAGGCTATATTATATTTTCAAAAAAATTAGCGCTCCTTACCAAAACTGCAATAGTTTAACCCAAGGTGTAGAAAAATTACCTAAAATCGCGTACGCTGCGAAAACTATTGATGATAGAATAAAATAATGTACTACGACTTTGCAGAACACGACATTATTTACAAAAAGTGTCGCCACAGCATATGTTTAACTATTATAGTTATGCCACAATAAGTGTTCTTTTATTTTAAAAATTTAATTGAAATGCCACCGCTACAAAGGCTCTTTATTTGTATATTGGTATTCATCCTTATCAAAATAAATTATTCATATTCAAGACTGCTTTAATATCTTTATATAACTTTTTGAATTGTTCAATTCGGACTTTCCATTGGAAAGATATCACGAGTTTAAAAATGTAAGTATTAGAAAAAAGTTGCGTGGTCGCCGCGCACCCTAATCGGCTAGATAGGCTTATGCGATGTAGGCGTCGGGGTACGGGCAGTACGGGAGGGAAAATATTTTGAAATCGCTTAGTAGGTAATTAAACTCAACAAAACTATACTAATAATGGGGTAATCTCTGGATCTACTAAACCGATATTGAAATATTTTTATTCTGACGCCCAGCGAAGTGGGCAAGGGTCAGCTAGTGTATTATAATTCAAATAAAGCTACTGCCATCAATAAATTAGTTCATGAAATGTGACGTAATTTTGTACTTTTGTGTTTTTATATTAATGTACTTATTATTATACATAATATTATAATTTTGCAGTGAAGTGGTCGCAAAACTTTTACTTAACTTTTTGGGTTTTTCATGAGGCGTGACATAAAAATCGTTGAGAAACAACGCGCTAGGCAATTAAAATAAAACAAATTGAGCAGTTCTAAGGCGAGGGACAAACACTGATTTTTAAAAAATTTGGATACAAAATCCTAATGAAATTTTTCTAGCAACACGAATCTGAGCTGAGGAGCAACTAAGAAATAAAAAAATATATTTTTCTCAACATCTTCAACTCGTTCGAAGTATTAATTCGAATTTTCGTGTTTTCCAGTTGGTACGCATAATACGGAATCATCCTCAGCAGGAGGAGAAGCAGCGTCGCAGGAGGAAAGTGGGCAAATGTCTGCTGCTCTGAAATAGCAGACTATGCATGTATGAGACCAATATGAAATTGATAAGTTTTATATGAAAGGTAATACCAAAGAGTATTTTTTGGTCTTTTTTTGGAGGCTCTTTAGATTTGTATTTTAAGGGGTTCGCTATCTCGCTCGCGCTTACCACATTTTTGAAGACATAAATTGACAGAACTTGACTTACAATAAAACCGTACTATAAAAAATTCAACAATAAAATTACGAATGTTTCATAAAAAACAAATTTGATTCAAGCGAGGTTTCATACATGAAAAGCAATTGTTGTGAAAAAATATATTATGTATGAAAACTTGTATGAATCAAAATGTTTTTTTTTGTCCCACATTTATTTAGTCACTATTCAACAAAGATCACACAGATTTCCATTATACATTATAGAAGACGATACATTTTAAAAACAGCACATGGGCTAATTATGGTTCTTACTTTGTAGGTCAAATTTACACAAAGAGAATAATTTAAGTTAGTTTAATTGAAATTTTGTCATCAAAATGAAGTCAAATAAACAAAACAACTGTGGTCAATATAGAAAAAGTAATATAATTTTATTATTTAGATTTTTATAATATACATTTGTAGTAACTTCTATCAATTGATATCTTATAATACGCGAGCGAGACAGCTAATTCGATTTAAGGCTTGTTCATATGTTTTACCAACTGTTCGTTTATGTAGTAGTTTCAGCCTTACCGTCGACTAAGATTTGACATAAGCTCCATACAAGTAATGACAAAATTCAACCGATGGTAATGCAAGAGAATGTATAGTAATATGTAGGAAGCAACAATATGGTAGTCCAGTAACTATGAAGACCTCCTCTCTGATATTTTTAATCGACTTCAATGTGTGTTACGTAATTTCTACGTCAATTGTAGGCCGATTTTCAAATTGTTTTTTATTCGTAAGTCTATACTCCCGAGGTAGTCCCATGGTCTATGAGTCAGGATCTGATGAGTGGATCCCAGGGAAATCGAGAGCAAACCTTGTTGACGAGCGTCTACACCGAAGAGTGAGATAGCAATAATACGCTATCGCCAGTACCATAATTTGTACAGGCGCTTAATATATTATTTCTAAAGCTATTCAAGTATTTGCGCAACTAAACGATGATTTTTTTTAAACAAAAACCGACTTCACGCTTAAAAGTAAAAAATAAAAAAACAATAAATTTGCAAAATATAGTAATTGTTATGTTTTACTTGTTACTAACTTCAAGATGTTGTAGAAAATTGATTAAATTGATAAAAATGAAATTTTTACTTTTTAGTATGAAGGTTTTTTTTATAAAAATTTTATCGACTTTTCTTATAAATATTTTATTTCCCACAATAGAAATCTCCTTTATAAATTTATATAAGCTACGTTCCACAAGAGACTCACAACGACCAGGATTTTTCCCGTTCCACTTGCTTCGGGTGTTACAATCATAAACTCTAGTGTATGGGGCGTTGACGTCATAAGCGACGAAGTACACAACATTGGTTGATTTGATAATCGCGCCTTTTTTAATGTCAAGAGATAGAGAGAATTAATGCTCTGTGGTCAACGCCCACTTTGACCCACCTCTTGACATGGGTCGTTGTGAGCGCTGTCTGATCGAAAATGATGACGTCATTAGTGACGTTTTCGCCACGACCACAACGACCGTGGTCGCCATGTGGAACGGGCGACGGAACAATTTGGGCGTTGTGAGATATTAAAGGAACGAGCTCATGGTTGAAACTAGTAGAACTTAGTTGTGCCAATATTTACACTTAATTCGATGCTAAAATAAATTTTAAGTGACTCCTATAAGTTAAATATTCTCATAGGAGGTCTTAATAGTTAACTGTTGATATGTTAGTTGAAAGTTGAAGGAAAATTGTGTTTTATAATATCGGTCAAATGGCGCGCAAATTTAATTTGTTAATATATAATAATATATAATCTCTTTATTTAATTAATCTTAAGGAGACAAACATATATCTCCAATGGAATATTTTTAGTCTCAAATCATATACAGTGTAAACTCCATGTAACGTCACTCGATTTAACGACAAACTCCCTTAAGCTTCGAAATCACTTGGCTCTGGTTGATTTAGCTTGTTTTCCATACAATGATACACTTTATATAGCATTACACCCACTCTCAATAACGACAACAATTAAGTAATAAAAAGTACCTTTTAAGTTACCAAAATTAGTAAAAACTGCGCAGCTGTGTATGTTCTTTTATCGCTTTATTATTTTAGCCCGTAATAAACTCGACTGTCGGCATCAAGCATACCGAAATTTCTAAGTTACTTCCTTTATTACCAAGATACCTCAATATCGCAAGATATGAATACTCGTAAAATAAGTAAAAATATACAACAAAATTATTGATGCAGCAAAAGACGTCAGACAAAAATAACCGACTTCTCTCCATTTAACGACAACTCTCTATAACGCCATAAAATGCACAGTCCCTTCAGTGTCGTTATATAGAGTTTACACTGGATTTATATGATTTGGAAGGCACTTTGAATAAACGTCTGTAATGGTTTTGAAGCCCTTTCGGACCGTGTATGGTTGGAAAAATATAATGTAATCAATATTAATCGACTATTAGGGACATAATTATTTTATACGAAAAATAATATTAATATTTTGTGATTTTATTTATAAATGGCGAATTCCAAAAAATGAAGCTTTAATATATAAAACCAAAATTGAATTCTTGAATGTTTAACGCTTGATACTTTATACATTAGTTTTATATTTCAAATATTATATACTCTTTCGAGCACTCTGGATGGTCTTTATGGTTTATTGCAACATCTTATTTTTTAAAATTTCTTATGGTGTTGATTGCAAGGCCTTTTGAGCCAGTCTTAATTTTTATTGCAACACCACAAAATGTAGTGTTGCCAGTCGAAATAGCTCTGAACCAACATGTATCATAACTTTTATAAATTATTGCAATCAAATATTTTTATAAGTTATTCTACTATAAAGTGAATTTTGAAATCGTTATAATATAATACACACTGTTATTCTTAAAACATGTTAATTTATATATCATTAATTATTGTAAATGTATGTTAATATTTCAGCGAGATTTTTTTTGTATGGTAACACTGCCCATTGTGGTGTGTTAATCTGAAAGTGAAACTTTCATTTTCTTAAGTGTTTTGTTTTATTTATTTACTAAATATAGCTTTAAGTATAATCTTTATCAGTATTATAATTATATAAATTAAAAATATTTGTATAGTAGTATTTAATTAAATCTACTTTTAAAGATTTCAAGCGCGATATTAATTTGGTTTTTTGTTTAGAATCTGTTGTTTTAGGATCTTTTCGATAGCTGTGATCACTACATCTGTACGTATGTAGGTCCTTTTGTAATTACTAAGAACTAATCATAAACCACTGTAACCAAAATGCAAGAATGTAATTAAATATTTAATTATATCATTATTTGTCTTACTATTGGTTAAAATGTTATATAAACTATTTTTATTGCAAAGCTGACATTGAAAACAACTTAAAACTTCTTTTGCTTGTATATTTAAGTGTTTTTTTAAATAGTATTTTTTATTTATTTTTGTGTTACGACTGTTGTTGCAGTTCTAAGTTAAACTTTTATCTTTCTACTATTTCGTCGAATCCTTCGGGTGAAATCGACGAGGCGCGTCTGGGAGTACACCCTGTGATAGGTTTTTAATAAATTATTTTGTCAAATGTTTTTGACAAAAATTACATCTTTATTTACAATTTTTTATGTAATCAACTTCAAAAATTACAATATTTTCAAACTTCAAATATATTAACATCCGTACAAATTCATTAAAAGGTATATTTTAGAATTGAAGAAGAATACTAATGTGACAATATTTTATCAATAAACATGACTTGAAAACATGACTTTAAAAATATCACTTGAAAAACATCACTTGAAACACATGACTTTAAAAAATATAGTTTGGATACCATTACTTGAAAAAGTTGATTTCAAAAAACATAAAAATGTGTGCTGGAACACATAGTAGAAGTGAAAATTCAACGGACAAGTGGAAAAACGAATCGCAACAAAATTTTAACTTGGAAGTTTTACGGGCAGTAATGTACTTGTCCAATTAGAAAACATGCCCGTAAAAGTTCAAGTAAAAATTTTGTTGCGATTCGTTTTGCCACTTGTCCGCTGAAGTTTCACTTCTACTATGTGCTCCAGCACACATTTCGATTATTCGCAGGTTTACTGCAAATTATGATTCGGTTACGTTAGGTACATTTTACGAATGCATTTTTATTTAAACATATTTTATTTTATCAAACAAAAAAAACTGAACTCGATCAGGAACCAAATAAGCCATCCATAGTCTACTCTAAAATTATGCCGCCCCCCACGCGGACGTAACGCTTTTTCGTGACAGAAAAAATCCTAACACCCCCCGTCTATATAGAAGTTTCACTTCAAAAATATGTCTTGAAAAATATACTTGAGCTAAATTGAAAATGATCGTAACTTCTATATAACGTTTAGATGGCGCTACGTGTCATTCGTCTATAGCTCTTTGACATTTTACTTTTTAATACATCACTTTTATGTCAAATAATTTAAAATTGAAAAGAAATTTGTTAATAATGTTACAAGTTGGGCCACCTGCATACCTATTGTCACATACCGACAAAGAAATGCTGCGCACCTTGTTTGTTGCCCCTCCCGCTTTCGGAGTTCTTTTTATTACTTCGTATTTAAAATTTGCAATTAGACAATAGCTTATTGTTATCGTTTTCGACTTTGTTGGCCCTTCGCAGGACCAGGTGTGCAAATTACTATTTCTCGGAAACTTAGTGCGCGCGGCCGATTTTTTTTGTACTGTATAGTTAGTATAAAACAATGCCCGAATGGAGGGCTGGGCAGTCAAGCGAACGACTACGATACGAGTAAGACGTTTGTAGTACTCTCGATTAGCGATATAGACGACGGACTTTGCGCGTGTCGAATTGCATTGAATAGTGCAGTGTGAACTGGTTGCATCCAGTTTTATTTGTATTTGTTTTATACGTGTTTGTACAGTTCTAATAAACTCTATAGTAATTCCAACGGCATTTATTTTAATTCGAGTCCTGTAGCTCGTAAAACTAATTTTGATTACTTATTTGCTCTGAAAATATAATCTACATAAAAATTGTCTGTGGTACCAATATAGCAATTAAATTATTTTTACCTCCATCTCAATTATCTATTTAAAGCTAAATTATTCTTAAATAATCGTTTGATGTTTTTTTTAAACAATTAATAAAATTTATTTAAAGTTAAATTATTGTTCATTTCATTTCCGTGGCTTAAAGCAGGGATTCCCAAAGTGGTTGATATCGGACCCCTTGGGTTGAGATCGGTTTCCCAGGGTCCGACATAAACGAAAACTGATTTTGGGGGTCCGTCCAAAAATCCGATCTCTATTACTTAACACAAGTTTTTATTTGAAACTTTCAAGATACTGTATGAATTGTGTTACGTGTACCAACTTGTTATACGAATGATTGATATTTTAGTAGGAAATACCATTATATCATTATAATTACACTTGATATTTACTGAATTTTATGTCTTTTTATTTTGGTAAATTTTAATGAGAAAATGATGTCAAGTTTATTCACTTAACCAACTGCCAAGTTTTTAAAGTGATAAGTATTTTGTATCAATAGGAAGAAAACTAGAGATAGAATTTTTGATATAATTTGATTATGGTTTGGTTCATTTTGGATAAGTCGGGATTGCGGCTAAGCGGACATTATATTTCTGCAAATTTTATGGGCCAATGAGCTCAAATCTTACAACGAGTAGTCAACTCACCTTGCAAAGAGTTGGTTTCAAGACAAATAGTCGGCGCCGACTCCTGCCTTTGTGGACACAAATTTAGTTTAAAACGAGTGGTTTTCAAAAGACTCGTGACGAGGATGACACTGACACACTGGATGGTGAAGATTGCGAAAATTTCCACAAAATACGAAATGAATTTCTTTTGATGCGAATTCAACGAACGAACTCGCTATGGGTCCGTACACGAGGGGCGCAGCGAGTGACTCTCGCCGCAATTTTCTACAATCACTAGCTCGCGCGACAAAAAACAATGTTAATGTAACCCGAACGAAAACTCGCTAATTTAACAAATACGAACGAACTTAAACTATTTAATTTTATTAAATCAATACAAATTAATACTAAAACTAAAAAAGAAGGACGGTTTGAACGGGTCTCTTGTCTAAAATAGTTTGGGAATCCCTTGTTTAAAGGATTAATAATTTCTCGGCAAATTATTTTGTAATAGTGTAATGACAAATATATTAACTTGTATATGTAGAATAGAAGTTCGTATAATTATTGAAAGTCGCAGAGGGGTATTATATGTAAGCGAAGGAATTGAAAATTAGTGAAATTGTAAGATAGGTCTATTGCCATGTTAATTATCCAAAGCGCATCATCTTTTCGCACAATTTGTTTGTTGTTTTTTGAATTTCTAGTATTGTCGGTTAACTAACAAGTTAAGTTTTCTTTTATTGTATTAGTTTATAATGTCATGGTAGTTATATATAAGATAAGGTATAAAACTACCAAGACGTCTTATCTGAAATGCCACTCCCAGTAGAAGAGGTAGGTCCAAGAACTGCTGGCTTGAAGTTGTGAAGGATAACATGAGAATCAATGTTCTCAAAATAGCGGATGCCAAAGACGACGCGAAGTGGAGGAAAAAAAAGTTGAAACGAGACCCTGGAAACCGAAGCTAACGCAACCGGGATTTAACGCTCGAATGATTATATCGAGTAAGGAGATCTTGGTTAACCGTTGATATATTAAAGTGGTTATTTTCGTCGTGAATCACTCGGTGCGTTAATCCTGATATTAGACGGATAAGTCAAATTTAATCAATTAGGTTGAAAGGTACAGGATTAAAATGAAAAGACGGTGTTCAATGAGATTGAATGATTCAAGTTTATGATCTTATGGATCATTGGTTGATTCATCCAAATTGAAGAACAGAAACAGAAGATTTTCAAAAAAACTTGAATGGCATCCGTGAAGTTCGTACATGTCTTGCGCAGAACACAATTATAGCATCCACAGGGAGATATCTTGTGTTCTCACACTTCCGATATCGGGACTCGCATGCCATCTCCCACAATACACCGTAAGACGGGGCTTGAAAATGGTATTAATTCATTTTAAAAATATAGCGGTATTTTCGAAAAAGATATTGCCATACAGGTACGATTTTGTACTTACGCTCTTAGCGTCAGTGCTTGTTGGCGATCTATGCGACTGAACGAGAGCGACATGGTAGCAATGCATAGTTATAACGGTAAAATTATCGATAAAAATAGTTTGAACGTTATATTTACTAAACGATAAAATAGTCTAGAAGTATCGTTGTTTTCACCGACATCTGTAGTTAGCATATATTACGATATCATATTTTTAACGATATTTCAAGCCCTGCAGTAAGGTATATAATAAACGTTAATATTTGATTGCATCTGCGCAAACGCACGGGACTAACTTCACTCGAAGCGCACTTATGTTTTGCGTGTACTGTAAATCAGGCTTTAGCATCTGATATGTCAAAACTTGCTTAAGAAAATAATATAGTAGACAAAACATTGTGTGTATAAGGTTACCTAGTCTTGCCATAAATATTGTAACAAAGAATTGTTTTTTTCGATTGCAAATAAAATTTATAAGTTTTACAATGTATTAGTTTAATACATAAATATAAAACAATTTAAAATATATGTATGGCACCCCATGCATATATTTTAAATGTATGGGGACTAGTCGTCGGGACTAGACGACGGTCAGTCTTCAGCTCTGATGAAGTCCGAAACGTTCGTTTCCAACCAAGACTGCGCGGACCGAGCTTTATGACCCGGCGCCGAGTCTTGCTGGAAGGACCATTCTTGGTTATTGGACATGGTGTTGTTAAGGGGCTTAACTACCTTCTCAAGAATGGTATCTTGATACACTTGTGCCGATGATTTGATACCTTTTTCACAAAAATATGGCTCAGTCACTCCTTCATAGCTAACACCCCACCAAACCATCACTGAAGACGGATAATGCCCACGTTGCACTCTGTCGACTAATTGAGAAGCTTCCTTAGAGCTTTGAGCATAAATACGGTCATTTTGTTTGTTAAAATATTGCTGAATTGTAAAAATTTTCTCATCCTTAAACAAATTTTTCTGTGACCTCCCTTTGCGTACCGCTTCAGTAGTTGTTTCGATTTTACCACCCTATTCTTTTTTAAATTATGAGTTAAGAAATGACCAGTGTGTATCTGACAGGCTGCAAGTCCTAAGTCATTTTTTAAAATACACGACATGGTTCTAGGTGATATCTTCATCTCCCGAGATAAAATCTTTTGCTTTCGGACAGGAGTTCTTCGAATTCTTTCCCTTGCTGCTTTGACCACTTTTTTCGTACGAACACTATGTGGACGGCCAGATCTTTTTCTGTCACAAACAGAGGAGGTCTCGTTGTACCTATTAATAACCCGGTACACAAACATTTGACTAATACCAAGCGTATGGAGAGTTTTAAAAATTGCATTTGGCTTCGTCCGTACTTTGTGTAATGCAATCACAGCGATTCGGTTCTCTTTATCGCCCCCTCCGTTTTAATATCGCAAAATGTTGTGCAATGTATTGGCGCCAAAATGAGAAAACACAATGAACAATCATATCAAAATGACAGATTTCAAATTCAAATGTAATATTTTATTTATTTTTAATTGTAACACTATTTATGGCCAGACTAAGTATAATATGTTAATGAATGTAATTGATAAACCCCGTCATTGGCACAATTAAATGTAACATATGTTTAACTTATTACAACGAGCCGACGCCATAATATTAATATTGACTAAGTATGTTGATTCCATTCTCACAACTTTGGTAGCTGATATTGCGTTATAGTTTTACACAACTAATAATTCCTCCCGATGTATCTGCGCAGCAAAGCAATTTTAGTAGCGCACCACAGCATCCGAATTGTGTAAGCGGGACAAAATTAGGAATGCATAGCAAGCAACATTCTGCCTTTTGTGCTAGCGAATAATGTTCAATATAGATTATGTACATGCCCGAAACCGGTCTGCCTTATCTGCGCAAACGAGAACAGCGGATAGGAATTATAATTTGGGTAAAATTGTACCTTTAGACTGGAAAACTCGTTAAGAAGCTACACCTAAATAAAGTACGCTATCTCATTCGCACGTTACCACATTTTTGTAGATATAAATTGACAGAAAGTACGACAAATCTGTATTCTACGAATCTCGACAATATTATTACGAATGTTTCATGAAAAAATTATTTTGATTCAAACAAGGTACATGTAATTTTTTTTCTCAAGAATGTATTTTTATATACATATCTCTGTATATAAAAATACATATAGTAATTTTTATTATTGTAAATTGTGTTATAATATATACATGTATTGTAATTAAATTCTGTCGACTTCTCTCTCTTTTCTTTCGCCTTCTCGCAATTATTTGGGGTAGGCACAATGTCTTTTCTTCTATTCTGACAAATGTCTTCTGTCACAGCACAAATCATCATATCATCCTTCACACAATCCATCCATCTCTTTTTTGGTCTACTTTTGCATTTGTACCAATAAGTCTTGCAGTTTAACACTCTTTTTGTCACGTGACTTTCATCCCTCCCCATTACATGCGCATACCACCTTAATCTTGTTCCTCTCGATGTTTCAGTCACGGGTGCAACTTTCATAAGTCGCCTTATGAAAGTTGCACTCATTTCTTATCTTATCCATTCCTGTAACAACGCACATCCATCTCAACATTATCATCTCAGCTGAGTGATGTTTGTGGTTCATCACTTTAATTGCTCAACTATCTCAGTGGCTCTCCCCTAAATAATGAATAAATAAAAAATGAATGTATGGAAACTAGCGCCATCAAGGGAGGAAGGGAGCAAATATTAGAAGTAGTTTCCATTTAATGCACTCAAGATGGCGCTGTACGTTATCATCGAATAATGACCACACACTGACGAGATCTTGAGAGCAAAACGTAAACCACAATTGATGGTCAAACTTGGTGAATCACACACATTCTTACAGTAAAGTTATTTTGTGAACCATTTTTTTTTACTTTCAAAAATGCGGTTATTAGGTATAGATTTAAATTATCAAGTATTTTAGTTTCTAAACTATAATTTTATTGTGTTTATTCCAATATAGATTAAGTTAATAGTGCTATCAACTGGAATTTTTAGAATTATCGATTGAAACGCCATCTAATGGTATTTATAGGAATATAATACCGATTGAAATACCATCTATCGTGTGAGGTGGTGGATATTTTCATATTTTGTGCTAGAGAGGCTCATCTATTTTATATATAGTGTTGTTATTAACTATGGGTCCAACATTCGGACTAGTATAAAATAACCGATGGTTTTTGTCAATTTGTTTTAAAAAATGTGCTAAGGCGTGAATGAGGTAGGGAGGGAAGTACATTTTTGTAGCTTATAAGTATTCAGGATATTTCTGTTTTGATGAACTATATTTATTTCAATGTATAATAAAATTGCACTGAAGATTATATTTATCTGTGTTATAATTTATTTCCAATACAATGAAACCTGAATAAGTGAGACCTTGATATGTGAGAAACGGGTTGTCTGGAAGAGATCGCTTTTTAGCGAATAGACCGCCCTTTGTACACAATTAGAATAATACTAGTTCGTAAGTTTTCTGTAATGGTGTACAATAAAGTGTTATCTATCTATCTATCTATCTCAACATCTAGATCATTACAATGAGGTAAAGATACTTTTGCTTTGAATTTTCAAACATTTTTAACTGCGACTTGATCTCTTAGACTTTCGAGTTTTATCTCTATAACTGGGACTTTGTAGCTCAGTAGCTCGTATAAGTGAGAAAATTTATCAGGTTTAGGCAAGTTATGACACATTCGTTTACAAACAATCTAATCCCTTCCATTACATTAACCTTTCAGAAATCAGAAATCATTCATTCATAACAAAGTTACATGTCCATTTCTACATCGTTTAGATACACATGTCACAAAATAAAATAAAATTAAAATTATGTCATATTGTGTGGTATGCTCAACTAACCATTTCCTGAGTCGTGTTTTGAAAGAGCCGACGGATGGTGACTCCGTTATCCTACTCGGTAGTTTATTGTATATTAGCGGACCCATGACATGCGTCAATCTTCCCCGATTTCTCAAGTTTATGTTTTACATGAATCATGTTATTCCTATGCCGAGTGAAGTGCGTATGCACGTCGCTATACTTGGCATAGGTATGAACATGAACGGAACGAGATAGGGAGAGAGGTACAAGTGCGCATAATCTCCCTCCCTGAAATACCGCTGCAGGGGCCCTCTAGCATCTAGGGAGCAGAGGAGTCTTCACCCCTGTCGTCGAAGTGAGTTTGCTCTGATACCCGAGGCACTCTCAGGCACTTTTGCGCTAGGATCGGCGTGGGCGTAACTACGTTCTAAGTCTCGTGCCTTTCCTACCATAAGCGCGGGGCACATGGCAGGAAGGTGGTTTTAGTGGGGTATTAGCCCTTGGGCATTTGTCCATTGGTTCGAGTCTCCACACACGCCGGTCGGTTACTGTTTGGATTGCCCTCACTGGAATGCCTCCATGATCGACAACGGTCTAATCTCTAGCAAAGTACCCGGTATGTGCGAAATGCATTTCCCCAACCTGAAAAAAAAAAGGTATGAACATCAAGTCGCACATACACCGCAACTTGATATATTACTATACTGGGTAGTGTCAGTATACCCAGTTTTTTAAAATGCGGTCTTGCCGACTCGCATCTACGCACGCGCAATAGTTGCATGCGGAAGGCACGCAGCCCGCGCCCACAGCTCCGTACCGCACTACAGCAGCGAGTGGATAGTAGCGAAATAACATCCCGAGCGACATCCACCGCTACTACACGTGCAACCCTACTCAATGCATAACACGTTCTTCCTAGTATAGAGCAGGGCTCGTCAATGTGGCTTTCCACCTCTTTATATGAAAAATGCTACATTTCGACCTCTCATAGTGGGACCCTTTACAAATAAGACAATTGTCATGTTAACCTGCTTATTTGGGAAACTGGGTATATAGGTCCCTTCAGAACCCAGCTATACAGGTTTCACTGTAATTAAATTCAAATACTCCATAGTTTGTATAAGAGATAGTTATATGGTAATAAAATATATAATTGTATAATGTTGTTATATATATCTATGTTTTGTATGTTGTAAACATAAATGTAGAAAAATCATGTTGTTTTATTTTTCAAGTTCCTTTTCGGGTTGCAGGCGCTTGGAGAAAGGAGGGTGGTTTTTTTGCTCCAAGTCTGTTTTAAAAACTTATACGTATATTAATGACAATGGTATCGTTGAAAAACACCTAGTCGAAAATACGTAGAACATTTAACCAATCTTCGTTAAATCCAATTTTTGTAGAAAGTGTTTTTTAAGTTCTGCAAGTTCAATTTATTTTACAAAATTGAGAAGTCCAATGTCATTTCACGCGTGGCCTCTCTTCTCCTGCAGTCTAAGCATGTAATTGTTCCGGCATGAAGAACTAATATATTGCTGGTCTTGTTGCGTGTTGTTCTTTACGTTATGAAGAAAAATGGTGTAAAAATTGGAAATGAAATCACGCCATTAAAGTGAAAAACGGAACAGGTTCTTATTTTTTTAACCATTGAAGTTATATATTGACATGTTGGGAGACACTGTAATACTCGGATGTGTCTTTGGTTCCCGAGGTCCTAACATACGGCGTCGAGATGGATTAAAGGGGTGGTTTAGTTGGTAGGTCCGAGCATGCCATCGGGAGTCCAACACTACTAAATAAAGATTTAATTTTCACATTGGTAACAAAAATTTTCATATTAGTTCAAATTTCAAAAATTAGAAATATACAAAGTGATTTAGAGAGAAAATGTTTCGCCATTTATAGACTTAGTAAGTCTAACCTAAATAGGGTATAAATTGATAGTTCTAGTTTGCTCCTTTTCAATTTGTTGAAGCAATGTTTATTATCGGAAACATGAAGTTGAAACGCGGCTTGAAATAAATTAATATTATTTCGATAAAAAATAGTAGATTGTTACACCAGAGGTGAAAGTGATCTATTTACGCATGAGATGGTTTGGCGCACGAGCGTAGGGAGGGTGCTAATAGTTCGAGTGCCTAAATAGGCCGTTCACCAGAGATTAAAACTGCTTTTTTTATTTCTAATATGAGGAAAGTAAATAAAAACTGATTATTTAAACAAACAACTACTTCTTTAATGGCATCCGGCGTTAAATCCATATCTAAATTTGACTAACTCATTTAATACGTCAAGGATTTTGACATTTTACCAGCCAGTATTTTTTGTCGCTGATAATGGTAAATATTTAGGTCAAATTTATGCCATTTAAATAATAATTTAGTTAAAAGTAATTTATATGTTTATAATAATTTTACAAAACTGTTGATATTTTTTTATTATAATTTATGTCGCGATTTAAGTGGCTGTAAAAAAGTTAGGATATGAGTCGCGTGTATTACCGACTGCAGGGAAAATCGTTTCACAGGGACGAAAAGTGCTGTTTTTATTCTTGTGATTAGGCAACTCCAAACCGACTTTCTGAAGATGAGAAATAAAAAGTAATTAACGTTGCTGCTTCTCAGTTCCCCTTTTGGTGCTTGTAGTTCGCCGCCTCCGTGACTTGACTAGTTAACTTTGCATTTAATAAAACCGGCAACATAATCCTGCTACCGCTTTTATTGGAAATTTAATTGTTAACAGCGTGGATGTTGAATTATAATGAAATATGAATGAAACACGCGGATATGCAATAATTAATTCCTGAATACTACAATAACAGAAATATCAATGGTTTTTTAAAATATTGTGTTGTATTTAACTTGTTAAATATATAATGATTACTTACCTAACTCCTGAATATAAAATTTAAAAAAAAAATCATTGCTATATCTTGATAACCGTTCGTTTGCCTTCTCCTTTGAAGTCGTTCCGTCACTGCTGACGATCGTGCTTTAATGGCAGTGAATAATTGCCCTCTTCCACCGAGATCGGTAGGTTCTTCTGGATCCATACTACCCCTGGTATAGAGTATGCTTCCATAGCAAACTTGAGTTGTGTTCTGAGGTCAGGGGCCAGTTTCATTCCCTTCGAGGCCGCCAGCTTATAAGTAGCACGGAGTTGTGCGTAGTCTATTTTTTGGCACTGCTCAAAAATTGTGGAGACGGCGTACACGGAGCTCGTAAGCAGGGTGGAAGACCGCGAAAAACTTACGAACTTATTTCATTACTAGAGTTTGCCTCGTGGCTGCGCCGCGTGTCAAACCCTAGCATTAGCCTTATTTTACACAAAAACTTAATTCGGTTTTTTACATAGAATAATAACAAAGAAACTAAGTCCATATAGTTTAGACAACTGCCCAGCAAAATATAAAGGCGAGTCGAAGCTAACCTGATTTGAAAACATACAACGAATGACATGTTTATGACAACGTAGTGGTCTAAGAGCCCATGAACGGCTACCTGTATGTATTTGACCAGACCTGAATTTCTGTACATTGAAGCCTCTATAGGACTCACTAAGCTCAGTGGGGGACGCGACGAGCGCTCAGGTAAGATAGGTATCGATTTTTGACGAATTTTAAATCCATTTGACCACGTCTGCCGTTTTAAAATTTGAAATATATGATTATTATTATCGGAAAATAAGAATGGCAGACCATTATCGCGTATTTTACTTTGTGGCGAAACAATTTTGAAAATGCTAAGAAAATAAAAATTATTTGAAAGTAATTGACCAGATCTGCAATTGACATATTTTATTTATTATAGTTTTAAAAACTTATATCGATCACGGCAGACGTCTACATTGCGTGCACACATGAATATGCAAATAATAAAATCTTAGCTAATACTACACGGGCTCTTAGATTATAGGTATTTGTTAGTAAATTGAAAAAACACGATTGTAGCGCCATCTATTTAGCTAATCCGTCTATTCAACGACATCAATCATCGGGATAAAATGTATCCTAAGTGTTGGTTCGGGATATAAGCCATTTCTCTGTCGAGTTTCGTTCATATACGTTCTGTAACTTTCAAAGAGGATGATAGTAAATTAAAGAAAGAGGACGCTTCGCGTATAATTGCCAAAGAATCTACAAAATAAATTTAAAAAAGTAAAGAAATTATTAATGCCAATTTTGTTACAATGTTTCTAATATAACCATCTAATCTATACATATAATGAAATTGTAGAGGTAAAATTTCTGTACAATGAAAAAAAATGCTAGAAACCGAGTCAGGGGGATGTAAGAAGTGAAATAGAACTAATTTAGATTTTTCAAATTTTTTGTTTCTCTGTCTCTCTTTTTGTACCGGCTAATCTCCGAAACGACTGGATTGATTTAAATGAAATTTTGTATAGTGGTAGCTTATATCCCTGGTCAACATATAGGATACTTTTCATCCCGAAAATTAAAGAGTTCCCGTGGGATAGTTAAAAAATCGCACCACGCGGACGCAATCGCGGGCATCAGCTAGTATAAAAAATAACCCACCAACGAGGTTTTTGTCATTTTTCAATTACCAATGAATCGATAACAACAAAATCTACATCAGACACTTGCAACGATATGTCTTGATCACGAGTCAACATAGACTCGCGAGCTCACTATCGAGTGGCTCAATCTGAGCCGATCACTGCGCTCGCGCTCGCATATCGATACAAACCTTTATTCCATCAGGTGGGCTCTTTGCGTGCATGATCTACTCACGCAAAAGCAGAATTAGTAAAATTCAAACAAAGACAGGCGAAGGAACGTGGTCCATACATACTCACTCATATGATGTAGGCTCCAATGTAGGTCAACCGAATTGTAGGGCTACGATTGATTCCAATTGATCAAGTTCTTGTGATAACTCAGAAGGTTATACACTCCACATTTCTTACTAAACCACAATTATTACTTAAAAAATACTAATAACCTTATTTTTTAATGCATGATTTCAGCAGACCGGCAGATGGCCCATTTGATGGAAAGCCGTTACCGTTGCCTATGGACATTTGTAACACCAAAGGCGCTACTAATGTGCTGCCGCTCTGTAAAGCAAAACTGGAACTTGGCCACTAATTCCGGAACAAAACTAAAGGTTGTTATGGCGGCATATTCTAGACCAGGGTGGTAGTCATCCAGACGGGCAAAAGCCCTACCCATCTGGCTGTGAGTTGTTTTGTCGCCTCTTAGCTCTTACGACAGGCCACCCGACCGCAAGAAATTGTATTCTTTCTCCGTTCCTGCACGGATATTCTACAACTATTGTTAAGTTTAAAATAATATTTACACATTTTAGAAAATCAAATTGCACAACACAACGTAACCCTTCACTTCCCGCCAAAAACTCTCATGAACTAGAAAATAAAAAAAAAAAACAGTCTGATATAACAACGTAGGAGTTTCGTTTATGCCAAAACGACAACAGTACCACAAGAAAGGTTGAAAACATTGAAAGTAATTCAACAAAAAAATCTCATTTTGCGAAGAGTGTATCGCCACTTGGAATTCTGTTCTGTTTAGCATAAACCAATATTTTTCGTGGGGATTCCGTCACTTTGCACATAATTTGTTCGCTGTCTTGAGGTCGACTCTGTCGGTCCCATTAACCATTTTTTGTTTGCATTGCCCGCTTCCAAGAATTACTAAATTTGTTTTTTTTTTATTCGGAAAATCGCTAAAAACGATGAACAATCCTCTTCCATGTTAAGCTTTTACCTTTTATTAAACGTGATAAAATTGGAAAATGGTGTGGTATGAATGTAGCAGTTGTTAACGGATTGAAGTATACCGAGTTAGAAAATTTAATATTTTTATATTCAATTTTCAAACTCAGCTTTATTTAATTTTATAAAACTAAAATACTCTAATAACTTTTAGCACTTTCTTTAAAATTCACCCTGATGCTAATGTGGCGCCTCCCTAATTTAATGCATTTGGATGGATACTTCTTCATATACGCAACGGTTCTGTAGAACGTTTCTCTTGCGTACCGTGGGAATTTGGAATGAGCTCCCAGCCGAGGTTTTCCCACAGCGCTACGATATGGAGTTTTTCAAAAAGGTTGTCATAAAATTTCTTCGAGGCCGGCAGCGCGTTGGTGATATCTCTGATGTTGCAAACGTCCATAGGCGACGGTAACCGCTTCCCACCAGGTGGGAAGAGAGATGTTTCTCCTTACTTCTACCCTCCATACATTTAAGGGTAAATAAGGAACTCGTATGGCCTCACAATGGTGTCTGTCTGTATGTCAGAGGTGATAATCCTGGGAACTATTAAGGCTAAAGTTTTGTTTCGCACTTGTTGCCTATCTTTAGAAATGTTATGTAAAACCTGCGATTTTTTTAAAATTACGGTGTGAATATATTATTGTCTTTGGGGCAACAAATTAAGAAACTTATTTGAAATATGTAGGTCTACTTTATTAACTGATTAATTTTACAAGAGCTTATTATGTTATATTTTAATGATTTAATTTTGAATGTAAATGTTTTAAAAGTGTGTATATGGAAATGACTTGTTTTTGAAATGAAGTTATTATTATAAATGTATGTCTCTGCAGACTACGGGCCATAAAAATGTCCCGGACTTTTAGAGTGCCAACACGTAGAGGCCCATTTGATAAATTTAATCTAAATGTGGCGTGACACTGACCGGCGATTGTCCCTGTCTGTAACCATATAAAAATGCACCCAAGGACAAGCCCCTTTAAGTGTAGGAGTATTGTAGGGAATGAGAACAAAGGGTAGCGAGCTATTGGGATGTACTGCTAGTGGAGTTACCGATCGGGGACTTTGGGGATTATGGCGTCGGCCGTCGCAGTGTTCAAGGAACATTGAAAAAATGGGCAGACGATGACTCACTGCATGGGCCTCTAAAAATATCAAGATTAGCGAGGGGTACCATGGGTGTGAGTGGCTAAGGGGTGTCGAGAGGCAGGCTGCAGGTTCACCGAAGCTTCTTCCGACATTATGCAATTTATCACTTCCATCCCTGGAGCTTAAGTCTTAGCTCTAGCGATCTCCTATCTGTGCCGGCTGGCTAAGGCAAGAGTGAAGGCGAGGCCTTGCTTTGGCCCCCCAGAGTCGGGTACGAGGTGTCGCTACTCACCCAAGGCTTCGCCACAAAGTCCCCGCGGGTTTAATTTAATCTAATTTATCTTCATTATACTTAAAAGTCCGCCATCTTATATAATATAGTGATGTTCCCATACATTAGGCATGTAACCTCCTCACAACTAAAATGGGGTTAAATGAAAAGTCGAACGTTGGCAATATTTATAATCATAAGAAAGAAGTAAAATTTACACATTTTTCAAATCTTTAATTTATTTTTCACGTTTTTACATTTTATATAATAAAACCTTATTTAGTCTTTTATAGAAAAGTGCGGGTCCGACTCGTACACGATCACTTTTAAAATTATGAGATAATTGAAATGTTTTATGCACGAAACAGATATCGTCGATATCTGTTTCATGCATTATGCATTAAGATTCAAGGGTAAAAACAGATGACACAATTCCATAATTATGTCCATGGTTTCAGAATATTGTGATTAAATTGGTTCACTTGTGAATAATACGATTTTTACTCATTGACACTTGACATCTTTGTCTTCCGTGATCACGGCTACTGAAGAGGCCGAAACGTCGGAATAATAAAAATCAAACAGATTACCGCGCTTAAAACCGTTAAAACGTAGTGTTGTCAGGTTTGTATTGTTCAAATTAGTAATTAACTATCGACAAACATCAATATCAACTCGAACAAGCGCCTTTCACTATTTTATTCATTTGGTTACGAAACTATGTATAAAGCATTTAAATATTATGTATCTTAATAGAGTAAGATCCTAGTCACAGTTTAACATAAACTTAGAAAGGTATGGATACTCGCTAAGCTAAAAGCGGGGCCGTTTTTCAGGTAGCAGGTATCAAAGGTGGAAAATCTAACTTACGTCAAAGCAGCAAGGCTAGTTTTTACATATGTCATATATGATATTGTTATAAACAAAGATATACATTTGCCAGACACTTCCTGTGGGCCATAACTTTTGACAGACACTTTAAAAAAATGCGGGAACTTACGTCATTTTGGGAAGGCTGAATTTTGTATATATTATCAAGTATAATATTTTAAAATATTTTCCAATGAGCCAGACAAATCTGACGGGCCAAACATCTTCCCAGACTCGTTAAGAGTTCCGCTGTGTGAGGAAGCGGGAGAGCATTAAAAAATTAGCACGTGTGAAGACGACATCGCTACCGCGTCGTCGTCGCGCCGCCGCCGCGGCACTTTCGCTGTCAAGCGGGCACCGGCACTGGTATGAGCGGAAAACTTTCCCATATATTCACAGAATAGCAACGTTGTGGCGCTGTGTCGGTAATCGTGCCATCTACACGAGTGCTAATTTTTACTTTTTTCCTCCCGATTTCACTACACAATTATCTAGCGACATCTAGTTCACATACTCCTACTAAATTTCGTTCACATAGACTCAAAACTTGACATACAAATAGATGGACAGAAGGACCAGACAATTGTGTATGTACTGTCAAATTTACATAATATGATAAATTTCGTCAAATATCAATTATTATTCTAATAGAACTTGTAATTGATAGTGGCATGGTAATGCTGTATGGTTAAATTATAATAGAACGAAATAAAAAAATTATTTGCTAGGAAATCGACAGTACCCTTGTATTATCGCTGTCCTAGCAAATAAATATGACATAAAAGTAATTCATACATTTCTATGGAAACATTTAAGATGTTGTACGCCGCATCTCTAACAAGTCAGGTCAATAAATCAGCATAAAGCTCTGAAAATCAGTGCTGTGCTGGAGGAAATTCCAGCACAGCGCTGATTTTTGAGCCAACCCCGTCTCATTGATTAATATCTGACCCATCATAGATAACTAATTTAAATAATAACATGTTTAAATAATACTTAACGATATACATACATACTAAAGCATTAAGTAGAAAATAACACAATACAGGAAACATAAAACAGATATGACAAACAGAAACAACCCAAGAGAAAAGCGTAGGTTTGAAAACACACTTCAAGCGCACAGAAAATAAGAAAGAAAAAAATATCCTGTATAATAATAAATGAATTATTATATAAGATAATAGTTTTTTTATAAAATACATATAGTAAATGTGCATATAGTATTGCATATTGTAGGCAAATTAATATAGATCATTCAACGCAAAAAATAATAAATGTTACAAATTGTTAAAATGAGAAAATATAAAATTAAACATAACTAATTACAATACCTGTACAGTAATTCATTATCTTAGTACTATTAATTTCCAATAAATAAATAAAAAATAATCAATGAAATGGATAAATGAGCCTTCAAATTCCTGATAAGGTTGAATACCACGTCGTTCAGGCGAGTTTTACATGTGGAATACAATCGATATTTGAATTCTATAGTCTGTGATTGTTTGTTATGAGTGGCACTTCAGAGTTTTTGGCGGGAACTGAAAGGAGATGTTGTGCTGTGCAGTTTTGTTTTCTAGAAGTATGTAAAATTACTCTAAAATGAAGAATAGTTGTAGGATATTGATATTTTTTGAGTACTAATTATGTGTTTTGTGAGAAATGTAAACTGTATAGTCAAATGTGGCCTTTTGAGTTGTCACAAGAACTCCGTTCAGTTCAGCTGTGCTACACATAGGCTTAAGAAAATGAAGAAACTACATTGTAATCTAAGATCTGGCTTAAAAGCCTAGCTGCCAAGCCATAAGCATAAATAAATATTAAGTGGCACTTCACTAGTAGGCGATATCCATCAACGAAGTACGACATTGTCTATAGTACACATTACCGGAAAAAATAGTAAACTTCATGGCGCGAAATCCACTTATAATAATATATTTATTTGTAAATGACACTATACAATAAATGAGATCTTATGTATTTAGAACGTCATATCATTACCCATTCTTTGGGTGTACAGTATTTGAATTTAATTTAAATAAATATACTTAAATTAAATTTACAAATTAAAATTTACTTTATGATTAAGTCACACATTATGTCAGCTAATACATGAAACATTATTAGATTAAAGATTATACAAGTTAAACATCGTCACAAAGATTTATGTCAGTAATCAAATTGAATATAATATACATGATTCTATAATTGTGTAAATTTAAACTCTTAAATTTGTTTAAATGTATGATTCATAAAATCTTTTACATTATAAAAATATTCACCAACATACCAACAAGCCAGTTATATAATTTGATCTTACGATCCTTTCTACCCCTACGGATAATAAGCGTAGTAGTAGGCATGTATCGTTTTAAATATGTAAATAAACAAAACAGGCGAGAACTAGGGTTGAGCTTAGAACGCGTTAATTTGAAAACACTCAACAGTACTTACTGCAAAATGTAATATTAATTTAATTTCCACAAGTGTATTGAATACGGTGTATTGAGGACCGTTTTAACCTTTCAAATACATTTATGCCTCCGAAGCGGTTGAGGGTGCTCAATTATGTCTCGACGTATTTTAGCGTTGGAGGGAGATTTCAGTAAATTGAATCCTCGTGTTTTATTTCAATCGATAGTAATATTAGATGAATGAAATATTACATCGATGGTGGATTCAAATATTTCAAGGGCATGGGAAATACTAAACAATTACATTTTTATCACCTTCCAAAATAGCAAGCAATATAGCAAGTTGTGACGTCATAACTTTAAGTATTAACATTGTAATTGGTATAACAATTAAAATATTTAAATTATGTAAGGTATCCGCGCAGAAACGGAAAAACAATACAATTTCCTGCGGTCGAGCGGCTGGTAGAATTATTATAGAGTTTATTAGAACTATACAAACACGTATAACACAGGTACAAATATAACCAAACACAACCAATCCAAACGTAATGCACGAGATCGTAATTCCTTAAAACACGCAAAGTCCGTCACTAAATAGATGACCGAATGTGGTACACACGTCTTGCTTCGCTCGTGGTTATCGCTAGACTGACGATTTCTCCATTGGGGCATTGCTTTATACTTCACAAATGCAATAAGTCTACCTGACCGCGCGGACCGAATTTCTTAGAATCACACCTGGCTAATGACTACCACAAAAGATTACAATCTATAATGGGCTGTTTTTCTAATCACAAATTTTAAACACAAAGTAAACAAAAGGAGTCCAAATGCTGAAAAGTAATAAAGTGTGCTTTGATGATATGCAGGTGTGAATCTACTTTTGTCGGCACTAGGTCGTAACACTATTATAGTGAGAGTAGAGATGTAAGCGAAAGAAAAGAATCCAAGACGTGTTGACGGGTACTTCTTGCCGTAGTAGAAAGATTTCGTCCAAGAATTGCTGGCTTCATGTCCTTAGAGGCGGCAAGCCTACCGATCTCATATCAACCCCGAGTTTCGAAGAAGACTCTTCGAACGCAACCAGGATTAACGTTCGAATTGATGATGAGCATTTTGTAAAGTGTAGCACAAAGATGTTAATTGTTAATGAGTACTGTAAAACTTATTATTTAGCCTACCCCAAACTTGTTCCTTTTATAATTTAACTATAGTCACGAGAACTTAATAAAATATTATATTGTTATCCACAGTTCCAAGTTTAAGGGGTTCGCAGTAGAAAAACAAGTATATAATATATACGAACATAATTATCTATTTCTTTTACTTATTTACATAACAAAATGTTTTAATAAGCTGTTCAGAATGTAATTCCCACAACTTAGCCGCGAACTCTTTATCTAATTTCTATTCTGATTCCTTTATATTCAATTTGTCTGTTGACTGTAATTTTTCGGACACTTGTGTCTACTGCAGCGTTCCGAATAGGATAATGGATGGCTCTTTTAGGTTTTTTAAGTAGAAGCACCAATGAACTGACGGTATTGTCCGAAATATATTTATTGCAACCTTTTATTAAAAACAAAAACAGGGTTACCAGCCGTCAAACACAGCCTATTGTTTACTTTGTTTTCTAAAATAAGGTATTTAGAAGGAAATACCTTATTAATATTACCATCTAATCTAAAAAGATTAATAAGTAATTTAAATATAACCTAAATTAACTAAAAGTATTCATACTAGGAAAGTGTCCATTAAGACTTTTCTTATTGTCTCTATTAAGGCGAAGACACTTTGTTCATGTGTTCTTTATTCGTAGCTAGCATATTACACCACACTTTTATTTTGTTTATAGCACTAGTTCAAATGTTTTTTCCCTTTCAGCCTTCTCGTTATGTCTGTGTTGTCGAGGAGCTGGATCGCCTCAACATTCACATGACAAACTCCACTTTCAGGTCACGATGGAGGACGCTCGATCTAACGTACCATGGCGCGTTTATAAATTTCTTTCAATACTTTATTTGGAAAGCGTTGTATGATTTCTATATTACTTGGTTTGATACAGTCCCACAACTGTACATTGTAGGTCCAGACTGGCATCAGGACTTGTTTATAAAGGAGCAATTTGTTATGTACGGAAAACATTGAATATTTTTTAAGTAGACAGTAGATATTTCTGTAGCGAGCCTCCTCGCGTTTCTTTTTCACGTGAGCTTTCCAGCGCAGTTGAGCGTCAAGTGTCATAACTAAGTACTTTGTGGTATCTTCATACGGTACTACGGTGCTATTTATATATTTATATCGGGTGATAATTTGCCATTTTGTTAGTGAAGTCAATGTGGATCGACTTGGCTTCATTGAGCTTAATACGCCATTTTTTTGTCCAGTTGTAAGTCCTTTTGGTCATGTTCCACAGCTTCTTCGTGGGTAACTCCTGTAGCCATGATAGCTGTATCATCCGCGAAAATAGCTATGGTATTATTTTCTAGTTCTGGAATATCACTTGTGTATATTAGGTACAGGACCGGGCCTAACACACTACCCTGTGGTACTCCAGCTTTAATTTCTTTAAGATCTGAAAAGCAGTCTTCTTGTCAGACTCTAAACAGAATTTTAGAGTCTTGAGATATATGAGGCTAACAAATCTGAATACTGTTTAGGTAGCATTTTTCTTAACTTGAAATTAAGACCTTCATGCCAGACCTTGTTAAATGCTTGTGCCACATCACACAGGCTATTATTTACTGATACAAGAAAATGTAGACTGACTAAAAATATGTTAAAGTAATACAATATTATAAATGAATATAAGTATTAATAATGTAATACAATAAAAGACTATAAGTAGAATACTGAGCCTAGATCACCATCATCTATGAGCAAGATGTCTCGCTGTATCGCCATACTGTTCCGTTGCCGGGTAGACACCAGCCTGATCACCTGAAGAGTCAGTGAGTCGTTTTGATAATAGAGCTCACGGCCTCAGGACCTTATGGTCCACACGTCTCAACAGCAAACAGCAGAAATATATAACTCTCACCGAGGGCTGCATATTATGTTTGACTTTCAAAACCCTTTTTTACTGAAAATTAATTCACATGAATACATTGGAATTTCGTCATACAATACTGTAACATTGCAATTAATATTATAATTAGGTAATGGCTAGCGCACGCGTCCCAAACTCAAACGGCACGGGTTCGATCCTGGCCGAAACGCATACACCATTTATGCCCGGTTTCAATATTGCAAAAGCATTCGTTTTTTATACCGACGGGTAGAATTTTTGTCTGGCGTTTCTATAATGAACTGTCCGTAGGTAGTTACTCATGAAAGTACCAACTACCGATGGGAAGGATTTTCTAACCGATCGGTAGACTTTTTGTATGGAAACGACAGATGAAGTGTTTCTATATTATAACTGCTGGTTGTCAACACTACTATTCATGAGAATTTTATTACCATCCGATTTCGGCCGGTTGCCGGTTTTTATGTCGTTATTAATACGTGATTTTAAATTAAATTAAACTCTATTTTTTTACTTCTTCTTTTGACTTGGATTTAATTCTTATTTATTTACATCTTTCAAATTTACTATTTCTATTTTTGACAGTTCTAATTCCAATTCAAGTATTGCTTTACTATCATCTCGCTTGGGAGGGAATTAGTTACTAATAACCGACAGTATTACTAATTGTCAATGAGCTTGTGAAACGCTCGTATAGCCCTCTCAACCATCGGTTATTGGTAGCTTCAAAATCAATCAGTTACTATTACAGACAACCGTCGATAAAATATAGAAACCGGGGGTTAGTCAGTTTTCTGATCTAATGTGCATGTTGTTACAATTACCATGTGCTAACAACGGTGAAGAAAAACATCGTGATGTAACCTGCACATTGAGATAACCGATGTCTCAAACTTGCCAAGCCGCCTTGGACAAGCGTGACGAGTATACTGTCCGTTCCCCCTACAAAGTTCCCGTCTAAGCCCAGCAGTGGGATATTTATAGGCTGATATTATATATAGTCTTGATCTATTTATGATTCATAACGCTGCTATCAGACACGTTTAATTTGTCTAAAGCAGATCTATTTCGTCTGTAATGGAAAGGCTCTCGAGAGTTTTGAGACACGTCTCTTACCTTACCGAGTGTCTGGTTCGTATCGTGTCGAACCTTTTAGGTAATCGAGTTAGGCCACTCGGCCTGAAACGTGTACATTCCAACTTTTTCTTACAAAATTAAATGGAATAAAATCCCCAAACAAGATTACCTTCTTTTCTTAGCAGAAATAAGAGAGCAAATTTAATAAAGCTACGTTTTGACGGTTTTAAGCGCGGTATTTTATTCTGACGTTTCGGCCACTTTTCAGTAGCCGTGATAACGAAAGACAGATATGTTGGAGTGACCAGGATTATCATGTAATAACCTCTGATCACACCCACACTTAGTGATATAGTGGTTGTAACTAGCGTCTTCTTATCCAACAGTACCAGGTTCAATCATATACGTGGATTAAATGAATACAGTATTGTTAGAGTTGCAGGACTCGAATTAAAATGCCGTTGGAATTGTTATAGAGTTTATTAGAACCATACAAACACGTATAACACAGGTACAAATATAACCGAACGCAATAAGTCCAAACGTAATGCAGGAGATCGTAATTCAAATACACGCGCAAAGTCCGTCACTAAATAGATTATCGAATGTACACAAGTCTTGCCTCGCTTGTGGTTATCATTCGACTGCCTCATCTCTCCATTGGGGCCTTGATTTATACTGCACAAATGGAAATATGTCTGCCCGGCTAGCGTTGATGCAATTTCCTATAAATCGTAATCCGCACACCTGGCTAATGACTGACATAAAAGATTACAATACACAATAGGCTGTTTTCTAATCACAAATTTTAAACACAAAGTAAACAAAAGAAGTCCAAATGCCGAAAGGTAATAAAATGTGTTTCTACAGGTACGCAGGTGTGAATTTGTTTTTGTCGGTGTCTAGGTCGTAACAGTATTTATTACTGATATCTATACATATAATAAAACTGTACAGGTCGAATTTCTGTACAATGAAAAAAAATGCTAAAAACCGAGTCAGGGGATGTAAGAAGTGAAATAGAACTAATTTAAATTTTTTCAGATTTTTTGTTTCTCTGTTTGTCTGTCTGTTTGTACCGGCTAAGCTCCGAAACGATTTAAGTGAAATTTTGTATGGTGGTAGCTTATATCCCTGGTCAACATATAGGATACTTTTGACCCCGAAAGATCAATGAGTTCCCGTGGGATAGTTAAAAAACCGCACCACGCAGACGAAGTCGCGGGCATCAGCTAGTTTACAATATTTTGATATTCACTAATTCTAACGTTACGCAAGGGATACAGTTTAAAATAGAGTGCAGGCGCGATGCGATGGCCGGGAGAAGGCAAAGGGACGTGGAAGAAGAAGCAAGGAAGGACTTACCTCGCCACCAGTACGCCGCCACACTGCACTCGTCCCCCGGGGGTTCACACACTCACTAGGATTATGGTGATTTAATATGCAATAAATTCAGTTCCAACAGTTTATTTTCTATTTAATGTGTTCCAACCATTTATTGATACGTATTATATATATACATATATATATATCGCGATGACAGCAGTGACATTAGCTGCATGTGTCTTATTTTACGCATTCTTCATTTAAAAGTTTCTTCTATTCTTGATGGCGAGGATGGGGAGGAAGAATTTACAAGGAGGTGTTCCTCGGCGCAACCATAGAGAATGGCTTTGATTTTAGGAACCTCAACGGGCAGAGTGCCGTCGTTGAATTTCGTGAATACTGAGTAGCGTGTGGCCTCGATGATATCCTGCTGCATCTCTTCTTGCATGCCGAGGGCGACCTTATATACTGCTTAGCTTCTTATTGACGACGCAGGTGGCCCGTGCAGTTGAGACATCGTTCTACAGGACCGCATTCGCAGCAGGGCCGCCTTCGGTTTGTTGCTATGGGAATGATATGATCATGATTACAACTTATTGGCAATAACCGACTATTCGACGAAAGGCTTCAAAGCTTAAATCATCGACGTAAAGACGCTAGTTTGTCGGTATTCGATAGGATACACTTTGGGGAGTGTGTCACGGAATTACATGAATTGGTTCCTCCCTCACCATTTTACCACCGGACAAGCAGACGTACGCGCTCACGCCACCAATATATGGTGGAAATAGCAACAAAGCGGACGAAACGCTATGCTTCCACTTTTATCATACGCACCCCTGAAGAGTGCAACTCTTTACCGTCGTCTGTTTTTCCACAAGAACAAACTAGGTGTCTTCAAGTCTCGCGTGAACAGGTATGTTACGACATCCTGTCACATTCTCGGAAAGCATCCCTTTCCCGGCAATATTTCCTCTTCTACCTTTATTCGACCGGGTATTGTGCCCTAAAACCGTTTCTCAAAGTGCCAACTGTGTCCCGGACATCTGGTGTAATGTTTGCAAAACCAGGACGCGCGAAATCGGCCGAAATCCTGCATCAGTCCTTACTCGGTTCCAGTGACGGTAAGCGTTCATTTTTTCTACTTGGTTTTGGATTTGAGAAATTTGAGGATTTGAGAGGCGGCATCAGGTCTAACAGAGAATCAGGGTTTGCTCCGGCTAAGTCGCCATTCATATCTTATCATTAGAGTTGAAATATGAAATTGACAAAAAAAAAAATGGATGAACTTTAATAAAAAATATAATAAATTAAAATTATAAAAAAGAGGACTGTCAAAGGTATCTTCTGGATAAGCGTGGTCTACCTTAGACTGCATTTCCACCTGACATCTGGCGCAATGTCCATCAAACGCAAACTTATTCATTATAAAAAACATGGTGGATGGATGCCTGGCGCACCACCCTAGACTTTTTTTTCTGGCGTGGGAAATGCATTTCGCACATACCGGGTCCTTTGCTATGGATTAGACCGTTGTCGATCATGGAGGCTTTCCACTGAGGCAATCCAAACACTAATCGACCGGCTTGTGTGGAGACTCGAACCAATGGACAAATGCCCAAGGGCTAATACCCCACTAAAACCACCCTCCTCCCATGTGCCCGGCGCTTATGAGTTGGAAAGGCATGAGACTTAGAACGTAGTTACGCCCACGCCGATCCTAGCGCACAAGTGCTTGAGAGTGCCCCGGGAGAGGCAAACTCACTTCGTCAACAGCGGTGAAGACTGCTCTGATCCCTAGATGCTAGAGGGCTCCTGCAGCGGTATTTCTGGGGGGAGATCATGCGCATACCTGCGCCTCCGGGCTCCCGACTGACATGTGCACTCCCATCTCTCTCCCTATCTCGTTCCGCGGCCTCCTTTTGAGACTTTACAATCTCGCAGAAATTGGCCGTGCCCACTCAATGATCATCGCTGTGCAGCATGGCTTGCACCAGATCGCCCAGCGAATCGATCGGACCTACTATTGTCTCGAGTTCAAACCTCTGAGGTGCCCATGCTGCGCACTCGACTAGAGTATAAAACGCCGTGTCCAATGCGCTACATTGGTGGCATTGGGGTGAAGGCAAGCAGCCCGCAATCTAACACAGATACTTATCGAAGCAACCGTGCCCGGTAAGTATCTGTGTCATTTTGAAGGTCAGGGTCCTGCGTTTCCGCGAGAGCCATCGCAATAGCTGTGGTCGAACCGCTTCCACCGTGTCAATGCCAGCGACAGGGTTTTCCAACTCTACCGACCAAGATTGGATCATGATCGCGGTTTCCCGCGTCCTGATCGCCTGCAGCTCGGCCTGGCCATACACCAGGCCTCAGGCCAGGGCAGATCGCCCGTCAAGAGTGTCGACGCCGTCCATGACACTGTGCGGTATCCTCGGATGGTCCTCACCGCCAGGACCCGTTGTGCGCGGCACAACAAAGTCCTATTGTGGCCATGAAGTGCAGTGGACCATATGGGTGCATCGTACAGGGCCATGCTCCTAAGGATGCTCATGTAGAGTTTCCTAGTCGTCTCCCCCGGTCCCCCCACGTTGGGAAAGAGCCGAGAGAGGGCCTTGTCTCGGGCAGGACTGGAACCCGAAGGATCCAGTCATAACCAACGTTCCAAAGAACTGGTCCGAGGACCGATCCCTATGGGACGCCGCACGCAACACGTCGTCGGCCTAACGCGCGATTTTCGGATTCGCCGGCCTCCCAAAGGATGTTTCTGTCCTGGAGGTACGCGCCCAGCAGCCTCGTGAGGTACGGGGGAACTCCGTGTGCACGGGACTCTTCCCTGATCATCTCGTGAGGGAGGCTGTTAAAGGCGTCCGCTATATCAAGGGGTACGGCCAGGACAGTATCCTTCGCTTGGACGGCTTCGTCTGTTATAGCTCTCAGTGTCTCGAAAGCGTCCAGCGTGGAGCGGGCTCCACAATATCGAGATGCTTAACGAGGCGTTCCGCTAAGATCTTCTCAAAGACCTTGGCGACCTCGTTAAGCAAGACTATGAGCCTATAGGCTGACAGATCGTTGGGAGGCCGATCTCCCTTGGGAATCAGGCATAAACGGCCCTCCATCCATTGCGACGGGAACTGACCTGCGCGAATACAGGCATCGAACAGTTCCCGCAGCTGGCCGCGTAAGTATTTAGCGGCCAGGAAGAGGAGCCGACCCGGAACCCTATCGGGTCCCGGAGCCGTCTTCCTGCCCCGGAGCCGGTCCAGGGCGATGTCTAATTCTTCCTCGGTGATAGAGTGAGGCACCACCTCTGAGGTGCCGGGAATTATTGGAACCATTTCGGGGGGAGTAAAGATCTCCGGATCCGGGAAGAGCCTTGAGAGGAGGACCTCGGGTTCGAGGCCGCAACGTGTTGCGTGCCGCACGGTACGGACGCCCTCAAAGGTCCCGGTCGAGTATCTCGAGGAGCTCCCCCCGCGCCCGGGCTTTCGCTCGCAGGATTGCGATCGAAAGGGCCTTCCTGGCCTCTCTAAATTCCCCCACGAGTCCATTCTCCTCAACATAGTCTGAAGGACGGCGCGTTCTGCTGCGTTTGGGCCTATGGCTGATTCTGCGGAGTGTCTTCCACAGTTCAGCCAGCTCCTCGGTCCACCAGTGGACCGATGTACGCGACGGCGGTTGTTTTGCTCGAGGCATAGCAGCGTCGCATATCCTTTTCAGGGATTTGTGCATGTGCTCAGCCTGCGACCCCAGATTCCCCAGGTCGCCTGGATAGGTCAAGCATACGATGATTGCCCTCTCCTCGGCTTGTTCTGCATCGAGCTTGGTAAGAGGCCAGCGCGGGAGCCGGGTGGGACCATGGACAGGGTTAGCGCTAGGCGAGGGGGAGAGCTCGAATCTGATGTACAGATGATCAGACGGAGTCTCCACCTCCTCCAGCAAACTCCATCCTACCACTCTGCGGGCGACCGCATGTGTGGCGAATGACAGGTCGATGACCGGTCTACCCCGCGCACGCACGCGGTCTGGACCGATCCCTGGTTCAGGATGGACAGGTTAGATTGAAGCGCCCAGTCTTCAACCGCCCGTCCCCTAACATCGGTGATTGCGTTCTCCCAGGATTGGTGCTTGGCATTGAAGTCGCCTACGACGAAGATCGTCTTCGGCGCTAGTCTGCCGACGGCTACCCTGACGGAGTCCAAGACGAGCTCGAACTCCGCCAGAGGGCAGCTCCGCGAGAGGTACACGCCTATGACGACGTAACTCTCGCTTTCCGCCACCGCGTAGCCCTTTCCTCTTTCGAGACTGGTGAGTGGTGTGCCAAATCCGGCTCTGGCGACCACGGCTACCACATCGTCGAGATCCCCTACCTAGTTCTTGGCTGGGGGTACGTTATAAGGTTCGCTTATTACGGTCAAGTTTGATTGCCACTCCGCCATCGCTTGCAGGCACAAGTCCTGAGCGTCCGGGGAGTGGTTAACATTGGCTTGTAATAGAGTTAAGGGTGTACTAGGCATTTAGGTGTCCATTGGTACCCCCTCACTCCCCGGTCGTTTGTTCGTCCTCGGACGAACTTACCCTTGGCGTAATAAAGCAAATTTGTTTAATTTGCTTTATTTTTATCTAACATTAGCGAGCCTGTGGTCATGTCCTGAAAAAAGGTCTCGAACACGATTGCAACACCAATTACCGTTTCCAATTGTGAGTCTGAACCCACTCAAACACACACAGATACACACACATACAATATCAAAATCAGTCAAGCAATTTTGAGTTTTGGCGAGACTAATGAACAGCAATTAATTGTTTAATTAGATAGAAGATATATATTCGTACAAATAATTAAAATTCAGTGCAGAATATAATTAAGACGTACTAAATGTTTATATTATTATTTATTATACATGTTGCGTCTCGTACGTGGAATAAAATACTGCTACATAATTAGCAAGGTTATAACTGAATAGTCCATGTACGTCCTAAAATCTGTCATTATAGAAAATAGAAAACCTTCGGAGATGAATCTATGAACATGTTTGGGTTTTATACATTTTCATGGAGCAGTAAGCAACAAATACATAGAGAGTACAATTACTCCTCGTCTTGTACTCTCCTCAGCGGTCGAGCCTTAGCTCCCGGATGTGATTGAGCTGCTGGCTCTCGCTAGTGCAGTGGTGCGTCACCCCATCCAACGGGGTACCTATATCAACGCAACACACAATTTAAAGACACATTAGCATATATTTAATAAGTTATATAAATAAATAAAATAAAATCTATACGGCACTTATATCAAGAAATGGAATGAAATGTGTTTAGGCCAATTATTTCGATTGGTCATTTGTTTGATTATATGATCGGAATGAAGTCAGTCACGCCGACATCTTCCGATCTGTACCCTTCTAAGGAAGCTCATTGGCCAACGATGTTATGTCGTCACACAATGACACTGGAGGGACAAAATATCACCTACGCGAACGCGCACGCATGACCGACCCGCAGCCATATGTGCTACCTTTTATAATTTAGCCGCCATTTGTGTGTGACAAAAAAGACTCATTAAGACCATTGTGTGCAACCAATTGATCCTCGACGACCGCTGCAAGACGTCTCCAGGCTTGCCGAATTGGGAGAAGTGCAGTTTCGGGAGGTTAAGGTTAGTGGCCTGATTTTCCTTCCCATATTATCAATCGGATGTAACGATTGATCTGATGGTTCTGCCATCCGCTGTTCTTGGGTTATATTATCGAAGGCCGCACCAGTCCAGGAGGTAGGGCTATTCATATACAACCGCCGCTAAGTGGTGTGCTATAGGGACGTGGGAAGGACCTCAAAACTTACTCTTGGCACCACCACATTTTATGGTCACTTCTAGCCGGATTATATGGTTTTTATCGATTTTATATATTACTTTCTGTCCTATACGTGTATTTTTATTTACTGTAAAACCCACTAATCTTTCAGTTATCACCTTAATATATATTTAATTATGTTGCACACGTTCCTACACACGTTCCAATAGTGTAAGTTAATCACTGGAATAATTATGAGAATTTTTTGTCAACTTATTTCTTGTGTCGTGCTCATTTTTATATAATTCATTTATTGAATAATTATTCGCCGTAACGAACCTATAAGTTAATTAGGCAAGTAGGCATTTTATCGCTCCTTATTCCCGCTAAAATCATTGCGATTTTAACCATCCGAGACACCTAACACGTATTGATAAAATATTTCTTTGTCCAATATATGTTTCATTTTTTCTCGCACGATTATAAAGTAAGGTAGGCGTATTGACGCCCAATACTACGAACTACGCTGAGTTCGACCGCGACTTAATCTCCGCTACTGATGTACATATCTTCTGTTTATTTATTAATTAAAAATGGCAACGGAAAAATCCAAAAGGAAAGTTGAATTGCTTGTTGCTAAGCGCGATTCATACATTGCACACTTACAATCTATCTATGATTGCATTTCGGAATCGGATTCTGATGCCAAAACGATTGATAATTTTCTTACAGTTACAAAGTATCTCTGACAATTTTCGGTCTGAATTTGTTCAAATCGTTGATGATTTGAATAATTTATAAGATGTTTCTCAAAAACCTAATTATGAGTCTGTTTGGTCTTTTACAGATTTATATATTAATATAATAACGAAAACTTTTTTCTGGAAAACACTCGTCCGCATCAGGTTCAAAGTCCACTAGCGACAATGAGCTACGATCCATCGTTAAGTTGCCGCGTATTGAACTAAAACAGTTTAATGGCGATTTAAATGATTGGCCTTTGTTTATAGAAACATTTAACATGTTAATTCACGAAAATAACACATTGGATGACACTGAGCGCAATCAATATTTATTATCTTTGTTGTCTGGAAAGGCACGAAGTATTTGTACAGGTATAACACCTGCGTCTAAAAATTATTTACCGCGTTATATTACCGCTATACAAATATCAGGACGACCGCGCCCTTGCATCTAATTATATAGACCAAATATTAGATTTTATACCAATTTCCAACTTAAATTCAAACAACTTAGAGTTATTTATTGATAAATTGACAACAACTTACACCGCTTTAGAACAATTAAATATAGATAATTTTAAAGAATTTATTTTCGTACATATTGGTCTTAAAAAATTAGATTCAGAAACCGTAAAATCTGTTGAAACCGCTTATCGAAAACCGGGACAGTTACCTACTTATAAAGAATTTGTTACTTTTAAAGTCTTAGAAAGAACTTCTAAATATGAATTATAACCTAAAACTTATCAAAACAAAAATTCCGCTAAAATATTGTTACGAGCTACAGGACTCATATTAAAAATGCCGTTGGAATTACTATAGAATTTATTAGAACTGGATAAACACGTAAAAAACAAATACAAATAAAACTGGATGCAACCAGTTTACACTGCACGATTCAATACGATTCGACACGCGCAAAGTCCGTCGTCTATATCGCTAATCGAGAGTACTCCAAAACGTCTTACTCGTTTAGTAGTCGTTGCCTGACTGCCCACCCCTCCATTCGGGTATTGTCTTATATTCACTACACAGTACAAAGAATTTAGCCGCGCGCACTGAGTTTTCGAGAAGTAGTAATTTGCACACCTGCGAACGGCCATAAAGTCGAAAACAATAACAATAAGAATTAGTTCAACGCTAATGATGGTTATAAAACAAATAGAAAAACAATAGCATGTTTTTCTTAATTACAAATTCAAAACACAAAAGAATTCCTACAAGCAGGAAGACGCGTGGATAAGAATACATTTTGTGAAGCATGCACCGCGTAGGTAGTTTTCTGATCTAATATGGATATTGTAACAATTGCCACTTGCAAACGGTGAAAGAAAACATCCTGATGTGTGACCTGTACATCGACATAATCGATGTGTCTGATCTCCAAGTTGGGACGTTAATAACAGCCTTTATAGAGTAAGATCCCAGAGCGATCAGACATAACTTATTTTCACATAGATGAAACCTTAGGTTGTCAGTATCGTCTCATGCTCTTTGAATACCCGCGTGCTTGTGAAGCTCGCCTTGTGACACCTGCGCAGGTACTAGGTAAGAAAGGCAACCAAAAATAAGAGTTACTTAACTTAAATTTATTTTTATATATGTTTTGTAAAATATTATTCTAAAATAGTATCATAAGTGTCAGACACTTTTCATGAATCAAATCTTTTGTCAGACGCTTTAAAGCTCTAAAAAAAACGAACTTTACTTATTTTCACATGTCTGATTTTTAAATATGTTATTAAGGTAACTATTACAAAGTTGTATTTCATTATTCAGACAAATTGTAGTGACCAAACATTCCCTAAACTCAAAAATTATCTAGCCGAGAGAATGAGCGCAAGAGCACTATTCGCATGCATCTCAGAGTAAAATATTTAAATATGTTACTGCCTTGGATTCAACATTTTTGCATTTCTATCTATCTAAATAAGTCGAACTTCAACATTAAAGTAATCATTAGTTAATATTTAAAGTAATTAGTTTATTGCATATATTCGAAAAAATAAATTTATTCGGCGCAGTTTTGTTTTACGAAGAATTGGTTTCGTCTCTATATCTCTATCTCTATAAATATTATAAACGAGAAAGTTTGTAAAAAATGGATGTATAGATGGATGTATGTTTGTTACTCTTTCACGCAAAAACTACTAAATGGATTTTGATGAAACTTTACAGCAATATAGCTTACCCATCAGAATAACACATAGGATATTATTTATAAAGATATAGTGTGAATTATCCAAAATATAACGTTTTCCAAGACCACGCGTTTGAAACCGCGGGCGCAGCTAGTTTTACTATACAAAGGTACCTGTTGTAAGAATTAAAACAAAAATCATTTCATAAAACAAAATTTAACTATGATTAAGTAAAGGAAGTATTTGTTTATCTTTTAATCATCGTAATCGTCATCATAATCATTGGAATTTTTAGCATTAGCCCAAGAATGATGTTGTCCATTCGAGTCATCATCCTTATCTTCATCAGCTATGTTGTCGTTGCTAGCAGTATCTTTAAAAATAGATCAAAAATTAGAAAACATAAAACGGCAAATATATATTTTTTTAAACTAAAAGTCAAAGTACAGTACCTGATTCCTGAAGGGATTCACTAACGTCTCCTGGTAATTAATTGGTCACCATCAAACCAATGAAAATAATACTGGTTTTCTTCTAAAGTCTACCCATTGTTTTCAGGAGTTAAAATTATTCTTAAATGATTGATTGATTTTGATTTGAATTGTTCCATATGCTAGCAATGTAATTAGCTCGGAAAAATTGTTGAAATAACTCGGATTTGCATGGTGGCAAACTGCTAAATCAAATTTTTTGGATGTTTGGTCACTAGAATTTGTCTAACTAATGAAATATAACTTTGTAATAGTTACCTTAATAACATATTTAATAATCAGACATGTGAAAATAAGTAAAGTTAATTAATTTTTTTGTGGAGCTTTAAAGCGTCTGACAAAAGATTTGGTTCATGGAAAGTGTCTGATACTTATGATAGTATTTTAAAATAATATTCTACAAAACATGTATAAAAATCAGCCATGTAAATTTAAGTTAAGTAACTCTTATTTTTAGTTGCCTTTCTTACCTGGCATTTGCTCAGGTGTCACAAGGTGAGCTCCACAAGCACGCAGGTATTCAAAGAGCACGAGACGCTACTGACAACCTAAATTTTCATCTATGTGAACATAAGTTATGTCTGATCGCTCTGGGATCTTGGAATATTACTGTTATTATTGATGTAATATTTTATATAATATACAACTTTAATTATATGTACATTTTAATGTTTTAAAAGATTATATTAAAAAAGAAATGTTACATAGTAAATAACGCTCTCAAAATGCCAACGGGAACGTTCCCAAAATTTACTCACAGAATGGCAACGCTAATACGTTGCCATATATATATAGCCTTCGATCTGGTGCCAACGCCACATTATCATCACCGCACCGCTCACCACCGTCGAAGTGTTCACCCCCTCATTTGCTTGAGCTACCACGCTCAACTATGGTCAAACGGCTGAACGTATCCTTGCAGGCAGTCTCCGAATGGGGTGATACAGACTTGGTAACGTTCAATGCCTCTAAAACCCAGGCCTGGCTATTCCTGCTAAAAGGAGTCTTTTTGAACGGACATCTCTACTTCTAGAAATTTGGACATCTAATTGACTCCAATATTGTATTTTGGCACGTATTTATAGTGTTTAGCGCAACTGGCGGCCTAAACGCTGGGTGTATTCGCAAAGGCTTTTAATTAAAAATTAAAATGGTTAATGATACAATAGATCTAATTAGATCCTATGTGTGTCTGTCTGTTTGTGTGTGTGTGTATGTGTGTGTGGGAGTGCGAGCTCGTGTGTATGTGTGTATGTATATACACACAAGTGTTTACACCTGATCGGTTAAATGTTTTTTTTTCTGTATGCACCTGTCTTGGATTGCAATCCAGATTTGTTCAGTTACTAATTTAATATTTTAATTTCTATGGTTGTAATTTGTTTTGTGCACAGATCAATAAATTTTAAAAAAGGCGAGACAATACAATACTTCACTGCTGGAGTATACCAAGCACAAGTTCCCTCTTGTATGGTGTACCGTTCTCATGTTTGAGATGGTTCAGCTAAACACTAGTTGGAGGCGTTGGAGTCAATTCAGGAAAAAACCAGGAGGCTGGTAGCCAATTACTGTCTTTTTAATGCTCGACTTCAGAATCTTGGTCATAGACGCAAGCTTGCGAGGTTCTATCTGTCGCAAGTCCGTTTATATTTAGAAAACTAGCCGTGCTCGCGAGTTCATCCGCGTGGACTTTTGTTCCACTGAACCTAAAATAGTAGCTTCTGTTACTAAAAACGACAATGAAAGTATTTATTTCAATATGGAGTCTACCACAGCTTCTAAAGCAATTTTAGTTACTGTTAAAGGAGAAGAAGCGGCGCAAACAACTCGGAGTCTTTCTTATAACAACAGCTATCTGCCAGTGAAAGTCGCGTCAAAATCAGTGTAACTCCAGCAAACAAAACAAAGAGATTTTTTTTACAATCGAAAGCAAGCGGCACGCGGACGAACGTAGGCACAAGGAAACACATGTATCGCAGTGCGACGCGGACCGAAGACTAATTATGCGTGCGCGGGCGACAACCGACGCCACCCACCCCCGCATCCTGCTCAACCCCCTCTGTTGCCATACGCGCGCCCTCTGCCGCCCCTCTGTTGCCAATATAATTTGACGCGCCCTCTGCGTCGCTAACCCCTCTTCGCCATTTATGTACAATATAATTTGACATTCAATAAATATTATATTGCGTCGCTAACAATCGGTCCAGTCGTTTCAGAGATTAGCCGGAACATCCAGACAGACAGACATACAATTAAAAAAAAAATATAAGTAACATATATACTTTTATATGCATTTAGTAAAAAGCTGTTATTTTGACAATACAAACAGACACTTCAGGTTTATTTATCTGTATAGATGAGAAGAACCACGCGGACTAAGTCATATAGCTAATAGCATTTAAATGAAAATAAGTTAAAGAATATAGCTGTTTGTTACATTTTGGTATTAATTTTGAAATCACAAACAGGCATTTCAATATTATTTGTTAGTATATAGATTAATAGAAGGATCCTATTCAATTTCATTACTGAATAGCTTTCAAAATCGTTCAAGTAACTAAGTAAGTGCTCTCAATTACGTCAGGTTTACTTGTTTGCAAGATTCAGGTAATTCAGGTAAATTAATTAGATACAGATGACGTCGATAAGAATTAAGCTTCAAAGGTGAAATAAGAGGAAATAGCAAACATGCAACTAACTTCAGAAGGTTGCGATAGGGTTTCATTTATTATATTTTTAATAAGTAATTAGCTCTCATCAATGATATAATAAATTTTAGGGGGTATCGTGTTTGATTAAGGTCAATTTACAACCTTGGCCTTCGGGAGTCTCTTAGAGAATGCTTTAAGGAAATCGGTATTATGACGGTCGCCTGCCAATATATCTTTAATAATATAATTTATATTCGTAATAATTTGAGTGCCTACAAGCAGTATAAGGATGTTCACAATTTCAACATCAGGTATTGTAATAGACTGATGTTGCCATCTTTTAGATTACAAAAAGTACTGTCCTCTTTCTTGGGGGTTGGTATACGCTTCTTCAATAAGATTCCGAGTGAAATGTTAGATCTGCCTTTCACTAAATATAAAACCAAATTAAAAAGTATCTTGCTAAAAAAGGGATACTACACTATTGAAGAATACTCAAATGACAAAAATTCATCTACATAGCAGCTCGCTCCAACCTCTTATACTATATTTTATATAACGTTTTTATCTTGCCAAGCTTGTAAGGAATTTATGGAGATTACGTCATGTCATTATTATAACTATAATAATATTTTTCTTTCCTTTTATTATGTCTTGGTCTTATTGAGTATGCACTGTTTGCTACAACTCCATTAATTCTTCAAAAAGTAATTCTGTAACAGACATCTGTATAAAACTTTAAAAAAAAAGAGAACTTGAGATATAAATAGAATAAGAAATATAAAAAATAACAATATTTAGCTAGACGTGTTGCTGGGGAGTTTCTTGCCGCTTATTCTCCTTAACAGCAATAACACGTTGCGAAGCGGTGTACTGTACTGTAACTTATGTATGACCCTCAAAAAGTGTTCTCTAGCGGAACTTATTTTGAATAAAAACTTTAGAATTTTGAATTTTGATTAAACATTTACAAAGAATTTAACAAGCTGTGAATCAGGGGGCGTAATTCGGAGATCTCGAGAATACTACTTTTAGAGTCTTTTGTCTATTAGAGCATCGCGCGGACAGTACATAACATAGGTATTTAAATGAAACTCAGCACAGAGCTAGATTATATCCCGGGTAGGGTTGCTAGGTACTTTCGAAAAAAAAACCGGTCCGATTTATTTATATTTATTAAGCTGGCTGTTGGCGGTTCTTTAGTAAACAGCGTCAAAATATAACGGAAATATTTTTGCTTGGAACTCCGTTAGACATCCTTGATAAAAAAATCACTACTCGTGTGAGACTTAGTATTGTTATATCCGTATTAGTTATTTTTAGTAGATTTTGGACTTGGATCAACGTAAATTAAAACATCATGGATAAATTCACTTTATTTATAACTAAAGTGCGTGCCTCTTGTAGAAATAGCAGCCATTAATACAGGTTACATTGTATTAAATTTTTGTGTTAGTGTTATTTGCCCCCGTAAGATTCACTTCATTTTATATCGCAAACTAACCCATATCCCGGCATGAAAAGTATTTATTATATTCATTTTATGTATTAAAACTACATTTAAACAAAATTACAGCAAAACCGATCCAGTATTCCCAGTAGTTTTTCCGGGAAGGCTTAACAGACAGACAGATCGAGTTACTGTCGCATTTTTTATAGACAATATTTGTTTATATCTATAAACTTGAGAAATAATTGGCCTCCCATACAAGCCTTCATCCTCTATTTCAACCCGTTCTAGTTTTATTTATCTATCCCCCATCTATCTATCTGTAAACTACTTAAATGATCAAAATTACCAAAATGATTAAATTGACCAAAATGATCAAAATGGAAAATCACAAAAAGCCTAACATACTTTCTGGGATAACCTTTACATAGATCTATCCCATTATGCGGGATGAAAAGTATCCCATGTCCACCCACGGTATTAAAATTACACATATATATATATATATATATATATATATATACTGAGTTTCAGTCCCGTAGTTTTTCCGTGAAAACAGAACGGTCAGACGGACAGACAGAGTTACTTTCACATTTATAATATTAATAGGGATTCACTAACATTGAGTACAGATACGACAGAATATTGCCAGAAAGCAAAATGAATTAGACATTATGGCCATGATTTACAATTTTTGCTGAGCAGAAATAAGTGGGTGATTTTATTTTAATTTGATTTATTTTTATATAACATTTTAAAGAATAATTATACAAATAATACAACGAACAAGTTGTACTTAGATTATTATTTAACACTAAAACTAATTACAAATACTACTTTGAATATATTAATTGTAAATGGAATATTTAACCTTGACTTAAATTTGCGTTAATTCAGTAGTTAGTGCTTGCGAATAAGTCTTAATCATCATTTGGACAGACACTTACTTATCATCGACAACTTATTACTTATCTGGGAAACGCTGCCCAAACAAAGATAAGGACCCTATCTGTTTCGCAAGCTTAAAACATTAAATGTAAATCAGACCGAAATTAAATATGTTATAACTAGAGTTTGCCGCGTGTCAAACCCTAGCCAGTAGCTTTATTTTACTTACACAAAAACTCATCTCGGTTTTTTACGTATAATAATAACAAAGAAACAAGTCCATATAGGACGCGTTCTGTTAGTAGCTCACAACGCCCAAATTGCTCCGTCAGCCGTTCTACGCGGCGACCACGGTCTTTATGATCGTGCAAAAACGTCATCAATGACGTCATCATTTTCGATCACACAGCGCTCACAATGACCCATGTCAAGACATGGGTCGAAGTGGGCGTGGACCACAGAGCGTTAATTCTCTCTATCGATTGACATTGAAAAAGGCGCGATTTTCAAATCAAACAATGACATTTAAGTATTTCGTAGTTAATAACACCAACGCTCCATAATCCGTTCCAATAGAATTTATCATTGTAAAGTCCGCAAGAAAGTGGAACGGACTAGCTCCGGTCAGTGTAGGACTTTTGTATGAAATGAGAACAAAAGGTACCGGGCTATTGGGATGAACTTCTAGTGGAACTAGGGATTTGGGACTATGACGTCTGCCCGTTGCAATATTCGAGGAACATGGATAAAATTGGCAGACGGTGACTCGCCACTCCCTACATAGGCTCCAAAAATACCAATGTGATTGTGAAAGGTAAGAATAACATGTCTTTGGTTTAGCTAGGAAAAATAACTTCTGTTTGAGGTTTTCTTTACTATTACTTCATTCTATTAAGAAATCAAATAGCCTCTCTCCTATAGCTATTGCTGCAGCTGCAGTGTTACCTGTCGGTAATTTTGGCAGCACGCTTATGTCTGCTACACTTAAGTTGTTAATTCCTTTCACCCTCAATTTAGGATCCACGACCCTTCCCAACGCGCAAGTCCCAACTGCGTGGTAAACCGCAAATGTCATATGCCTTGCGTAACATTCCCAGTAACCTAACTTATCTGTTTCCACCTTCGGACAATTTGGAAAATCAAGATGGAATATCTTGGCATTGTTTTTTTTGAATGGACGAGTTTTCAACAAATCTTCAAGGATGGCCACAAAGCGCATCATCTGAGCAACATCACGACTGTCGTCAAGATAATTTGCGAATATTGCAGGAGGGTCTAAAGGATAAGAACTCGATAGTCTCACTTTTCCTTTTGAAAAGGGTCGTAAAACTACAGGCGACACAACTATGAGGCTGTATTCTTTGTTCTTTCTTGCAATTTGTTCTGTAATGTCGTCATTAAAGTTTATAGCCTGTTTGAAAATTGGCTTAGCCAGAGAAACCAGTCCTCGATTTATGTACGCAAAAATGAATTGAACATCTGCGGATTCACATTTGCTAGAATTGTTTTTGAGACTGCCTTGCTCGAAGTCATAGCATTCGGTGTTTGCAAAAGCCGTAATGTCGGTCAGTCCGTTTGATGCCAAAGGTCCACGCTTAGATAGAATCAATTGAACCGCCTCGTCTATTTTGCTCGCTGCAGTGGTTAAAGTGTCAGTGATGCCTTTACTCTTATCCACTAACAATATAGTTAAAGGTAGAACGTGATCAGTCATGTTTTCGCCTACAGGCAAATCTGAATGCACAGGTTTGCCCATTGCTTTCAAATGATCAGCTGGCCCAATACCAGACGAAAGCAGAATTTGAGGATTTCCAATAGTTCCAGCGCTTAAAATGACATGTTTCCTTGCGTATACAGTAATACTGGAAACAGAAGGCTCTTGGATCAATATCACACCTCGAGCTGTTTTGGTCTCATCGATAATCACGGCGGTACAGTACGTTAGTTTGGCAATTTTCAGTTTAGTTTTAACGGCATCTTGGCTTAAATATGCGCGAGCGGTGCTCATTCGTTCACCTTGGTATACGTAACCTACTGATTGTGTTACTCCGATTGAAGATATTCCATTCACATCAGGGTTAAAAGGGAAATTCAGTTGTTTGAATCCTCTGACAAGCCTGGAATGCCATTTGTTCCCTGAATCAGCAAAGAACTCTAAACTATTGAGGCCAGTTGTGTTGTGGTAAGGTATTGATGATTCAGGAAACTTATCAAGAACTTTCAAACCTTCATATTTTAGGAAATATGGTTTAATATCCTCCCATGTCCACCCTGGAACGTCAAAATTGTAGCTATTTCTGTCACCACGAGTGTATAACATATAGTTAATGCTAGTTGAGCCCCCAAGGCATTTCCCTCTGCTGAAGCGGCATTGTTTACCTTCGGAAGCTAAGCAGGACTTGTCATTTGGTACTGTCTGATATTTCCAGTCCACTGGGGAGCCAAGAAGGGTCATTGCCGTACTCGGTACCTGTGAAGTGTAAGTAGTGAGGTTAGTTGTATCGTCCACTAATAATAATAATAATAATAAATGTTTATTTGTTCCAAAAGTACATACAATAATTTTTGGGGTTGGGACCTTCTATTAAGTATTAATATATACTTGTGTCAGAAGGACCCGCTCTCAATTAACTTAAACATTAAAAGATAACTTTTATTATAATAAACCTTATACAAATTTTTTTTTTTTTTTTTCTTTTTTTTTTTTATGTGTTGTATACCTATATTTGTGTGTATGAATGTATGTAAGAATGTGTGTGCGTGCGTGTGTGTGTGTAGCTGTATGAGAGTAAGTGTTTGTGTTTATAACTAAGAATACTATGTAATATACACTACTAAAATTCTTCACATTCTTTGTATGTTTTCAATAATAACCAATTTGTAACAATTTTCTTACAGTCATAATATTTCATATTACTAAATTGTAATACTTTGTTAATTTGATTAAATATATGTATGGAGTGCATTTTATATTGGTGATTAGCAAATGAAGTATTAACCCTAATGGTTTTATAAATTTCCCTTTCCTTCTTCCTTTATCAACGCTTTCATACAATGAAAAGTTTTTATAAGTTTTTAAGATAACATTCACTACATATAGTTTTCTTACTGTTAGAAGTTGACATATAGAAAAAGTTCCTCAGTAGAGAATCTATATGGTTTGAAGTACATGACCTTAAGCAACGAACGTTGAGATCTTTCTAGCTCAATAAATTTACTCTTAGCAGCACCTCCCCATATAGTAATACAGTATAATAAGATTGATTGCACTAGCGCTACATAGATTTTATTAAGTAAGGTGGCTGAGGCAACAAGCCTTAGCGTTTTGAAGATCCATGTCAGTTTCCGTAATCTCTGGCTAATCGTATCTATTTGTAAGTGCCAATTTAATCTTTGGTCTATCATCACGCCTAAGTACTTAGTACTAGATACTCTGGTGATGGTAACAGGGCTACAATCACAGGCAAGTACATCATCACACTTATGCATTTTTATAGCAAAGTTAGCACTTGGTTGAGTTCTATTGCGAATGCTAAAACAAATATAGTTAGTTTTAGTTAAATTGAGGGTAAGTAAATTTATTTTTAGCCATTTAGCGATTTTTGTAAGCCCAGATTCAGCGTCTTTACAAACATGATTCCATGATGTATTAGAAAATACGACAGCAGTGTCATCTGCATAACTAAAAATTTTAGCATTATTAATGTTAAGGTTGCACAAATTGTTAATATATATGAGGAACAGCGTTGGGCCTAAAACGCTCCCCTGCGGGACTCCAAAATTGATATAAGTGTCCGAACTAAGATATTTTTGGACTTTCACAGATTGTTTCCGGTTACAAAGGTAATTTTTAAATAAATCAAGAGCTGTATCACGTATTCCTATCTTTTCAAGCTTGTCTACAAGGGTGGGGACATGGACAGTGTCAAAGGCTTTTTTAAGATCTAGAAATACGCCTAAACATTTTTTCCCGCGATCTAACTCGTCTATAATAAAAGTAGTAAGTGAACTAACAGCGTCTTCTGTTGAACGACCTCGTCTGAACCCGAATTGTGTTACTGATAGTATATTATACTTATCTAGGAAATTAATTAATCTTTTATTCAAAATTTTCTCCAAAATTTTTGAAATAGACGGTAAAATAGAAATTGGTCTGTAATTATTAACGTCTTCCATGTCTCCACTCTTATAGATTGGAACCACAACTGACTGTTTAAGTATATCTGGAAAAATACCCTGCTTGAAACAGAGGTTTATTAAATGGCACACAATAGGGACTACTTCAGACTTCGCTGATTTCAGAAAGCTGGTGGGGATATTATCTATTCCCGGTGAGCTACTAGACTTTAGACTGACAAGGGTATCATGGACTTCATTGTAGTCAGTTTCAATAAGACCAAAGGAGTTAATTTGAGAGTATTGAGTATTGCTATCCAAAAGGGTAGTTGATCTAGGGAGAGATAACATCTCTTCAGCTAAGGTTTTACCAATGTTAGAGAAGTAATCATTCACAAAATTAACAGAATTTTGGGGAAGAGACTTAGCGTTCAATAGCTTACTGTTATCAGAAGCCGAAGAATTAATATTAACGATCGACCTAACACTTTTCCAAAGACTTTTTGAATTACTAGATGAATTTATTAACAGCTGCTTATTATAATTCTGTTTTGACTTTTTAATTAAATTATTACAGAAGTTCCGGTATCTCTTATAAATAATTTACTTTAGGTAAACCCCCCGCCCAAAAACAAATGCAGAGTACATTAGCTCCGCTAATGTAATGCATTGGAATCTATTATCATTACAAGGTATAACTGATTGCAGGATTCTTGTGTCTCTTCTGTTTGTTACCAACTAACTTCTATGACTCACTGATACACAATTAACCAAAGTCGTGACTTCTAAAACGTTAAGTGCAATAGGGTATCTAATTTTATGTAGTTCAAAAATATAATAAGTAAGTAAAAATATATGTTTCGTTAGTTTATTGAAAACTAAAAAAGTGTTTGTTATTCTCATAACCTTGAGTTAAAATAATTTTATTTTCGTTAGTAAGTAATATTCCAGCTATGTATTGACTGACCCTTGTTAAGATGCCCGGGTCGCCACCAGCTTCCACGAGCAAGACATCCAATCCAGCAAGAGCCAGCCTCGAGGCCACGGCGCTCCCACCGGCTCCTGCACCGACCACTACGTAGTCGAACTCTTGTTTATCTGTAACAAAATTAATATGAGATAAATAATCACTGTTTCTTTTATTTTCAATTTATTTGAGATCGGCACAATAAGCCTGGCTGCGGAGTTTGTTGCACTACTTCTGTTCCTTGAATAGAAACCAAAAATAGCGTTGGTAGAATCATGACTTGTAATGATTACTATTTTGTTTGCCATTATAAATTTCACATGTTGTAAACTAGATGTAATTGTTTTTATTTAGATTTAAGTATAAAATATTGCACACCGCTACCGGCAGAATATAAATGTACGAACGACTTATTGTAACACCTTCATATCTTAGTTATGTTCGCAGTAAAATGTTTTTGAATTTCATTTAAATTTTTTCTAGGATTCTTTAGTGTATAAATTTTATTTATTTTCATTTTATTTACTTTTCTTAACCATATGGCGTCGCACAGATTTTATATTTCGCACACATAATAAAAACAAAGAAATGTCTCAAAATTTGCGTGTTTTGGGAATGAGCATTTAAAGTTTTGACCGATCACGTGTTGTTCTTTGTTTATTAATATGTATTGGAGTGGAGCAAAAAATAAAGACTTTATTTCAATTTGTTTTTCTCGTTACGATGTAATTTTATAGAGCAAAAAAGAATAAGTTTCAGGACAAAATATTAATTTTAAAAGGTCGCTCTTTTATTTTTGAGATTTACTAGTGCATTGCTTTAGCTTTTTTTCGAGGGAGTAATGCACTAGTAAATTTCTATACAATTATACAGTAATGAGAATAAAAATTTGAAAAAAATATAAAAAATGATTTTCGGCGAATTTTGAAATCTTACAAAATATCTTTTTCTTTCGAAATTTCGCTTTTCTGGGATACATCTTCTGTACATTTTTTTGGTCTACCTTCATTTTTATATCCATCAGTCTTCTAGTATTTAGAAATTAAACCTTGGTAGAGATTACTCTTTAACCGATCGATCCGAATCTAGTTCCCGGTTAAGCCGTTAGCTGGTTTTAACTTAGCTGGCAATTGCTTAGCTTGCAATGGGATCTATAAAAGGCCTGTTGTCAAGCTATGTCCCTTGCCATCGCAATAATAATAACTAATATTAAATAATCATATATGTAATCTTTTTAATTTTATTCCTATTATATAATTAATATATATTTTTTCCTCTTTATTATATTAATATACGCATAATGGACTGAAATGCCAGTCGCCCCAGACTTACGTGATTTTAGGAAAAATGAAATTTTTAGGATCGTTAGTTTAATATAAACTTAGAAAGGAATGGATACTCGCTAAGCTGAAAGCGGGGCTGTTTTTTAGGTAGCAGGTATCAAAGATGGAAAAAAACCACGCTAACTTACGTCAAAGTAGCAAGGCTGGTTTTTACATATGTCATATATGATATTGTTATAAACAAAGATATACAGTTGCCAGACACTTCCTGTGGGCCATAACTTTTGACAGACACTTTAAAAAAATGTGGGAATTTTAAGAAGGCTGAATTTTATATACATTATCAAGTATAATATTTTAAAATATTTTCCTATGAGCCAGACAACTCTGACGGGCTAAATATCTTCCTAACTCGTTAAGAGTTCCGCTGTGCGAGGAAGCGCCTCATGACGCCAAGGTCTGTTAGTCCCGTGGCTGTTCTGACCGCCCTCTTAAAGGATGTACCTATCCTGAAGGTACGCGCCCAACAGCCTCGTCAGGTAAAATGTCAACCAGTCTTGCAACAGCACCAACAAACATACGAAATTCAAAACGAACCAGCATCCCCTATAAATAAGCGAGTGTCCCATATTATACCTATTATTATCCTATAACGCAACACCACAAGGTGTACTTTAACTTACCATCTAAAGTGATTCCATCAGGCAGTTTGAAGGCGGCGTTCGAATCGTAGTCCTCAAGCAGGCTCTGAATCACGCCGTCCCCTAACGAGTACAGGGACGACAGCAACGAAGTGATCAGCGACAATGTTATTACGCTGTAACAAAACATTTCAGATATGAGCCTGCACACGATTACACATAAACTAAATGTGCCTCGCGGTTTCTTTTCCATTTTGTAAATTATTGGCGGCCCTTCACAATAACTCCGTAACTGTAACGTATCTTAAACTGCAGGGCACTGTTAGTCTAAAATAATAATAACAAATAATAAATTTCACACTGCTGGGCTCATGGCACCCCACTATTTTTAGGGTAACGAACAGTATTTAATTATTATATAAGGTTGGGGAAAAGTTTCCTTTTTGCTATCTTGGAGGTAGGGACGTGATCCCACTGCTATAAAAAATTTGGGGTTTCTGATAAAAAAACTGCGACAAATGTTTTTGGCAGTCCTCTCGTGATGTTAACCTGACACTGTCTAAGGAATTCTGCAGAGACCGAAACAGGAGAAAATCTGAAGGTGGCAAGGCCAGGACTATACCCAAACTCTGGTAATTTTTGCTGAATGGCTAAAGATGTGTGAGGTCTAGCGTTATCATGGTGAAAAACCATACCCCTTCTGTTGATTAATTCCGGCCGCTTTCTCTCAACTTTTTACTTTAATCTCATCAGTTGTTCGCAGTACAGTTCAGAATCGATGGTCCTGCCTGGCGGTAACAACTCGTAATGAATAATGCCCTTCCAATCCCACCATACACACAGCATCACCTTGTTGCGAGTTAACCCGGGTTTCGCCACAGTCTGTGAAGCCTGACCGGTCTTTGACCACGATATTTTTCGCACGTTCTTGTCGTACGTGATCCACTTTTCATGACCAGTTATCAGCTTCTTTAATTGGGTTTCTTTCAGTGAGGTCATGAGGCACCCAAATATCGAGCTTTTTTGTGTACCCAGCTTTTTTCAAATGCGCCAAAACTATTTTGTGGTCGATTCCCAATTCTCCAGCTACATCGTAACTAATAATATGCCGATCTTGCTCCACTTTTTCAAAAATGGCATCAACTTTGTCCGTAACAGGGCGACCAGAGCGACGTGCATCTTTGATATCAAAATTTCCGGATTGAAAACGCTTAAACCAAATTTGCGCTACTCTCACAGATACTGCATTAGGTCCTTAAACATCACATATTATTTTCGCGAGTTTTGTTGCATTTTTACCTTTTTTGTAGTAAAATTTCAAAATTTATCGAAGTTCTTCATTAGATTCACTCATTTTAACAATAAGAAAAACAAATGAAAATCACACATTTTCCTAATTTGAATTTGGAATTGTCTTCTTTAAAATTAAAACTTTTTAATGATACCAAAACCAGCCAGATACAAATGGTATAGCCAAAGAGATCTTATTACAAGTTCATGCATACTATATGCGAAAAGACTTTTTCCCCAACCTATTACTATAAAAGCTATTATTCCAAGCTGTGTATGTCAATCATTTATGTATTTAGTTAAGATCTTATTAATTACTAGGATATGCCCGCGACTTTGCCTACGTTTGACTTGAAATTCCCGCTAGATTCTCGGGACACAAAATACCGCAGCATGTGAAAACTAATGCAAGCTATGGTTTTAGTGAAAACCGTGTCTGATAAAAATATCACACATCCAATTTGCTATCGATCGAATTGCATTGGAATTCGATTTTTTTTCAATTTCACTATTTGAAATAATTCTCAGAAAAATTTCCGCGGGTTTCCCACAATAAAAAGTAGCGCAGAAGTCAAAGAATTTGCTGTCGATCGGCCCAGTAGTTTTCACGTGAATCCCGAATAAACAGACAAGAAATCTACAAAAATTTTCATCGTGTTCTTCATCGTTTACATAGTCTGTGTAAACTATTGCTTTTTTTTAAATAGCTTCAATGTACAGACATGGTATGTTTGGAATTTTATAATATTTTAGATTATTTATTGACATTAAATTTCAAATTTGTCATTAAAGTATTAATTTGTCGTTTAGTCTGTATTTTTTTTGTGTTATTTTAAATATGATAGTATGATGATTGCTTGCCAATTTCGAACACGCGTTATTTGAGACACAAGAGCGTTAATCACTAAACCACGGCTTGGTGTCAGTGTATAATATACAAACAGACATTGCTTAACATACAAATTAAAATTGTAAGAAATTATAGGAAAAACCTTGACAAAGATCTCTGTTAGTGGAAATACTTAAAATTTGGAAAACTAATATATATATCAAGCTCATTTTGTTCTTTCAAATTAAAAGAAGTGCTTGTTAATTAAAAAAATAAAAACCAAAATTGACTTCAGACAAAGGTAATTAAAAATAAATATATAATAATAAATAATTCGGGCCAGGATATTCCGAAAATGCAATTTTGTCTGTCTGTCTATCTCTTAGAGCATCACTGTTGCAAGATATCCACCACAGTAGTCATAAGAACCATAGAGTACATTAATATCACATTATTAAAAAAAAAAAAAAATGAAGGAGGGGATAATGCATTTCGCACAGTACCAGGTGTGAGAGATTAGACCATAGTCGATTATGGAGGCATTCCCAAAGGGTCAATCCAAACACTAATCGACCAGCTTGTGTGGAGACTCCAACCAACCTTCCATCCAAATCAATACTCCACTAAAACCACCCTCCTCCCATGTGCCCCGCTTTTATGGCAGGAAGAGCGTGAGACTTAGAACGAAGTTACGCCCACGCTGATCCTAGCGCATCAGTGCTTATAAATGCCCCGGGAAGTAGTGCAAACTCACTTCGTCAACAGGGGTGAAGACTCCTCTGCTCCATAGATGCTAGAGGGCCCCTGCAGTGGTATTTCAGGGAGGGAGGTCATGCGCATACCTGTGCCTCCGGGACCCCGACTGGCATCGGTGCCCGCGAGACGCATGCGCAATTGTACCTCTCTCCCTATCTCGTTCCACGGCCTCCTTTTGAGACAAGAGCCTCGCAGAAATTGGCCGCACCCACCCAGTGATTGTCTCGAGTTCAAACCTCTGGGGTGCCCATGCTGCGCATTCGACTAGCGTATGAAACGCCGTGTCTTGTGCGCCACACTGGCGGCATTGGGGTGAAGGCAAGCAGCCCCCAGTCTGGCACAGATACTTATCGAAGCAACCGTGCCCGGTAAATATCTGCGTCATTCTGCAGGTCAGAGTTCCGCGTTTCCGCGAGAGCCATCGCAACAGCTGCGGTCGAACCGCCTCCACCGTATCCATGCCAGCCACAGGGTTTTCCAACTCTACTGACCAAGATTGGATCATGGTCGCGGTTTCCCGCGTCCAGATCGCCTGAAGTTCGACCTGGCAGTGCACCAGGCCACGTGCGAGGGCATCCTGTCGGGAGCGCCGAACTTTGGCAAGTACGTCCGCCTGGAGAGGCCAGGGCGGATCGCCTACCAAGAGTGTACATTAATATCACATAGGACATAGACAATCGTCATAGATAATATATTTTAGTCGACTTATCAGATGATTCTATTTATATTTAAATTACTATTTTTTACCAGTTACTGAAGCACACTAAAATATCGTCTAGATAATTTAGTGCATCAGTAACTAATTGTTATAATTATTTTTGTGATCCTGGCAACACTATGATGTAATTGATATTTTTAGCAATAATGCAATGTTATTGTTTTGTAGTTGGTAGTATTTTCGTATAAAAAGGCGTAGTAGCATGTAGACAGTGTTCATTGCTTACTGTGCAGTGTGAATAGTCACAACAAAGGCTGAACAATAAAAGGGAAACCCTGCCCAAGTTGTTAATATTTGGTACTTTCTTACCCAAATCTCTACATGCTGTCACACTACTGGACGGATTTAAATGCGACTCGATACAAAGCTAGTTTACAGCCCGGGTTCTAACTTACGATATGTTTTATCCCGATAAATGACGTCCTTTACGTGGGGTAGACGAAAATAATTATAGTAAGTTTGTACACAAAGTTTACAAAGGTACTATTCAAAGACCTTTATTTTAATGTTACTCGACGTTATAGCGTATGCTCATTTTAATATCCATTCAAAATTCCCGGAAATAAAAAACTAATGATCTTTGGGATACCTGGTTGGAACGAAGTTTTTCTAAAATGTCTTAAATATTCTTAAAATTCTCAAAATGTGTCGAAAAGTTTTAAAATGCATCGAAAACTTTCGAAAACCATTGAAGAGAACAAATTTCATACAAAAAATATATCCGATTTATTAATAAACATGGAGTAAACCTAGATCAACTTTACTTCTAGTATTATCTTAGTAGCAACCAACATCAGTGTTAATAAACGTGGAGTAAACAAGGAGTCGACTAATTCAACTTTAGTGTCAGAGTAAAAGTTACTCCAAGCTGCTGGGTAGTTTTGTGATGGATTAAGCATAAGAGTAAGCGCCGATAATTGACAATTTGACAATTGAATTGAGATTAATAAAATTAAATAACATAGGAAACGGCTGAAGTGTAGTTTATGTAAGTTATTCTTTGTATTTGTTGGTTATGGACCGGAAATCATACACCGGTTATGTGTATAAAATCGGGAATCCTGTCAGTAAGCAGAAAACCGTCGCATTGTCTAGTACTGAGGCCGAATACATGGCTCTTTCCGATGCAAAGAGGGTTTATTTATACGCACTTTTCCAAAAGAATGATTAAATTTAGATTATGTTATTAACTTATTTAATGATAACCAGTCTGCACAAAAGCTGAGTAGGAATTCAATGTTTTTATTCGTGACATTGTTAATAAAAATTTGATTAATATTAAGTATATATCAACTGATAAAATGTTAGCTGATATTCCGACAAAGCCTTTACCGCGAGTAAAGTTTTCAATGTTTTAGGTCAGTTCAATTTGAGAGGATATTATTTACTGCATTTTTAGTAGGTCTATTTTAATTGTGTATATAGTTATGTAATGCCACATACGTGTTTATTGTTTCTTGTAGGGTTTTAAGATGAACTGTTAGCACTGCACAATTCACTATACACAGGGATAAAAAACTGAAACACTCGCATTAAAATGCAAACCACGTAGACTTTTTTTTTTATTAGACTTGACTTTATGTTGTTGGTCCGAAGACCTCACAACTTTACCGGGGTTTTCGGGGCGAGTGCCTTTGCGAAGCGAAGGCGCTCGAGCCCGGGGGGCAACTTGCTCGAGGGGGCTCCCTAGGGAGTTTCACCTCGGCTGGGCTGTTGCCATGAGAGGGGGATGAATCTAATGATGCCCACCATAAGGCGACACAATGCACTAATTGAGAGCGGGCGACGGGTAATATAAAGCCCGAGAGAAAGGATCCCGGCGGACCGGGATCGGCGGTTCGCGGTGGCCTATACTATCTTACTGCCGTTTCGCAACGTGTTATGGTTGGGAGAGAAGAAACGGCGAAAGAAACTTCCCAGCAACACGCCTAGTCTATCCTGTGTCTCCTGGCGTCCCTCGCGGGGACGTGGAGAGATCGTGATTGGCGGCGTCGACGCCGCCGTCTGTGTCTGTCTGTCGGTGCCTGCCAGCTTGCCGTCCTAACCGCGGGCGGGCTGATCCGGGCCAGCCGTTTTGTGATATCGTCAACCTTGTCCGTGAGGATGTTACGCGGTCGTCGCACGAGAGCCTTTCGTCGAGGCTTATAATCGGACGCGGACCAGACGAGGGGATTTCGATGGTGCGGCGCTAGATCGAAATACTTACGCGAGAGCGACGTAATGTAGTTTTTGATGGAGGGAAGCTCCAGATCGCGGTGGATGTCGACGTTACGCATATAGAGGGGAGCACCGACGGCTCTGCGCATGAATTTATTCTGAACGATTTGCAGTTTCTTTAAAAGGGCAGGCTTGGCATGGCCGAATACCACACTCGCGTATGTCATGATCGGGCGAATGCATGTTTTATATAGAGTAAGCTTATGTCTGAGGGACATTTTGGTTCGTTTGTCTATCATGGGTGCTAGACGACCCATCACAAATCGTGCTCTATTCCGGACTATAGTGATATGCTCGTTGAAGCGCAAGTTCTGATCTAGGGTGACACCCAGATATTTGGTGTACTTTGCCCAGGGGATCTCTTGGTCGTAGAGCGAGATGGCTTTTAAGCGAAGGCAAGCGCATTTGAGAGAGCGAAGCGTGCCCGGGGAAAAGAACATTGCTGCGCTTTTCTCCGGATTTACCTCTATCCTCCATTTGCGAAACCATTCGGCTATCTCTGTTACAGCTACCTGTAGCCGGACGCAAGCCGTTTGTCGGTTGTGATCTGATGTATAGAGTGCGGTGTCACCCTCGAAGAGGGCCAACTCTACATCTGGAGTTTTTGGGATGTCGCTGGTGTATAGCGTGAAGAGTAGTGGAGACAGGGCAGAGCCCTGTGGTACACCGGCTGTGAGTGGGTGAGGGGACGAGCGTGTTCCCTCCACTCGAAAACGGAAGCTACGGCCTAGGAGGAAGTCTCGCAAGATGAGCACGAGTCTGTCTGGCACACCGAACTGGTACAGCTTGTAAATCAAACCGTTATACCAGACCTTGTCGAAGGCCTTAGCTACATCTAGGAACAGTGCGGCTGTTCCTATAGGGCGGGGGCGATGGGCAAAGTGGGATAGTATGTGCTCCGTGATGCGGTGCACCTGTTGGACGCATGAGTGTCTGGCACGGAATCCAAACTGCTCATCGAGTGGTAGATGTTTGCTGATGGCAAAATCTCTAAGTCTAGAGAGGATGACCCTCTCGTAAAGCTTGTTGAGTGTGCTCAGTAGGCTGATTGGGCGGTAGCTGGACGGTTTATTAGCCGGTTTTCCAGGCTTGTGAATACCGATGACATCTGCTTCCTTCCAGATCGCGGGGAAAGAGCAGTTTGTTATGGCGGCATTGAAGATGCTCACTAAGATTATAATCAAGTGGCCGGGGAGGAGTTTTAAGACGCGATTGTTAATGCCATCGATCCCTGGGGCCTTTCGCGGTTTGAGGGACTTGATCAGATCTTGCACTTCTTCGATCGTGACTGGGTCGAGTGTGGTTTCCGCTGGTAAGGAGGATCTACGTTCGACCTCAGAGTCCACCTCCGTCAGGTGTGACTGGTCGACGTTTTGTGTAGTGGGGGAGCATTGAAGCTCTAGACTCTGAGCAAGACATTCGGCTTTCTTCTCGTCATCGAACACCTCGGTGTTGTCGGCTCTTTCTAGCGAGGGTATGACAGTGAGGGTATCTGATTTGAGAGCTCTAGCCAGCTTCCAGTACGCCTGGTGAGTTGGTTCGATATCTCTCAACGTTCTTTCCCAACGTTGTTCCCTGACTTCCCGGATACGTAGTTTGACCTCGCGCTCTAGTTGGCGGAGTCGGACTCTGTTGTCTTCGGTAGGATATCTGTCGTGAGCTCTGGAGGAGGCTCTCTTTTCCCTCAGCAGTACCCTCACCTCGTCCGGCAGGCATAAGTGGCGGTCATCCTCCACTGGCACCTGTTTGGACGAGTTCCGCACTGCGGATTGAAGGTGGCTGGTGAGGGCCTCGATCGCCGTCTCCGTGTCTTGGCGGGATTCGATATGGTCCGGGATGCGGTCCAGGTCTTGTGATTTGGTTGCCTTGAGGAAGTCCCCAAGTCTCAACCAATCCACAGAGGTCCTAGTTTCAGATGTCTGGTCCGTCTGTGGTCCTAATTTGAGGATAACCGGGCGATGGTCCGAGTCTATATCGTCCATCGTTTCTATCGAATGGAACTGAAGAGTTACGCCCCTCAGTAATGCTAGGTCGAGAGTGTTTGGGGTCCCCCAGTCGCGGTTGGGGGGGTATCGTGTGGGGGTCATGGGAGTTGTTATATCAAACAAAAGATTGTCTGATATATTTATTAGGGCACTGCCATTGGGGTTAGTGGTATTGCAATTCCACTGTTCGTGTTTACAATTCAGATCTCCGGCTATTATAACAGCTGGGCCTAAGTTGAATAGGGCTTCTAGGTCTTTCTTAATAAGGGTTTTCTGACACGCGAGGTATGCTGAGACTATGACTAGAGGTTGGTGGCCAGTCATTGCTAGTCTGCAGGCGGATACCTCCATACCTACTAGTGGTGGGGTGACTAGAGGCATGCAGTGTAGAGATCTTCTGAAATAGATCAGGGTGCCGCCACCACGGCCTATCCTGTCATGTCTAGTGACCCGATAGTTAGAGATCTTTGGATCTCTTTCACTCGGTTTCAGGAAGGTCTCCTGCACTAGTAGTATATCTACTTGATTGGTAACCAGGAAGTCATGGACCAAGTCGCGCTGGTTTCGAAGGCCGTTGGCGTTATAAGTCGCCAGAGTCAATGAGCGTGGTTTATTTCTACCTACATGCGCCATTTGTTACCGGTAACAATAATTTAACTAGGTTGTTTAGTTATAACGACCTAAGTACCTGGAGGAGGTACGCGTGATCCATCTCGATCACGAGTTGATCCCGGAGGGAGGGTTGATCAGACTTTGCAACTTGTCTCAGTTTTCGAGCCAAGAGTTGGACCTCTGCTAGGTCGAAAGGCAAGTTCTTGGCGAATTTAGTCGCCAAGGCTAAGTCCTCCGCTAAAGAGTGGTGGGGTGACGGCCCAGAAGGTGCTTTTAAAATGGGGGCGGGGACAGGGGTTGCTGGGGGTAGGCCGGCCAAAATTGGGGTGCGCGTCCTTAGTGGAGGGAACGCTTCCGTCGTGGGAAGACCCGTCCAGTGATTTACCACTGGAGGGGGGGCCGCCACGAATGCGGGTTTGTTCGGCACTTTTCTAGTGCCTTTTTGGGCGTTGCCCTTTCCGACCTTACGTTTGGGTCGGGGGGCGGCAGGACAGCCTCTGTAGTTAGCGGGGTGACCCGCTTGGCCGCAGAGAATGCAGCTCGGTGGCTCCGGGGAGTCCCGGGTGCGTGTGCACTCCGAGGTCCCGTGGTCGCCCAGGCACTTGACGCACCTGGGACGGGATTGACAATGTAGGGCAGAGTGCCCATAAAGTTGGCAACGCTGACACTGCCGCAGTGTATGTTTTTCGTGTGGGCGTTCCACACAAAGGCCAGAGAGGCCACAGACCTTCTCAAGTTCGAAGATCTTTTTCCCCTCTGGGGAGAGGTCGAGGACAACCAATACTAGGTTTAGAGGAGACTTTGTTGCGTCGCCTCTGTGCATACGGTGCACTTCGTGCACCGGTAAAGCTTGGGACCTAAGGTCCTCGAGAATGTAGGAACACTCGATTTCCTGTGGGAGTCCGCGGATTACAGCCCGAAGGCGTTTTTCTTCCGGCAGGGCATAAGTGTAGTAACCGATTTTACGGTCACATAACAAGGATGTTAGGGAGCGGTGGTCACTCGAAGACGTGACCATAACTTTGATGCCGTGTTGGGTATCACGGGCTTCTTTTATAGAGATTGCCTTACCTGGCAATTCCTTAGCGAGTTGAAGCCAATGGGTTTTCTCGCGGATGATCAGGGGTGGCGGCGGGCGCTGTGATGGTGGCCCAGGGCGGCTGGAAGGTGCCGTTGTTGCGGGACCTCCCTCTGGGTCTTCCGTTTTTTGGTACGATTGACGGTTATGAAACCGTCATCGTCTTCGTGGTTTAAGGGGATGTTCGCGGCAGGCGCGACATCCATGGGGGTAATTTCATCGGCCGGTGGAAGAGGGGCATCCCTGAAGTATTGCGGACCGTCAGGGGATAATTCGATTTCTCGACGAGAATCGATTACGCGGTGTATGGGCGATCGCGAACGCGATGTCGTCGATCTCGCGGAGCTCGAACGCGGTTGTCCCGACGCGGAACCGCGAGAAAACGAGGCGCGTGATTTTGGTGCCACACGGTGGGCATCGTTGAGCGGGGGTGCGGGCGGCGGGCGCGCCGGTAACACGGCAGGTACGGATGCGGGGGGTGCGGGGGGTGCGAGCGCTAAGGCAGAGCGCAGGTGGTCAGCGATATGCGCGGTGGCGGGGTTCGCGGGGGGTGCGGTAGATGCGGGTGCGGGGGCCCCTTGCACGTGTAACTTGCGGGACACGGGTTTCTCGGAATTAAGTTCCGAGATAACGGACGCCATTGATTGGGACTCCGGAGTCCTCAAAAATTGGTCGAGCGCTTGAGGGAATTGCTGTCGTAAAAACGACGGCAAACCCTCCAACGGCAATGGAGAGAGCTCAACGCCATCCATTGTCCCTGAGGGGGACGAACGATTTGGTGGAAAAACCACCTGATGACGCACTTTTCGCTGCACTGTCACAGAAAAATCACAGATCGACTGGGTGAACGAACGAACACAACGAACACGAATAACGGACAGCCGAGGCGGAACGGGAGACGTGCGCGCGCGACGACCGACAACGGGCGAATGATGAATGAGACTTTTTATCAGCAAAATCCAATAATATAAGTGAATATACGATACAGAAACCATACCGCGATGTAAAGCGACGGTGGCGCCATCTCTTAACGAATCTACAACACTAAACACATTAATCCATACATTGACAAAACTGAACTTAAATATTGATCAAAACATTTTAGACATGAACTATGTATAATTATATTTTGATTTGGAGACTAGTTCATACTATGTTGAAATTCAGTTTAAGGGGAAGTGTTGAAATCAACCTCTAATTTCAACGGGAACCTTTTTTGAATGGCGTGTTCTATATTTAAATGAGATAATGTAGTAACGTCGTAGCGTCGGTTGTTATTGGGTATCCAAGTATTCGCTACGCGTATTAGCATGTTAAAATAAAACTCTGTTAATATTTATAGTATGTGCCGTATTATTTCTCGGTTCATAACCGTATTAATTGATAAAAAGTAATAGATAGGGATTATTTTATAGACGATCTGCGGCTCGTGGCAGAAATAAATGAAATGCTATTGTTAATATACCTATTACTCCTAAGAATCTATCGGAGGAACTTGAAGAACAGGATTTTAAATCAAAGTACAGATTTGCAAAGTCTACAAAATTTTAGGTAACGTTTGTATAGGAAATTAGGAATCAATTATCAATTCTCTCTGTTCTTTCACCATATCCCAATTATTTAGGGTCGGCACAATATGTCCTTTCCTTCCACACTCCTCTACTCTGACATACATCTTTTGTCACACCACATATCATCATATCATCCTTCACACAATCCATCCATCTTTTTTTGGTCTACCTTTACATTTGTGCCCATCGATCTTGAAGTTTAACATTCTTTTTGTCACATGGCTTTGATAACTCCTCATTATACCATACCCATACCAACTTAATCTTCTTCCTCTCAATTTTTCATTCACGGGTGCAACTTTCAAAGATCCCCTTATGTACTCATTTGTCACCTTACCCATTCTTGTGACACCACACATCCATCTCAACATTCTCATCTCAGCTGAGTGGAGACGTTTGTGGTTTGTATAATAATAATCAATTATCAATTAGACACTACAAATGTCAATTGTCAACATTACTTGTTATTTCCATTCACCAAATCTGTCGTTTTACTTTTAAATGATACGTGTTGCCATAATTTATTCACTGATCTATGGTGTAAGGAAAGTATTGTTATTCTGAGGATACTTCTTGTTTATTAATAACATTCTTACGACTTAAAGGCGGATTACTCCTAGGATTAAGACTTTTTTATTAATAAGACTATATATGTGTAGGCTCACGCCGGCCAAATGACCGAGAATAACACAATGATAATCTGAAATATCACAATCAAAGTTTATTACAATTACAATATTAAATATTACACACAAATACACAGAAACATTAGGACAACTTCAGGAGTTGCATCCACGCTTGTCAGGTGTCGAGCTGCAATTGTCCTCCAAGAATACTGCGATAATCAAGCAGTAATTATCGACCATAATGTATTCGCTCCTTGTCTTAAGACTGCTCCAGACTGTCCGTGTAGACTGCTCGTCGTGGACTACTGGTTGTAGAGTGTAGACTATTCGCTCTCTGCCCGAACACCGTGTATTTAAAAGGTCCTCTTAGCGCGCCACAGTGACAGCATCCGGCAGTGCTTTGGCGCCACTTCAGTTTCACTTCCTTCATAAAACCAACTTCCGGCTACCCCATTCCCGATGTTTGTTAGTTCATAATAATGCCTCTACATTGATACCCGGTTATGACACTTACGACATCCGTTTTCTTCATAAAAGAATACTCTGTATCCGGTTGTTGACTACTTCCGTCATATGGTTACTTTACAATAACAAATACGATTCCTACACACATATAATAAAACTGTGGAGGTCGAATTTCTGTACAATGAATAAAAATGCTAGCACTGTACAATGAATAAAAAAGCTCTCTGTTTGTCTGTTTGTACCGGCTAATCTCCGAAACGACTGGATCGATTCAAATGAAATTTTGTATGGTGGTAGCTTATATCCCTGGTCAACATGGATATTTTTGATCCCGAAAAATTAAAAAATTCCCGTGGGATAGTTAAAAAACCGCACCACGCTGACGAAGTCGCGGGCATCGGCTAGTATAGAGATAAATAAACAAACAAATTGTATCAACTATAGTAATTATTGTAAATAATCGAAATTAACTCGAAGTTAAAAATATATAGTCGAATAGAGAACTTTCTCCTTTTGGAAGTCGGTTAAAAGGAGTAAATTATTTAAAAAACTGAGAAGCCATTGAGGCCATCGAAAAAATTGTATAGTAATAAATAAATGGCAAGAAAGAAAGAAAACAGGTTAATTTTTAGGACATACGCATACCAGTGAAACAAACACATTAAAAGTTATAAAAAAGCATAAAAAAAAAGAGAGAAACCAAGCACAAACTCAGGAAAAGATATACATATTAAGTCCTAAAAATCAGATCAAGCTCAGCGAAAATGTCGATCTGTTAGACCAACGCTGATCTTCCGCTTAATCCTAGAGCGACAAGACAAGACAAGACTGACAGAGAAGAATCACAAGACCTTCTGTTTTAAAAACAGGGTACATTACATCAATGGACATTATTTTAGATCTTATATCATTGCAGTAAAGTTTGAAATTGTATAATAAAACAAGATGTGTCGGAAAAAAGTCTTATTACACTTTTCTCGGTCTTGCTCCCATCCGCTCAGAGCGTGTAACTTGCGATAAGGAACTTCGTTCCAAATATGATAGGTATTATTTAATTATACTTTATTTTAACAAATCTTCATCTAATTATTCTATCTCGCCAACTGCTTCTACATCTATGTCTTGTTTAGAGCTGACCGAAACATCATCTTCATCGGACTCTGAGTCAGACGTACTGCTATTGTCATCCTATTTACAACTAATCACTCACATCCAGCTGCTTCCTATAATGACAGAAAATCGTAATCAATTTGAATCTGCATAGAATGTAATTCGTCCAAAATTGAATGTAAAATATTACGTAATTTTATTAAAACCATATCGCACCTTTATGTCAATCGATCTCATATTGTGATAACATTCTTGCAGGTGTGTCCCCGGTACAAACAAATTCTAAAACATAACCTATCTCGTCAATGATAATTGTACAAAATTTTCACATATATTTCATACGAGAGATCCAAAATACCGATTTCTTTATCGAGTAATAATATAGTCAGTGGTTCTGTGGTCAGTCAGTCAATCAATAGTCAGTGGTTCTTTGGCAAACATTGTCGAGCTTCGAGAGTATACTTCTTGCTTCATATTTCCCAAGATATCGTCTGTAAACTTTATAAATTATTTTTCTTCGCAAACTTGAACAGTTTTATTTATTTTTTACACTTTTCACATATTTATAAATCACTGTTAATATGAAACAAAATAAATATTACGAGCACCTGTACCTTTGTTTACATCTTATATCAAAGCAGAATCACAGACTAGTTAGAAATGTTGCTAGTAAAAAAGAAAAAAAGTAATCACCGGTATCTTAAGTTTTGATGGGAAACACCATCTTCTATGCAGAAATTGTCTATATAGCATAATGCAGGGGCATTAATAGCACCAGTTACTTTAATTAATTTAGTTGCAATGTTGTCAATGACAACACTGTTTGTGATTAACGCAACTTCTTCATTTCAAACTTCATTAAATCATGACATAATAACTTCATAAATCACACATGTCGCTCGCCTTAGACCCGCCTAACATATCTGTATAAATCTAATACAATAAAAAGCCTTCGAAATCACAATCTACATACAGAAGTCGAAACCAAGTTTTTAATAGAATACCAGATCAAACACTATCAGTATTATTTTATGATCTGATAACATTTATAATGTCAAAAGGATTTGATGGAGCTATAAATATAGATTTAGAATTCTTGCAAGCTATGATGTCAATCCTTTCATTACTTTTGTAATTAAGCTTAACTTAGTCAATAAAATAATTATTAAACATCTACGCCATATGTTGGGGATCTTTGATAAATTTATCATTATATTCTGTTTTTTCAATTCCTTTATCGGGGTCAGTCATTTTCATATCATTGATTATTTTCCATTTCATGTGTTTTAAGATTTCTCGTCTTCCAAATATGATTTTGGGGCTGATATTTCCATTTTGTAACAGGAAATATAACGCTTTTTTTAAGCCATATCCAACTCTTTACATTTATTTAGCCCAAAAGACCTCGTCTACTTTAGATAAATAAATTATGGTATATTTAACCAAATTTGTAATGTTAATTATAAGAATATAGTGTATAAACAATTGCTCATAATTTAATTATAATTATATTGTTATGAAAGACTTTTTAATTACTGTGTGCGTAGAGCATTGCGTTGTTTTCTATTGTTTTTCTTTTGAATAGATAGATTCTTTGTAAAAAAAGCCTTCCAAGTCGTCTTCCTGGTTTGAACAAAAAATTGTCATTAATATTATGATAACCAGTTCAACGACTGGAACGTGAAAAACAAAATGAATTGTACTTACTTTTCCATCGATTTAAATAACGTTGCGAATCTGAGAAGCGCTACTTTCATATTGTCGGGTTGATTGATAATAGATTTTGGTTTACATTGCGTCACTTCATAAAAATGGAAGATGGTACAAGACTTTCAATAAAATCAGCGAAGAAGAATGTCCTGTGAATAAAAGGATCACATCACATCATCACAGTTGCCGGAACCAGTAACCTTGTTTTTATATAAATTCTCAAGTAAAACTTTCAATCAATGTCTTGGAATTATTGTAGACCGATTTGGACATCACGGGTCGTCATGTTTGAAAAGTGCAGGAAGATGTCAACGACATCATTCGCCGAGCTCTTGTCAACATCGGCGTAACGACCGTTCTAGAATCGAATGGCTTGGTGCGCGACGATGGCATGAGTCCGGATGGAATGTCACTCGTCTCTTGGAAGACGGGGCAGCCGCTAGTCTAGCCCAGTCACATCTTCTCATGAACGAGGCAGGGGCTGGCAACGCCAGCAGACTAAATCAAACGGCGCAAATATGGAGCCTTAGGAAAAGGTTACATATTTGTGCCGTTTGGGGTCGAAACATTGGGCCCCTGGGGTCCGTCCGCAAAGAGTTTCTTTAAATACACCTGTAAGAAACTCTTCGACAATATCCGCGATTAGAGGCTGGCTCATATTTTGCTCAATAAATAAGCATTGCAATACAGTGTGGCAATGCAACCAGCTTTCTGGGCATGCTCCCCGCTAGCAGTGATTTGCTCCATAATTTAGTTTTAACTATTTAGTTGTGGATTACCATAATCAATTCAAATCGACGTCTTATTATTTAGTTTTTTTTTTTTAAAAGTCATAAATTATAATCTTAATTACCTCATTTTCAATTTAATGAAATTAAAATTGAGTTAATTAGGACTCTTAATGATTTCTTTTTTAAAGAATATATTTTAAAATAATAATAATTTGTTTACCAAAAGTTTTTTAATTAAAATTTTCTACAGAAACAAGAAAATGATTTGATTACTTAGTATTATTTTAGAAGTTTGATATACTAACTTGATGCTAACAATAATTATAATATTAAGTCAAATGAGATCTTGCAAACTTGTGTACTCTTTGATTGCTTGATATATATTACTTAATAAAAAACACAATTGATATGACATAAATGATGTGCGCCCTTGCAACGCTGAATATGTAAAAACCCCTATTGTTACGGTCAAGGGCTCGTATTATATGACAGTCCATTAGACATTTTAGGGACCCGTGGACATTGTGGTAACCCCTGTGAAATCATCTCCGTCAGTCTGTCTGCTGTACAGGGGACGGCTGTCGCCTCTACGAAATCTTCCCAACGTACGGGGACTGCAAGCATTTACTCAATTATGGTTACTCCCGTTTCTTTCACCTTCTTCCTGTTTTTTCGGGTCGGCACAATACGTATTTTCCTTCACTAATTCCTCTTTTCTAATATACCTATGTCCTCTGCCACCACCCATCATCATGTCATCATGTTCAACATTTACTGTACCTAGTTTTAATTTTTGGTGAACAATAAAGTGTTTTCATTCATTCATGTCATCTTTCACACAATCGATCCAATTCTGTTTTGATTTTTAAAAAAGGCAATTTCATAAGTAAAGACCTAAGGTAAAGATACATAGCACGTAAATTATTTCATAATGTCTTATATATAAAAATCAATTGCAGTTCGTTAGTGTCGCTAAAACTCGAGAACGGCTGGACTGATTTGGCTAATTGTGGTTTTGAATAATTTGTGTAAGTCCAGGGAAGGTTTAAAAGGTTAGTAAATATTAGAAAAATTGATTCTGAGGCGGTACAAAGTTTGCCGGGTCAGCTAGTATTTCATAATAATAAATATTTCCAAATTTCATAATAACATTACACGCAAATGTTTATAATATATTAATATATCATTTATGAATTTATTATTTAAAAAAAATGTAAGTAGTCGTACTATATTTTGGGTATACCACTATCACCGTTATCATCTCAATTCATTCCTGGGGCTGTCTGGAAGAGGTCGCTTTTTAGATAGATAGACAACACTTTATTGTACACCAAAGCATAGATAAACAGAAATAGAAAAATACAAGAGATAGTACTACGGGCGGCCTTATTGCTAAAAAACGATCTCTTCCAAGCAACTCTTGGCACGTATTAATGGATTTTAATATTAACGATGGTGCAGTTTATAAATAATGATAAATAGTAATGATAAATAAATAAGTACACACAAGTATATATTAGTTGGGGAAAAAGTTTCTTCGCATTTTATATAAAAATTCAAAAGGTTTCTTTATAAAGTTTATTTACATTTGACTAAAATATATAGGTGCCATTTTGTTGGATAACTTTTTGCCATCTTGTAGGTAGGGACGTAATCCCATTACTATAAAAATTTTGGGGCTTCTGATCAAAAAACTGCAACAAGTGGTTTTGGTAGTCCTCTCGTGATGTTAACCTGACACTGCCTAAGGAATTCTGCAGAGACCGAACCAGGTGAATATCTGAAGGTGCAAGGTCAGGACTATACAGTGGATGCATTAACACCTCCCAGCCAAACTCTCGTAATTTTTGCTGAGTGGTCAAATTTGTGTGAGGTCTAGCGTTATCATGGTCAAAAACCACACCCCTTCTGTTGATTAATTCCGGCTGCTTTCTCTCAACTTTTTGCTTTAATCTGATCAGTTGTTCGTAGTACAGTTCAGACTCGATGGTCCTGCCTGGCGGTAACAGCTCATAATGAATAAAATGCCCTTCCAATCCCACCATACACACAGCATCACCTTGTTGCGAGTTAACCCGGGTTTTGCACAGTTGGGGACCCCTGGGGGCATCCATACCGGATGGCTCGTAAAAAGATGCGGGCTTGCACCATTCCGGTCACGGCGTCCCTCGAAGAGGGGATCCTCAACTCCGTTATAGACGGACTCTTCCCGGATCCGGGAGCCTTCACTCCCCCAGAAATGAGTCCTCCACATCCCAGCCCCTCGGAGACGGAGCCTCCCCTCGTCTCCGAGGAAGAATTAGAAGTGGCCCTGGAGCGTCTCCGGGGACGGAAGACAGCGCCGGGACCTGATGGGGTCCCTGGCCGGGCCCTCTTTCTGGCCGCTAAGCATCTACGCGGCCAGCTTCGGGAACTTTTTAATGCCTGTATCAGGTCAGGCGTGTTCCCGAAGCAGTGGAAGGAGGGCCGGCTATGTCTGCTTCCGAAGGAGGGTCGCCCTCCCAACGATCCATCCGCCTATAGACCCAACATCTTGCTCGACGAGGCGGCCAAGGTCTTTGGGAAAATCCTCGCCGGCCGCCTCGTCCGTCATCTTGACACGAATGGGCCTGGACTCTCTGAGGCTCAATATAGTTTTAGGGTGGCGTGTTCTACACTGGACGCCCTGAACGCGCCACGGAGCCTCACGACAGAGGCGAATCAGATGGGGGAGTCCGTCCTGGCGGTCTCTCTTGATATTAAGAACGCCTTCAACAGTCTCCCTCCCTGAGACGATAAGGGCGGAGTTCCTGTCTCACGGAGTCCCCTCGTACCTTAGGAGGCTGTTGGAGGCCTACCTCCAGGACCGATACATCCTTTGGGAGGGCGGCCGAACTGGCCAGGTTATAGGAAGGCGATGTGTCGCGTGCGGAGTTCCACAAGGGTCGGTGCTGGGTCCGATCCTGTGGAACATCGGCTATGACTGGCTCCTCCACGAGCCAGTCCTGCCCGGGATGGGGGTGCTCTGCTTTGCAGACGACACTCTTGTCACGGCCCAGGGCGAGACCTATGATGAGTCTATGAAACTCGCCAACGCCGGAACGGCGTTGGTGGTCGAAATAATCCGGCGTCTTGGCTTGAGGGTCTCCCCCGAAAAAATGGAGGCTCTCATGTTCCATAGGCCACATAGACGTGCACCCCGGGACGCACGCGTTGTCGTCCAAGGTGTTGCGGTAGCGGTCAAGGCCCAAATGAAATATTTGGGGCTCGTATTACACGGTAAATGGAACTTCGGGGCTCACTTTACCCAGCTGACCCCGAGGTTAATTAAATCCGCTGCCCTGCCCTGGCCAGGCTTCTACCAAACGTGGGAGGGCCGGGCGCGGCGATAAGGAAGCTGTACGCCGGCATCATACGGAGCATGGCACTGTACGGGGCCCCCGTATGGATCCATGCACTTCACCGGCAAAACAGGACCCTGCTGAGGCGAGCTCAGAGGATCCTGTCGGTGAGGTCCATCCGGGGGTACCGTACTGTGTCATGGACGGCGGCGACATTGCTGGCGGGTGAGCCGCCGTGGTATCTCCAGGCGGAGGTACTCGCGGCGGTGTACCGCTCCCGTCAGGATGCGCGGGCGAGAGGAGATGTGCCGTGCCCGGCAGAAACTAGAATGATCAGGGTCCAGGCGACCGAGGCCCTGATCCGCTCTTGGCAGAGGGACCTGGGGACCCCGGAAGCCGAAATCGAGACGGCGGAGGCGGTCCGCCCCCACATGGCTCGTTGGGTCTCGCGGAAACGCGGGACCCTGACGTTCAGGATGGTGCAGATACTTACCGGGCATGGTTGCTTTGGCAAGTATCTGCATTAAATCGTTGGGCGGGAACCTTCCCCGTCTTGCCACGAGTACGGCACACTCCAAGTCACGGCGCTTCATACGCTTGTGGAGTGCGCAGCCTTGGGGCACCAGAGGGCCCTCCTAGAGAACGTCGTTGGCACTGTGGACTCGCTTCGTAGCATGGTCGCAGCGATGCTCCAGGGTCAACATTCTTGGCTTGCGGTATGCTCCTTCTGTGAATCCGTCATGTCGCAGAAGGAGGCCGCTGAAAGAGCAAGGGAGGAGGACGCGTATGCGGACCCCGTCCGCAGGAGATGGGCCGGAGGTCGTAGGCGCCGCTACGCGCATCTTCTTCCCCCTTAGTTACCGTCACAGGGGGCCGCTGCCTCGGGGGTGACAGCGGACTTCCCCCCCTGCTGTACGAAGTGGGTCACTCTGCTCCCCGGAGTGGCCTAGTTACAGAGCGTAGGGGCGTCATGGTGCAGTTACTCTGTACGAGATCCCGTGACGCAACGTAAAAGCGCTATAAATGGGGCGCAGGTTTAGGTTTAGTGGGTAGTTTAGCGGCCGATTCTCGCGACAAATTCGCTTTAGAAGCAAGCGTGGAGAACCGGTCGCTGAGAGTCCCACACACCCTCGATGCGGGCTTTATGCCTGCATTCAGACCCTTCCCCCTAAGGATCCGAGGATGGTGTCCAAAAACATTCCCCCTGCGTTATCAAAAAAAAAAAGGGTTTCGCCACAGTCTGTGAAGCCTGACCGGCCTTTGACCACGATCTTTTTCGCACGTTCTTGTCGTACGTGATCCACTTTTCATCACCAGTTATCAGCTTCTTCAAAAATGGTTCGGTTTCATTACATCGTAATAAAGTATCACAAAGGAGTACACGGTTCATTAGGTTTCTTTCAGTGAGCTCATGAGGCACCCAAATATCGAGCTTTTTTGTGTACCCAGCTTTTTTAAAATGTGCCAAAATCGTTTTGTGGTCAATTCCCAGTTCTCCAGCCACATCGTAACTACTAATATGCCGATCTTGCTCCACTTTTTTAAAAATGGCGTCAATTTTGTCCGTAACAGGGCGACCAGAGCGACGTGCATCTTTGATATCTAAATTTCCGGATTGAAAACGCTTAAACCAAATTTGCACTACTCTCACAGATACTGCATTAGGTCCATAAACATCACAAATTTTTTTCGCGGCTTGTGTTGCATTTTTACCTTTTTTGTAGTAAAATTTTAAAATGTATCGAATTTCTCCATTAGATTCACTCATTTTAACAATAAGAAAAGCAAATGGAATTACACATTTTCTTAAATTGAATTTGGAATTGTCTTCTTTAAAATGAAAACTTTTTAATGATACCAAAACCAGCCAGATGCAAATGGCATAGCCAAAGAGATCTTATTACAAGTTCATACATACTATACGCGAAAAGAATTTTTCCCCAACATATTATATACATATGACATTGACAATACAAACATATATATATATATATATATAACAGTATATGAAGTAGAAGAACACAATAGAGCAGTAATGGTTTTGAATCTGATTTTTAAAACACTAGGATTTGGCTTGTCTTATTTTTTTTAATTTATTTGGACAAAAAACAGTATTGTACAGAATTTAGTATTATGAATCTTATATATAAGCAATTATACTTAATGCAATACCAACATCATTTGCCACATATTGAGTAATTGAAATTATACTAGCTACCGTAAGTAAAAACAAAAGAGAGAAATAAAAACAATGGTATACAATGTTTAAAAAGAAGAAGAAGAAGAAGAAAAGAGAAAAGATGAAGAAAGGGAGACCTCACCAGAACGCATAGCCGGAGCCAATATCACACCGAATGCCTGCGGCCAGCCGCAAGGAAGATGCTAATTGCCAGAACAGAAATACTTGATATAACGGTTTACTTGCTTTTCAAACATTCCAGGATCATTTGTAGCTACAGGTAGCTCATTCCAAACACGCACAGCCTGGACGGTAAAAGAGTTATTGTAAAAACGAGACGTATGTCCAGGTGTGTTTATTCTGTATTTAGTTGAAGGGCTTAAATTGTGTAAAGTTCATTTTTGTATTGGCATATAATGAAGAGTTATCTATCTATCTATTACTTCGAATTATCCTGCAATAATAGGCTTCAGAAGTCACATAGTAGCAGCTCGGCCGTAATAACCGAATTCAGTTAGTACAAATACCAGTATTACCTGTCCCCCCAGCCAGAGACGGAGCCCACCACAGTGGAGTAGAACCATCCCAACATTTTAGACCATGCACTGAAGCCAAAGTCACACCGGCAACACGACACTCGTCTGCACACTGCACTCCGAAGGTTAGTTATTGGCTTATAAACATAATTCAAATTATATCTTTTCACACGCTTATGCATGTACAGTGTTTTTCTTAAAAAAAACAATGCTATGACGGAAACAACAAGCATTTATTTAATTTAATCGCGCCATTAACGTTTAATGATCTATTTTTCAACTTTAACTTCAAGAGTAGCTAACAAGCAAAAAATAATATTTTCTATATCTTGAAGTAGGTTTCTCTTTTGTTAGAAATTTTTTAAATTACACTTCTAAGTTTTATATATATATATACACTAGCTGATACCGGCCCACTTCGCGTGACGTAATGGATTTTTGTAAAATCCTTTCTTAGCTGACCTCTACTTGGCGAAAGGAAGGTCCATGCTGAATTTCAAGTCTATAGGTAGTATAGTTCCTGAGATATCGTGATGAGTCACTATATACGTGGATTTTAATTATATATATTTAGATATGACATCACTAATAAGGCAGCTTTTCGAATGCGGAAACGATAGCTGATGAAATGTAAGCCTATTTAGAAAACGTCGTTGAGCGCAGCTTGAAAGAAGATTATATACACTTAAGAACCTCTTGGTCCAAGATCCCAGTCACCCCAGACTTACGTGATTTAAGGAAAGATGAAATTCTTAGGATCGGTAGTTCAACATAAACTTAGAAAGGAATGGATACTCGCTAAGCTGAAAGCGGGGCCGTTTTTCAGGTAACAGGTATCAAAGGTGGAAAAAAACCATGATAACCTACGTCAAAGTAGCAAGGCTAGTTTTTACATATATCATATATGATATTGTTATAAACAAAGATATACAGTTGCCAGACACTTCCCGTGGGTCATAACTTTTGGTAGACACTAAAAAAATTGTGGGAACTTACGTTATTTTAGGAAGACTGAATTTTATATATATATAAGTATAACATTTTAAAATATTTTTCAATGAGCCAGACAAATCAGACGGGCCAAACATCCTCTCAGACTCACTTGTATTGTAAGCTTGAATAATGCTTTAATGCTCTTGCGCTTCCTCACACAGTGGTACTCTTAACGAGTCTGGGAAGATGTTTGGCCCGTCAGATTTGTCTGGCTCATCGGAAAATATTTTAAAATATTATACTTGATAATATATATAAAATTCAGCCTTCCTAAAATGACGTAAGTTCGCACATTTTTTTAAAAAGTGTCTCTCAAAAGTTATGGCCCACAGAAAGTATCTGGCAACTGTATCATATGTAAAGACTAGCCTTGCTACTTTGACGTAAGTTAGGATGGTTTTTTTTCCACCTTTGATACCTACTACCTGAAAAACGGCCCCACTTTCAACTTAGCGAGTATCCATTCCTTTCTAAGTTTATGATAAACTACCGATCCTAAAAACATCATCTTTCCTAAAATTACGTAAGTCTGTGGTGACTGGGATCTCACTCTATCTAACAAGTGCTGTCAAATTTAAATTAATGAAGCTAGGATATGCTGGTCAGTTAATGAATGTGTTGGCCAATAAATGCCATTGGGTTCTAGCGCTCGCCGACCACTGCCGCGGCGTGGCTTGTGCTTTTTGGTTTACAGAAAACCAACTGCTCGCCCAACCAACTCTCGCAACCCATTCTTTACTCTTTATTGTACACAAAAAGTTACCTACAAAATTATAGGGTAGTGTGGTGAGGTACAAAGGCGATCTTAACCCTAAAAGAGTTTTCTTCCAGCAAACCTATGAGTCTACTCAGAAGGGGAGAAGCAAAAGGCAGGGTTGTACGATACATACATACATATATAATCTAAAATAAAGACATATTAGGATAATTTAAGATAGATAGTGGCTCTTTGACTTTTTTTGAAACTACTCTCCGATGAACTATCTCGGATCGTATGTGGCAGGGCGTTCCATGAACCACTAGAACACGCCGATGAGTGTGGGGGAGCTTTGAGAAGAAGAGATTTAGAAGTTCTACAATGTTTGTCAGAAGGAACAAGAAATTCAAAACGTTGATGAACATTGTCATGCCATTCTTGTCCGTTGTTTTAAAAGTCCGATTGGTGTAAGTGCTTGACAAAATTGTTTAATTAAATGATTACTCCTATCGTCTGGCAGCATTTTCGCTTAAGGTTCGTTCATCTCAACTCCGATCGCTAACATTTTCTAAACATGACGGATCTCATAACTCAATTGACGCGATCGTGCTGTTTATCGTTATCCATTTCCATTATACGCTTTCCGAGTCCTAGTCGAATCTAGTACAGCACGTTATTGTTCTTAATTAGGCACCTACTCATTTTAGGATTGTCATAAACTTAACAATATATCAATACGTTTTCTATTTTGAGTAATTTTCTGCTATATTTTCGGAACCCAGAGTCTAATAGCAATGATATTTATACGCTACAATTCTAAAGATATACTAAATCCAATGCAAAAAAAAAATATGAAAATCGGTTCAGAAACAAAAAGTTATGAATGACATACCTCAAAAACTACACATTTTGACCTGATTTTAACGAATATATTGCTATATCTTCGAAATTAATACCTGACTACTATGATGATACGCTAAACCGAACGCAAAAAATCATCAAAATTGGTTCAGAAACGAAGAAGTTACAGACATCAACCATTAGAACATTTTCTACTTGATTTTATGGAGTTATTGCTATATCTTCGGAAGTCAAAATCAAATACCAATGAAATGTACATGGGATCATTCTGAAACTATAGTAAATCAAACGCAATAAACGAACAAAATTTGTTCAGAAACAAAAAATATTATGGCTGATTAACCGCAAAAATTTCACATTTCAGCTTGATTTCAAGGGTTTTCTGCTATCCCTTCGGAACCCAAAGTCTGCCAACAATAGAATTTATATGGGGCCATTCCGAAGCTTTGCTAAATTTAACACGAAAAGAATATCAAAACTGGCTTAGAAACAACAAAGGCTGAACATATACATAAAAAAATACACGAGCAATTGCGAACCTCCTCTTTTTGGAGTCTCGGTTAAAAATTAGCTCGAACAATTGTCAGTGATCAATTGAGGCAATCCCAAAAAGGCATATATTACCAGGCCATTCAGAAAGTATTGCAAAAAAAGTTTTTACACATGAGAGACTGACCGTTTATAATCTATTTTGAAAATATAATTATTTATAATTAAAAATAGGTACGTTTCAATTTCATAATTTGCCTTCACATTGTTTGCGAGCTAATTTAAATTATCTTGTCTCATTGAAAAATGGATCTGCGCCGGGAACACAGAACGCTATGATTTTTTACGATTTCAAGTGTCGCCTGAAACCGGACGTATCGTACGATAGACTTCAAATGCCATTCATGGATGAAGGCCCTTTTAAGGCAACCAGGTATCGTTGGTACAACGAATTCAAGCTCGGTCAACGAACTTTGGGGGATGAAGAAAGAAGTGGTCGCCCTTTGACGGCTGTTACGGAAGAAAATGTGCTAGCAGTGAAAAATTTAATCCAAGACAATAGGCGAGTTACGTATCAAGAGATTCAGCACGTACTGTAGATTGGATTGGGAAGCCTTCACGAGGTTCTACACATGCATCTTTGCGTGAGAGGGATAGTTTCACGCTGGGTGCCCCACAACCTCACCGATGCTCAGAAGCAGGCCCGGGTGGAATGGTGCCGTGATATGATAAACAAATTTGAAGCAGGCTAGTCTCGGCATGTTTACGACTTCATTACAGGTGATGAGTCCTGGATTTATCAATACGATCCAGAAACGAAACGCCAGTCAACGGTTTGGGTGTTTCAAAACAAATCAACGCCTATCAAAGTGAAGCGATCTAGAAGCAGGGGGAAGATTTTGATCGCGAGTTTTTTCAATTTAACTGGCTACTTGGTGTCAATGCCTGCCTTTACCGAACCAAAGAAGCATCAACGCCGAATAGTATTCTACCAAATGCTTGGCAGAAGTTTTCTATGTTGTGAGCAACAAGCGACCAAACACAGGGCTCCGCGGGCTACTACTCCACCACGACAACGGCCCGCCCGTACCACGCTCAAAACGAGGGACTTCCTGGGCAGTACGCCAGACAAACTCCTGGGTCACCCTCCTTACAGCCCTGACCTAGCACCGTGTGACTTCTTTTTATTCCCGAAAATAAAAAATCAGCCCAAAACTGATACAATTTTTGTCGCCGTAAGATGCGCTGTCAGCGTTCAAGCAAGCTGTAAAGGAGGTTTCTACGGCGGACTGCAAAAATATTTAGAAAACTGGTTCAGACGCATGAAACTTCGTATAGAGGCTGGTGGAGAGTACTTTGAAAAAATGTAATAAAAAAATATTTACCTATAGAACATTTTTTTATTTTCGCAAAACTTTCCGAGTGTCCCACGTAAAAGGTTTCATCACGATGTTTTCCTTCACCGTTAGTATGCGGTAACCACAACAATATGCTCATTAGGTTAGAAAACTGCCTAACCGGTGCATGCTTTACGGTCAGCATTCTAAACCCGCGCGCCCTATGGTGTTGGGACGCGTTTTTTTTTTGAGGCGGGGGCGGGTCCTTTACTAGGGATTAGACCAAAGCGACGAGAGGTGTGACCACGAATGGCGCACCAGAGTCAAATCGCCGGCTTGTTTGGAGACTCGAAAACTCACTACTCCACTATAACCACCCTCCTCCCATGTGCCTCGCGCTGTGGTAGGAAGAGCGTGAGACTTAGAACGTAGTGACGCCTACGCTGATCCTAGCGCATCAGTGTTTGAGAATGCCCCGGGACAGGCAAACTCACTTCGTCAACAGGGGTGCAGAATCCTCTGCTCCCTAGATGCTAGAGGGCCCCTGGATATTGGGACGCGTGCGCTAACCGCTAAGCTACCACGTATGTTATGTATTAAGTATATATCCGCGCTGTATTTATAATGAATCCTTGATGCGCGGGTCTCTGACGTCCGGTTCGCAAAAGCACTGGAAAATAGTCATTTTTGTGGTCTCCTAATAAACCTTAACAACGTTATCTAACTAACAAGTAGAAGGAGTGACACAAAAGTTGTCAATACCACACTAATTAATGTTACCTCTAGCATGGCAGCAAGCAGGAGAGTGACGAGAGAAGTGGTACGAAAGTGTTACGTTTACATATTCGCACTGTCCACTTTGCTGCTCGTTACCGTAACAGTGGGCATGATAAACATATTAATTATTTTCTCAAGTTTTCGCGACTAGTGCATATAATTAAACTGCTTTTTACGCGTTTTAACTACGTTAACGGTTTTAAGCGCGGTATTAAAACTAGATAATTAAAATGAACAAGTTGACGGGTAGGGTAAACAAAAACTTCAACATTAATGACACTTGTCATCTTTGACTTCCGTGATCACGGCTACTGAAAAGCGGCTGAAACGTCGGAATAACAAAAATTATATAAAATACCGCGCTCAAACCGTTAAAATGTAGTTTTATTATGTGTACTAAACGCAAAAACTTAAGAATATACTATAACAATCTTGAGTTGTGTTTCGGCATTAGTCGCCAGGTTTCACAGTCTCCCATTATTAGATAGCGGCAGCACATTGGTAGCACCTTTGGTGTTACAAATGTCCATAAGCGATGGTAACCGCTTTCCATCAGGTTGACCATCTGCCTGTCTGCTGAGTTCAAGCAATAAAAAAAACCTCTTAAAACATAATTTTATGGCAGCATGGCAAGCCTTTGGTATGGGATGCGACCCGCGTAGACACGTTGGCCGCATCCCATTTACCAAACACGTCTAGATCAGCCGGTTCGGCGGCGGAAACAGCTGAGTCACTCAAGCGGCGCATATATGCAACCCTCAGTGAGAGTTATATGTTTGTGCCGTCTGCTGATGAAACGCTTAGACTGTGGTGTCATGAGGCCATGAGCCTCTACTAAAATTTATCAAAACGACTCATTGACTCTTCAGTATGGCGATCCAGCGAGGAAACGTAGCCAGCCTTCTGGGCACCTTATCCATAGAAGACGATGATCTAGGCTCAGTATTCTACTTATAGGCTTGAGGGACTATGGGTAGAATACGATATAAATAAGTTTTCTTTTATTGTATTAGATTATTTATAATAAAATATAAGCCGATATAGAAATGTGATTAATACCCAATCATTTGAATTCATTTATATTTAGTCACTATATTAATTATTGCTTACATATAAGTATGGAATTGTACATGGATCTACAACTAACATCTTGTGGACCCAATTGTCAACCTCACCTGCCAGCGGTACCCCCTGCCGTCAGCAAACGAGGCTCTGGCGACCGATCGATGGCGGTATAACCATTGCAAGAAAGTCGGTTTATAGAAATCGCCTGATCGGAGGCGAGCAGCAGCGTCTCCGATGCAAATAGGCCGGCACTGCGGTTACCAACCCGCATGCCAAGCGTGGTAACTATGGCACTTATCCCCCATGAGAAAGCACCATAGAAAACGGCCCTCAGTTCCCGGTGACCCTGCTATTCCCGGCTACGGCAGCGGTCGCAGTAACGGCGGGGTGGAGGGTGCTAACAGTCTCCAGGTTACGGGAGATTGCCAACTCACAAAATTGACCTTGGCGACGTATAACGGACGAACGATTAGGCTGAACAGTCACCTCACAGAACTGGAAGTAGAGCTAAGTCGAATTAACTGGCACATCCTAGCGTTATCAGAAGTCCGAAGAGAGGGTGAGGATATGGTAACCCTAGAGTCTGGTCACTTATTCTACTTCCGGGAAGGTGACAGAGCCTCCCAGGGTGGTGTCGGTTTTCTCGTGAACAAGACCCTCGTTAACAACGTTGTGGAAGTCAACAGTGTGTCGAACAGGGTAGCGTACCTAGTACTGAAACTCACCAACAGGTATTCCCTGAAGGTGATACAGGTATATGCGCCGACCTTGGCACACCCTGACGAGGAGGTTGAGGCCATGTATGAGGATATCACTAAAGCCATACATGGCACAACCTCCGCACACTACAACGTTGTTATGGGGGACTTCAACGCCAAAGTGGGAGTACAAGAATGCGACGAACCGAGAATCGGACCATATGGCTTGGGGCACCGAAATCACAGGGGGCAAATGCTGGTCAACTTCCTAGAAATGCAGGGGCTCTTCTTGATGAATTCCTTCTACAAGAAGAAGCCCCAGAGGAGATGGACCTGGCAGAGCCCCAACACTGTGACGAGGAACGAGATAGATTTTATCACGGCGGTAAAGAAGCATATATTTAGAGATGTCTCAGTGGTCATCAGGTTCAATACCGGTAGCGACCACCGACTTGTACGAGGCACTCTAAATATCAATTTTAAAGCTGAAAGATTCCGCCTGATGAAATCTACTCTCCGACCCATGCCGCCCCAAATGATCCACGGGTCCGAAAAGTTTCAATTGGAACTTGACAATCGGTTCGAATCGCTGGAAACCACAGGCGACGTTGACGAGATAACCGACAACGTGGTGAAGACGTTGCAGGATTTGGGTCGCAGGCATTTTCCGCCTGTACGAAGAAACAGACGGTCCGAACTTTCTACCAAAACTCTGGATCTCATGAAGACGAGACGTGAAATGCCACCCGCTTTGTTTGCCTCGCCAGAGCATCGGGCCCTCTCCAAGAAAATAAGAAAACTTGTAAGGCGAGACCTCCGCTGCTTTAATACGCGTGCCATTGAGGCGGCCATAGAGCATAACGGGGGGTCCAAAGTTTTCTCAAGAAGCTTGGGGAGGAGCCACATTGCAAAGCTGAGAACAGCGGATGGCAGAGAGCTTACGTCTCGCTCTGAGATCCTGACGGAGGTAGAAAAGTTCTATGGGCTAATGTATTCTTCGCGGGCGAAGAAGCCTGCGACGCAAAGCAACGAAGATCCAGGTGCGCTACTCACGCGCCATTATACGGAGGATATCCCGGAGGTCGACGTGGACGAGATTAGTGCGGCTCTTGGACAACTTAAAAATGGCAAGGCTCCGGGTGATGACGGAATTACAACTGAGCGCCTTAAAGCAGGAGGAATACCAATCCTCAAGGCCCTGGCTGAGCTCTTCAATTCCGTTATCCACCGGGTCACTGTGCCGAAGGCGTGGACCAAGAGTGTGGTGGTCCTGTTTTTCAAGAAGGGCGATAAGACTCTCTTGAAAAACTATAGGCCAATCTCACTCTTGAGCCACGTCTATAAGTTGTTTTCAAGGATCGTCACGAATCGTCTCGCCAGAAGACTTGACGAGTTCCAACCACCGGAGCAGGCTGGGTTTCGAAAAGACCTCAGTACCGTGGACCACATCCATACTGTTCGGCAGATTATACAAAAGACCGCAGAGTATAATCAGCCACTGTGTATGGCATTTGTGGACTACGAAAAGCCTTCGACTCCATCGAAACTTGGGCTGTTCTGGAGTCTTTGCAAAGATGCCGTATTGATTGGCGATACATTGAGGTGCTGAGATGCCTGTATGACACCGCAACGATGACCGTCCAGATCTAGGACCGGAGGGCGAAGCCCTACATCGCTTGGTGTGACAGGGGGATGTGATTTCCCCGAAACTGTTCACCAACGCGATGGAGGATGTCTTCAAAACTCTGGTCTGGGCTGGACGGGGCATCAACATCAACGGCGAGCGCATCTCTCACCTCCGTTTCGCCGACGATATCGTTGTCTTTGCAGAGACTTTGGAGGAACTTGCCGTAATGCTGGACAGCTTAAATGAATCTTCCCGACGAGTCGGTCTCAGCATGAATTTGGACAAGACAAAAGTCATGTTCAATGAACACGTTATGCCAAGACCGGTAAACATCGATGGCGTCCCTCTGGAGGTTGTGCAGGAATATGTCTACCTTGGACAGAAAATACAGGTAGGCAGGCACAACTTCGAGGGGGAAGCCAATAGGAGGATTCAGTTGGGCTGAGCAGCATTCGGTAAGCTTCGTCAAGTCTTCTCGTCGACCATTCCGCAATGCTTGAAGACAAAAATCTTCGAGCAGTGCGTCCTCCCCGTCCTGACCTACGGAGCCGAGAAATGGACACTGACGGCAGGATTGGTCCACAAGTTCCAAGTTGCTCAACGGGCTATGGAGCGAGCTATGTTGGGTGTTTCTTTTATGGATAAAATTAGAAATAAAGATATCCGTAAGAGAACCAAGGTAACCGATATAGCTCGCAAAATTAGTAAGTTGAAGTGGCTGTGGGCCGGTCACGTCTGCCGCAGGACCGTTGACCAATGGAGCAGACGAGTCCTGGAGTGGAGACCGCATCTCGGTAAACGTAGTGTCGAACGCCCTCCAGTCCGATGGACCGACGACCTGTGCAAGGTCGCCGGTAGGCGCTGGATGAGGAAGACAGGGATGAGTGGCGCCGTCTTAGGGAGGCCTATGTCCAGCAGTGGACTGCAAATGGCTGACGATGATGATGGAATTGTAGCGCCCATTTTTTATATGAGAATAATTTTAGTATTTATTGTACAGTTAGTAATGTCAATAAAACATCGTTCGCGTTGCCATGACGATTGTGTTTGTTAGTGAACTGCAACATCGGAACAAAAAACGCGACACGACTAGGGTTTGTTCCTTAATTCTGATTGTCTTTGAATATGCAATGCTGTGGCCGAATGAGGGCGTCACAAGTCTTCTAATTTCAAAACATCATCAAGCATCTTAAGCTGATGGATATTATTTTAGATCTTATTTCATTGCATTAAAGTTTATGTATGATAAAAACGTAACGCGAGTTAACGGCTACTGAAAGGTGGCCAAAACGTCTAAATAACAATCAAATAAAATGCCTATAAAACCATTAAAATGTAATTTTTTTATGTGTACTAGTCACAAAAACTTAAGAAAACACTATTGATAGATGTATCAATGATTTCTGTTCATTCTAGGTAATAGAGACATGATTTGACTTATCATCATCATCATAATAATGTTTAAGAATATGAGAGTTGTCTATCTATGAGTCATGAGTTCGTTGTCACGAGGACAACGAACTCATGACTATTGGCTAGCGCTTATTTTTTTATTGAACTTAACTTTATGTTGTTGGTCCGAAGACCTCACAACTTTACCGGGGTTTTCGGGGCAACTTACTCGAGGGAGCCTTCTAGGGGCCTTTACCTCGGCTGGCCTGCTGCCATGAGATGGGGATGAATCTAATGATACCGACTAGAGGGCGACACAATGTACTAATTGAGAACGGGCGACGGGTAATATAGACGGCGAGGGGAAAGATCCCGGCAGACCGGGATCGGCGGTTCGAGGTGGCCTACACTATCTTACTGCCGTTTCGCAACTTGTTATGGCTGGGATAGAAAAAACGGCGAAAGAAACTTCCCAGCAACACGCCTAGTCTATCTTATGGGGGGCTATGTCCTAGCGTCCCTCGCGGGGATGTGGAGAGATCGTTATTGCCGTCTGTGTCGGTCTGTCGGTGCCTGCCAGCCTGCCGTCCTAACTGCGGGCGGGCTGATCCGAGCCAGCTATTTTGTAATAACATCGACCCTGTCCGGGAGGACGTTACGCGGTCGTCGCACGAGAGCCTTTCGCCGAGGCTTATTATCGGACGCGGACACGACGAGCGGATCTCGATGGTGCGGCGGGAGAGATCGAAGTACTCAAGCCAAAGCGACGTAATGTAGTTTTTGATGGAGGGAAGCTCCAGATCGCGGTGGAGGTCGCCGTTACGCATATAGAGAGGAGCACCGACGGCTCTGCGTATGAATTTACTCTGCACGATTTGCAGTTTATCTAAAACTGCCTAGCGCAATGCGGGAGCGCACATATTAATAGTTCCTCTATCTCGCTCGCATATCATCCGTCCCGCTCACACATTGTGCTATATATTGTACTAGCTGTACGACTTGTTAATATTTTTAGTTAAGGTTACCGTTTCCAAAATAAATTACAACGCGAAGCCCGCGAAGGCCACCGAGAGCCGCTTGGGTTTTTGGAGCCGCCAACCACCACGGCGGCTCCAAAAACCCAACTGCCGGAGAATAGTTATCCTCTGAGCGAATGCCAGGGTAAAGAACCTAGGCTCGACACCCCTCACTGCTTTGCCACCTCTAACCTCAAAGGGGTCGGCGAAGTCGAGGAACTCGATAAATAAATTAGTTCACATCAGCACTCGACAGTGAATACTACTGTCTGCCATCTGAAATATCATTTAACCTCTACCTGTTGCTACTACAAGAGCTTAGTTCTTGTCGGCGGAACCTCCAATCCTCTCTATTCTCGGCCAGCTGTTTCGCTTCTTTTTACTACATGACATCTGTCCTTTCGTTTATTTGGTCGATAAACGCCCTCCTAAGTTTTCCCTTTCCTCTTTTACCTTCTATTACCTTACATAGAAGGGTGTCGTAGTAAAGTTCTTCCTCTTCTTTCCTCTATGGATTTTAGAATTGCACGCCTTTCTTTTACTATTGTCACCAATTCTTCATTGGTCTTCGTCTCCTTCCAGCTATTCTTTTCATACGCCTCCAACACCTCATTTCGAATGCTTCTAGTATTCTATAATATACCCAAGAAGAAAGACTTTGTATGCCTTTATAAGGTGAAACTTCTTACAAATCAATGATTTTTATTTTATTTGAATCCTTATGCAATATATGCAAGTCGAGTGCTTTCGTTAGTTTAAACTAAAAACACTCATTTTAAAGACGTTGAATCGTAAAATATTATAGCGTTGTTTTTAACTTTTTGAAGCAACAACAACATTATAATAAGGTTGTTTAATTACGTATACCAAAATAATACACAGGTGTTAGATTTTATGTTTCACACAGGTGATTTTGCGGATTGTGTTTTTTTATTTGAGTTTTGAATTGATTTGAATAATACTTATTATATGCATAGATCTAGAAATATAATATATAGTATAGAAATTAATAAAGTTATAATGTTATTTATAAAGTTATAAAAAGTATTTTTGATTTATTTACCACTAGCTTCTGCCCGCGACTTCGTCCGCGTGGAAAGTTTTGTTAGCTATCTCACGGGAACTCTTTAATTTTTCGGGATCAAAAGTATTCTATATCTTGACCAGGAATATAAGCTTCCACCATACAAAATTTCATTTAAATCGGTACAGTTGTTTCGGAGATTACCCGGTACAAACAGACGGATAAACAGAGTAACAAAAAATTTTAAAAAGCGTATTTCTTGTTACATTGCAATTGTTATGGATTGTAACTGTTATTTGGCCTGAATTAATTTGTTCATTGCACTCTTTGCTTAATTTATTTTATTTAGGTATATGGCTTGGCAGCTAGGCCTTTAAGCCAGATCTTAGATTACAATGTAGTTTCTTCATTTTCTTAAGCCTATGTATAGCACAGCTGAATTGTAGGTTATCAGTTAGTGCCATCCAATGGAGTTCTTGTGACAACTCAAAAGGCCACATTTGACTATACAGTTCACATTTCTCACAAAACAAATAATTACTACTCAAAAACTATCAATATTCTACAACTATTGTTCATTTTAGAGTAAGTTTACACATTTTTAGAAAATAAAACTTCATAGCACAACATCTCCTTTCAGTTCCCGCCAAAGACTCCACTCTTTGAATAAGTGGCAACTGGCACCATAGATAAAACTTATATGTCTAGCACCACATGTATTGTTTTTCAGGAACGCCACAATGACAGGAAAAGGAACAAACTCCATACAGCTTAACCACATGTTTCGTATGTAACATGTATCTCTTTTCTCGTGGGGCGCGTTACAGACCGCCCCACGCACGGAAAAGACCTAGCTGTGGTCAGGGGCGTAGTCCCCTGGCATTGGAAGAGGCCTAGTGAGCGAGGCCCACGCCTGCCAGGGCACGCGGAGTTGGGAATCCCGCAGTCCCGTAGCCCTGGCATAAGGCGCAGGACGGAACACCCAGGGGTTTTAGTGGGTATCCCTAACTGGGGAGTGGCAATAGCGTGGCACCGGTTCTGACCGGGCACGCTAGTGCCACCCCCGATCTGGCGAATCCCACACTCTCACATCGGGTCGCGAACATCCCCCCAGGCTTCTGTGCCTGTCGCGGCTTAGTCCTCAAACGGATTTCCCCTGGCCAAAAAAAAAGAGTTATATTTTATAAACATACATGACTACTACTTATTACTTTATAATTTTATACTTACATATATATATATATATATACAATGTGTTATATACTTACTTGTTATTCTACCATATTTACATACATATATGCCCGCGTTGCCTTCCCTGAACCAGCACCGCCTCCACGATGTGCATTTGTGTCGGTTTTGCTGGACCAGGGACGATGACCAGGCATATAGATACATATTCTGTATATATTTATATGCATCCAATAAATATATTACATAGCTAATGGGTGTTGAGAGGTGGGCTGCAGGTTCTCCGAAGCTACTTCTGACGTTAAGTCATTTTACACTTCCCCCCCTGAAGCTTGAGTCTTGGCTCTGGCGATCTCCACTCCGTGCCGGCTGGCTAAGGCAAGCCTTGCTTGGTCTCGGGATTGTTGTTATTATTATTAATTATTGTTGAGTGTCGCATTTTTAGAAATAAATATTTTCTTCTTGAATGGTAAGTATCTGCGTCATCCTGAAGTTCAGGGTCCCGCGTTTCCGCCAGAGCCATCGCAACAGGTCCGGGTGCACCGCCTCCACCGTCCCAATGCCTGCCACAGGAGTTTCCAACGCTCTCGACCAAGTTTGGATCATGGTCGCGGTTTCCCGCGTCCTGATCGAATGTTATATATATTATCCGTGCAGGAACGGAGAAAGAATACAATTTTCTGCGGCCGGGCGGCCTGTCGTAAGAGGCGACTAAACAACCCACAGCCAGGTGATAGGGTATTTGCTCGACTGGATGGCAACCACCCCTGGTCTAGAGTATGCCGCCATAACAACCTTGTGTTGTGCTCCGGCATCAGTGACCAGGTTCCAGTCTCCTTTAAGAGAGCAGCAGTGCATTTGTAGCACCTTTGGTGTTGCAAATGTCTATAGGCGACGGTAACCACTTTCCATCAAGTGGGCCGTCTGCCTGCAATCCTGCAATAAAAAAAAGCTCGGCCTGGCAATAAACCAGCCCACGGGCGCGGACAACCTGTCGGGAACGCCGCACCTTGGCAAGTACCTCCGCCTGGAGAGGCCAGGGCGGATCGCCTGCCAAGAGTGTCGACGCCGTCCACGACACTGTACGGTATCCTCGGATGGTCCTCACCGCCAGGACCCGTTGTGCGCGGCACAACAATATCAATGCTGACGTGCCTCAAGGCTGTGTAGTGTCATCGACACTATTCATCCTGCATATCAATGACCTTTTGTCTATAGAGAACTTTCATTGCTACGCGGATGAGAGTGCAGGTGATGCCAGCAATACCAGCCGCCTAATGTGCCTCGGTTGCTAGTGGAAGAGAATCGGGTCAGAGTTGTGTCTGAAATAGAGAACTCACGAAAACACAGGTCTGCACATTTTGTGAAAAAGCTTTACGGCCGCGTGGAGGGGGTAGAAGGTATATCGCGTGGTGAGAGGGGGCATAATTTTAGAGTAGACTATGGAGATTTTTTGGTCCCGAATTCAGTTTCTTTGTTTGATAAAATAATATATGTTTAAATAAAAAATGCATTCATTCAAATGTACTTAACCTAACCAAATCATATTTTGCAGTAAGCCTGCGAAAAATCGAAATGTGTGTTGGGACACATAGTAGAAGTTAAACTTCAACGGACAAGTGGCAAAACAAACGCAACAAAATAAGTTGAAGTTACTTTGTCCAACAAGTGGGCCTGATTGCCTGATTCAAGCAATAAAAAAAAAGTTGATTTTTAAACTTATTATTTTCAAACTGGTATAATTTGGCCTCTCTGCCGACATCATGTTTCGGGCACCTTGTATATATATAAAAAACGTGTTACGGTAAATGTGAGTAATGCGGTGATAATAACCGGCAATTATGCATAATAAAGTGGTTATTAAATTTAAATTGATTAAAATTTGATAAATATGATAAATAAAATAAATAAATGAAAATTTATTAAATTAACCGGGTTGTTTTATGCATAATTCCCAAGGGTATTATAAATACATATTTATATAATTATTAATATTATTTTAATAATAATTAATTATTTATATACAAAATTATTATTACAGATAGACGCAGAAAGCGACTCTGTTTTATAATATTTAAAAATATTTATCTTAAGTATGATTAGTTTATTTTTATTATATACTTAATTAACTTCTTATGATATATTTGAATTCATATTGTGTTGTATTTTTATTTAGTTTGAATTTGTATTGAAAGTGACGTGTCGTAACGTAAATTAGATTCAGTTCTCTTTAGATTAGATTTACATATAAAACTAGCTGAGCCGGCGAACTTCGTACCGCCATATTTTCTGAATTCCCAAAAGACTTTGTTCCATGACACAAAAACAAAATCACCAAAATCGGTTCAGATGATTAGGAGGATTCTAGAACCCGGTCTCAGCGCCACCTATCGGTTCCAATTGTGAAACTAAACCACCCAAGGACGCATTCAAACACACAAAACAAATATCATCAAAATCGGTCCAGCCGTATAGGAGTAGTTCACTAGCAACACACGTACAGAAGTTTGAATTAAATCTGGGGCCCAATTCTGCTATTAGTATCTCGTCGAAATCGTATTCTGTTACTTCCAATAGTGTGTCCTTAGCACATCATGCTATTTTAACAAATATTTATAATAATAAATAAAAAACTACGTTTTAACGGTTTCAAGCGTGGTAATTTATTTGATTTTTGTTATTCCGACGTTTCGGCATGTACCACCTGTTTGGGATCCGATCATCAAAACTATCAAGACCCAAGCCCAACAAAAACCAACTGCCAGACCTCAGGACACTGTGAGCTCTTTCTGCGTGCAGGAACACAAACCAACTTGACTGATAATTTCTTTTATTTTTCCTTCCACCCATTTTAATATTATATAAAATGATTAGAGTTAGGCATGTTTGCTGAAGAGTTTCTTGTGCCGCTTCTCCTCTTCGAGCCATAACATGAACAAGTTGGCGGTAGGCTAAATAAAACTTTAACAATACTCGTTGACACTTGACATCTTTGTCTTCCGTGATCACAGCCACTAAAAAGTGGCCGAAACGTCGGAATAACAAAAATCAAATAAATTATCGCGCTTAAAACCGTTAAACGTAGTTTTATTATGCATACAAGTCGCGAAAACTGAAGAAAATGTTAAATATTTATAAGCGAAACCCGTGAAATAAATGTTTAAAATTGTGATCGCTTTTTAATAGCCAATCCGGATGAAGCCATTTCTGCTGAGGGTAGCTAATACCAATTACAATCTACTATTGTACCGCCGCGACGATATCGAGAAGATATAGTGGATTTAGTAGAATACGGATTTTTGACACTATCGCAATGGAATCATGCTTTGAATATCTTCGCAACGCCAAGATATGCAATACTAGAATTAGGCCCCTGGTTCCTTTATTTGTGGTACAATGAAACTTTCCATTATATGCAGAACATTGGAATGACGCCAACCCTAAAGACCTAAACTTATACAGAACTGGGAAATAATATCTCTAATATTATAAAATTCTAAACATGTCGTGTTTGTACATTTAAGTTATTAAAAAAAAACAACTGGAATACACTATGTAAACCATAGAGAACACGATGAAATTTTATTAGATTTCTTGTCTATTTGTTTGGGATTCATGTAAAAACTACTGGGCCGATTGCGATGCGGTTTTCGCTGATTAACAGCAAATTTCTTAGACTTAAAATCTGCGCTACATGTTTTCCTGGGAGTCCGGCGGGAATTTTTCTAGGAATGATTTAAAATGGCCAGATTAAAAAAAATCGCATTCCGTTGATCGATAGCAAATTTCATGTATCTAATAAAATGTGTGATATCTTTTACCCCGGGATCCCGCGTGAAATTTCCGGGGAGCGGTTTGTAGTTGTTCAGGTGCATAAAAATTCGCTTATTCCAACACAGTTTTCACTAAATGGCTACTGGAGTATGCCGTCATAACAACCTCAAGTTATGTTCTGGCATCAGCGGCCAGGTTCCAGTCTCCGTTAAGAGAGCAGCAGCGCATTTGTAGCATCTTTCGTGTTACAAATGTTTATAGGCGATTCTAACCATTACATTATTTTTTAAATGCTGCGGTTCTTTGTGTCCTGGGAATTCCGAGCCAAGCGTGGACAATGTAGTCGGTATATCCTAGTACTTACATATAAATACAAATGAATCTATTTGCGTTGTATGCGCAAGTGGTAATACTTTATCAATGACGTCATTATAGGAAAAAGGACATAACAGTGCGTTCGGGAAGTTCCCCGTCCACTAGCCCTATAGAGGCCCCTGTGAACATACCGTGACATGATATATTAAAGTACATTATACAATATTGGGATTGAAATCGTAAGTCGAATATTCATTTTTATTAATTTTATTCTCTATTACAATTTAAAGTACTTGTTCTAACCAAATAAATCAAAATTATATATATATTAACCGTCTCCAATAAACCGGGACGTTCTTAATTGGTCGTGTATTTTTTTAAATGTATGCACCGCCATAACTTTGTTATTTCTGAACTGATTTTGATAATTGAGTGTGTTTCGCCATTTAATATAGTTTAGGATTTGGCACTGAAGGCCCACTTGAAAAATCAGCCTGTATACTCTTTATGTAGACAAATCTGGAACATCTATCTCAACTATACCGGTTTTAATCATAGAGAGTTAGAGTAAGTTTGAACGCTTCCTTACGGTTCTTAAAGAAGCGATCAAACTTACTCTAACTCTCTATGAATAAGACCGTACAATATTGATAAAAAACTAAGGATTGAGTGCCAAAGTTGTATTGATAGATTTTCAGATAGAAAGATTGTTTATGTTGATATTTTAAATGCAACACACACAAGACAAACAGAAATATATACACATATTAAAAACAGACGGAAAACACAAAAAGCGTATACCACAATTTGAGAAATGAGGATGGTACTATCAGTATTTTGCTCTGTCAGAATGGAGTCCAACACATATAATTTTTATCTAATATAAAGGCCTATTTACATGAGGAGAGTTTCTTGCCTCGAATTTACGATTGTTTAAATAACAAGAAAAAAATATTATCAAGTTAACTAAACATACAATATTGTTGACGACGACAACATCGATGGGCGAAACTCGCCGACCCGTCTAGACAGGCGATAGGGGCATTAATGTAATTTGCTAAGTCTCGTAGATAATGTAGAAGCGACCGTTAGGCATGAAAGAGACGGGTCGGACTGAGACGGGTATAGCTTATGTATGAAACTATGTATTATTATTTAAATTTGTTTTATTATTAGTCAGGATTCAAATTCGATTCTGCTAAATATATATATATATATATATATATATATATATATATATATATATATATATATATAATATATCTCCAATAAACCGGGACGTTCAATAAAATTGACGTTCCTAATTGGTCGTGTATTTTTTTTAATGTATGCACCGCCATAGCTATGTAACAAATCGCTGCCGGAGGGAAGCGTTCCTGCAGTCATGCAGCTAACTGCATCGTTACATGTTGTATGGCAATACCGATTCGTTGGGTGAAATACGAAGCAGCATTAATATCATAAGCAGAATCGAATTGAAATCCTAACTTTGACGGTTTTGGTAGACTGTAAACCATCTCGGCTCAATATTGAATCAATATTCACTTCAGTTGCCTTACCATCGGTTTAATTGTGATATTATTTCTATTGAGCTTATATCAATTTTAGCTGATAGTGGGGCAAATGAACGGTCGGTAAGACATAGGAACCGGCGGTTAATGGGAATTTTAGAGACTACGGATATTTGACCATCTGTTAGTCAAAGGGATCTTGACTATATTCTATTCTGTTCCGTTCCGTTATGTTTTATTCTATTCTACCTAAACTTTTGCTATTTGGTTTATAAATAGTGTAAAAGAAGTCGTATCAAGAAATTACAATCGCCCAGTGGAAAACGTAACAAGTAACACGCTCTGCAATCACAGGTGGCGTTACCAGTCCGCTCTTTTTTCCATAGAAAATCACAAGACGTGGAGTGAGTTTAACGCACGTTTCGGCGAGAAATCGTGTACTATTTTCGTAGCCGATACTCTTTAGACAACAATCGCATTGTCATGTTTACATAAAACAAAAAAAACAACTCGCCTACGAGTATGTCACACGATAATCGTAAAGCGGTTATCACCAAGAGTTTTCTTTACACTACGACACAAATCGGTAGATCTCGTATGGTACTTTTACAAGTTCATATGAGTATCGTACAAATCAGTTTGAACCAATTTAAATGCGAGACTTGCCATACGAGCTCGGTGATGAGCAAGGTATTTTGTTTACACAGTGACGTTCGCCTGTCTAGACGGGTCGGTGAGTTTCGCCTATCGATGTTGTCGGCGTCAACAATATTGTATGTTTAGTTTACATGATAATATTTTTTTCTTGTTATTCAACAATCGTAACTTCGAGGCAAGAAACTCTCCTCATGTAAATAGGCCTTTATATTAGATAAAAATTATATATGTTGGACTCCATTCTGACAGAGCAAAATACTGATAGTGCCTTCCTCATTTCTCAAATTGTGGTATACTTATTTTGTGTTTTCCGTCTGTTTTTAATATGTGTATATATTTCTGTTTGTCTTGTGTGTGTTGCATTTAAAATATCAACATAAACAATCTTTCTATCTGAAAATCTATCAATACAACTTTGGCAGTCAATCCTTAGCTTTTTAATTAATATTGTACGGTCTTATTCATAGAGAGTTAGAGTAAGTTTGATCGCTTCTTTAAGAACCATAAGGAAGCGTTCAAACTTACTCTAACTCTCTATGATTAAAACCGGTATAGTTGAGATAGAAGATGTTCCAGATTTGTCTACATAAAGAGTATACAGGCTGATTTTTCATGTAGGCCTTCAGGGCCAAATCCTAAACTATATTAAATGGCGAAACACACTCAAAGGAGTCTCGAGGCCGATTTCACGAAAACTTGGTAGCATTAGATTTTTGAAAAAATTAATTACCCTTGTCAGGAATCGGATGAATTTGAAAAATAAACACATTTTGTGTTATTACACCAGTAGATAGAGTAGCTTATAAGGATTATTTTTGTAAAGGAATTTCAGACGGAAAATAAAGGTAAGGATTGTTTTTGAAAAAATGTAATATTTTTGCCCATACACTACAATTGCGCCGGTCATTTGACCGCACCTCATTTGAATGCAATGAATGTTTACCCATTGACTGTTTTGATTGATTCGGGTAAAATAAAGTGCGCTTCGAATATTAATTTACAGATGCCTATTAAATATAGAATAATTTTCATAATTTCCGTATTTAATAAAATGAGGCGAGGTTTAATTAATGTATGAAACTTTTGTTAAAAAAAAAAAACATTTTACTATGGTTTGCATTTGACATTCCTTCACAGAAATTATTCCTCACAAGCTACGTTATAATAATACAGGTTGTGTTTATTCTTTCAAAATAAGCGGATTCGATGGCTGACAAGGGTAATTGATTTTCTAAAATTCTAATAATACCACTTTAGTTATCATAGAAAAAAATTATATATATATTGTAATGATCATTTCAGGCTTCAGGAAGATGAAGATATCCGCTATTGTTACCCTAGTCTTTTTGACGGTGGAAATGGTGATGGGAGCCGAAGGTCCAGCCCTCCCTGCCACCAGCTCCGCACATGAACAAGTCCACGACGGCACAGCGCTGATGATGCTACTAGAAGACGTGGTGCTCGCTTTCACGCAGCGCGTCATGGACGATAGGGGTCTATGGGGTTCTAATGACAGTTGTCCTTCTGATAAGAGACCCGTAAGAAACAAAGAAGGTGTAGTAATAGCGTGCGTGAAAAAACCCCGAATTAGTTATGATTGATTATCCGTCATAATCTATACATATAATAAAACTGTAGAGGTCGAATTTCTGTACAATGAAAAAAAAGGCTAAAAACCGAGTCAGGGGGATGTAAGAAGTGAAATAGAACTAATTTAGAATTTTTTCAAATTTTTGTTTCTCTGTTTCTCTGTTTGTACCGGCTAATCTCCTAAACGACTGGAGCGATTTAAATGAAATTTTGTATGGTGGTAGCTTATATCCCTGGTCAACATATAGGATACTTTAGATCCCGAAAAATTAAACAGTTCCCGTGGGATAGTTAAAAAACTGAACCACGCGGACGTAGTCGCGGGCATCAGCTAGTATTATAATAATACCGTGCCTGCTAGCAATACAATGCTCTATTCAATCATGTCGATCCTTTTACAGGCAATCTATTTAAATCCAGGACTCAAATCAAAAACAAAAAAAATTAATGACGTTCTACTAATTTCATATATACTCGTATATATTTTTAAATACAATGACTTTTATATCTAACATTTGTATTACGATACTTTTATTATGACATGTTAATTATGACTTAAGAATGATCAGAGATGTAAAAGATACTATTAAAATAAGTATTTGAGGTACCAGATACAAGATACTTTTGAAAATAGTATTTGAAATACTAGATACAAAATATGTATCTTCTAAATACTTTTTAAGGATACAAATACTTTTTGAAAGAAATGCCAAATTTATTGAACTTCGGTTTATTACATGAATTATGAATAGATCGCGCAAATGTAACAAAATATTATATTTTTAAGGTTTTAATTCAGACCAGTTCTTCAAAGATTTTATCACACATTTTTCTTCGATGGAGTCTCAATATCATACCCCCAAAAGAAGAGTCACTACATAGGGGCAGAACTCGGCAAACATGTGTCATATTTGAGTAATGTTATTTTTATTATAGGATAAACATTTAATTATAGATATATAATAAGTCCTTTCTTAGACAAAGGTCTAAGAATATAGAGGTAGAAGATAGTAAATGTAAAAAACATGCATAGGTATTATGACTGAATGTATTTTAGCAAACAAAGTATTTACAAAATACTAAGATACTTAACAGATGGTATCTAAGTACAAGATTGTTTTGATTGATAATGTTTACTTTTATATACTTCTCTCTAGACTCCAATTGTGGCGTGTCGAACAGCGGGAAATAAATGAAAGTTTGTATGCACTAATTGTCTTTACTTAACATATTTTTATTTTTACGTTGCTTCTCCTTTTTGGATAGTATTAATGTTAGTGATTGTGACGAAATAGTATTAATGTTAGTGATTGTGACGAAATAGTTCTTGTTTATAGCGTTAAAAATAACGTAGTTAACGCATAGCCACATTAGTGTATGTAGCTACATATGTTATCTGTGAATGTTTAACAATTAATCTATACATATAAATAAAATTAAAGTGTCTGTTTGTAATGTCAAAATAATAGCGTTTTGCTAAATGCATACGTATGAGTATACGGTATTTATATCAAAACATCAATTTTTAAAATATTTGTCTGTCTCTTTGGATGTTCCGGCTAATATCTAAAACGGCTGGACCGATTTTGACGGGACTTACACTGGCAGATAACAGATGTTATAAGGAGTAACTTTGGCTACTATTTTTAGTATTCTGAGAAAAAAGTTTCCACGCGAACTAGTTATTAATAACAATACCACATCACAAATAACGCATTAAAACCATCGCTACATCTGCGTGCCATTAAGAATGACATTAAACAAGATGTAGGCATTACCAGTGCTCATATTAAATATTATTTTTATTTACTCACCTGCGAGACATTATGGCGAATGTACTCCAATCACGTGGTCAGGGGCCACTAAACCGTCGCACAAAGAGTCAAAAAAGCATTGAGCGGCTCATATATACAAATTTCACGCATAGCCAGCCTTAGGTATGCATATTTGGTAAATGTCCATGAAAGAGATCAACAGAATATTTCATAAGCAGAGACGCGATAAAGTGTTGTAATGAAGTGCCTTTGTTAGAGGCTGATCAGCAGATTGACGCTTTTTATCTCATAGAACAAATAAAACTAGAATATATTGTTACAACTTAGGCTTCGAGAAAGACAAATGCCACCTGCATAACTGTATAAACACATTTTATTACCTGTCGGCATTTGAACGAATTGTAATTCTTTTATGATCGTCTTATTTGTTTACTTATTTATTGGCATACGTTTCTAGTTATTGTGAAGAAACAGCCTATTGTACTCGTTTTTGGATGCATGCAGGTATCATTAGCCAGGTGTTACGGATTAAGAACAAGCTGATTCTGGGAAACTGTGTCGACGAGACGATACGGGCATATTTGCATTTGTGCAGTATAAAACGATGGTCTGATGGAGAGATGGGGCAGTCGAGCGAGAACCACGATCAAAGCGAGACGTGTGTACATTCGGGAATATATTAGAGACGGACTTTGCGCGTTTTATTGAATTACGACCTACTGCATTACGTTTGGATTTGTTGTGTTCGGTTATATTTGTACCTGTGTTATATGTATAGATATAGTAAATTCTATAATAATTCCAACGTCATTTTAATTCGAGTCCCACACTCGTAACAATATAATAAAACTTTAACGGTCTTAATCGCGGTAATTTATTCGATTTTGCTTATTCCGATGTTTCAGCCACTTTTGTGTAGCCGTGATCACGGAAGACAAAGATGTCAAGTGACAATGAGTATTGTTAAAGTTTTATTTAGCCTACCGCCAACTTGTTCATTTTAATTATTTAGTTTTAATTTTGTTTATAGTTATTATTTACTCTATGGGAGCCTAATCTAATTTACCACCGCTTCGCAACATGTTGTGGCTTGAAGAGAAGAAGCGGCGCAAGAAACTCTTCAGCAAACATGCCTAGCTCTAATCATTTTATATAATATTAAAATGGTCACCCATTTAAAACCGTTAAAACATAGTTTTGTTATGTAAACTACTGGCGAAAACTTACAATAATATTATAGGATGTATAATATTGTTACATGCCGTCAAAGACAAGCGCACAGCTGCCTGTTGTAAGCGCAGTTTATTGTATTCCCGGATTTAGGAATTCTTTTGTGTTTTGAATTTGTAATTAAGAAAAACATGCTATTGTTTTTCTACTTGTTTTATAACCATCATTAGCGTCGAACTAGTCCTTATTGTTATTGTTTTCGACTTTGTTAGCCGTTCGCAGGTGTGCAAATTACTATTTCTCGGAAACACATGCGTGTGGCCAATTTTTGTACTGCGTAGTTAGTATAAGACGATGCCCGGATGGAGGGGTAGGCAGTCAAGCGACAACTACGTAACGAGTTAGACGTTTTCGAGTACTCTCGATTACCAATATAAACGACGGCTTTACGCGTGTCGAATTGTACTGAATCGTGCAGTGTGAACTAGTTGCATCCAGTTTTACTTGTATTTGGTTTACACGTGTTTGTACAGTTCTAATAAATTCTATAGTAGTTCCAAAGGCATTTTTAATTCGAGTCCTGTAGCTCGTAACAATATAATCATTTAGAACAAATAAAACACGAACAAAACGATATTAAGATAGTTTATTTTCAACAAAATAAGCGGGTATGAAGTGGGTTTTTGGCAACAAGTCAGTCTCCCTGGCTACTCTCAGAATAGATAGCGCACTATCCCGAAAATCTCTTTAGTATGCTGGATGGCACGATAGGTCTCTCCTTCGTGACTTCTAGCGGGCGAGGCTCAGGCACATTAAGGGAATAAATAGATTTATGGGAGGAGTTTAATCCCACCCAAATTCCTGAAACAATCAAGTCGAGCTCAGCGAGTGCTTATACTATGCTCTTCTTAGCCACTTGGATTGTCAGCAATAAAGTACAGTAAGAACTCACTAAAGGGCTTATCTATAGGCGTTGAGACGAACCAGGTTTTCAATATAAGGAAAGCATTTTACAGAAGTATTAAATCTAATGTTTAAAGTAGCATATTTAAGTTATAACAGGTTTTTGCACTGTAGAAAAGAGATAGGAGAATTTTCTAATAACAAATATACGTGCAGAGTACTGTGACGACTAAACTTTTTAGTCGTCATATATATTAAGAAATATAATTATTTAAATTTAAAATCAAACGCCTCCTAAAACAATGGACATCAGAATTGTATCGGGCCGCGAACTGGACACATGATTGTAAAAATCTCTTATAAACTATATATTTCCTGAACCCAGTCTCTTTATTGAAGATCCCGGTTATCAAGTTAACCGCTGGCCGTTACAGTACACCACAACACAAACATACATCATACAATAAATGTCACGCACAAAAACAAAAATAATAAGCGTGTATAAATTCTAAAAACTTTCTTCTAATTTAAGTTGTAAAAAGGGTACGGAACTAGTCCGTAGAGGTGTTAATAAAAAAAATTAAAAAAACACTTGCAGAAACGGAGAAAGAATTTCCTGCGGCCGGGCGGCTTATTGTAAGAGGCAAAACAACCCACAGCCAGGTGGTAAACAACAAAATGTTGGTGTGAAATAGATAGTCCTGAATTAATCATAGTTTGTATGGTGAGTTAGATTTTTTTGAGTATCGATAGCTTTTTAATCTGGTACCGGAATATGTGCTTAGAAGAGTAATGACACTCGAGGTAGGCGTGCAGCTAAACGGAAGGCATAAGGTGATAGAGTATGCCGATGACTTAACACTATTAGAGGAAAGCCTCGATGAAATTATAGAAGCAGGTCTTAGAAAAAGAGGCAAAAAAGGTTGAACTCAAGATCAAAGTCATCAATGATATGACGGAGTATTTTCGTATGAAGCGGTACAAAAACACCCGCAGTGCGTGCATAAACTTTCGTGTTGGAGGGACACTATATAAGGTGCGAGCAAATTCAAGTACCTGGGATGCACAATCACAGACACGAACTCCAGAGAGGAAGTATTACACATCTGTGTTCAAAACGCACTCAGGTGCAGTGCTGCATTACTTAAGGTTAGTGTCCAGGTTCCTAAGCAGGAAATCGAAAATTCGCGTCTACAAAACTGTCATTAGACCAATTTAGATGTACGGCTGTGAGGCCTGGACACTGACACTTAAGGAGGAGAACCAATTGTTGGTCACTGAGAGGAAGGTTCTTAGGAAAATCTTGCGCCCAACAATAAGAGAAGATGGCAGCTGGAGAGGCCAAACCTACCCCGAAATAGAAGACCTTATGGCCGAGCTCAACATAATTGGGGAGATAAAATCTCAACGTCTCCGCTGGCTCGGTCATGTAGAGAATAGAGAGTAGAGGAGGATCGGGGAGTGTAGAAAGCATACTTGATCAGTCAGTCGGTGACCAGTTGGTCATCCCAAGTATCGCTGGAAGGATAGAGTGGAAGCTGACTTGACCGCACTACAAGCCCACAATGGCAAGACACTGCGCAGGACAGAGGAAAGTGGCGTGCTCTCGTTTCGGAGGCCAAGACTCACTTTGGGTCATTGAGCCAATGGCGTTAGTTAGTTAGATAGCCCTTTTCCCCTTTCCCTGTCCCCCCTCTATTCCATTCTTCTGTCCCATTATAAAGACTGGCAGCAGTCTACTAAGTGGACCGTCTTCTTTTTGACAGCTACGCAATAAAAAGGAAAAAATTCACACAATCATCTTCTTTACATACTTGCTTTCCGAGCCTATTTGTCTGTCTGTATATCGGCTAATTCCTCATTCCCATTAGTTAGATATTATTTCAAGTGAGGTTTATATATCTATACTAGCTTTTTCTCACGACTTCACTCGCGATATACAAAAAACCTAACTGAGTTTTTATTTAAGTAAAATAGAGGCTACCTACTAGGGTTAGATTTGTGGTGTACATGGAGAACACTCTAATATGAATAAATATTTTTTCTAGAAAACAAATGTTCTTACATCTTTCCTCATCAATTGACGGAAATGTATACAAATATAATATGCCTTTGAACCTATTATAAAGTACTTTTTAATGTCCGCTTTAATCGCTCCTTTGGTGGCCTCAATTTTGATTCCGTCGAGATGTCACTTCCAAACGTTTGTTTAATAATTAATTGCTTTTCGGGATCTATTATAAGAATTATTCTTTGATCTTGAACAATAGACGGTTCCTTTGGAGGAAGTAAATATCCATAGTTCCTTTTTTAATGAAAAAGTAAAAATGATTTATCCTTAATTATAAGGAAATGTTCTCAGTAAAGCAATCATCGTTTTTCACAAACCATTACGACTGCTGTTGTCATGCGAAACTTCGTTCGCGTTGTCATGAGGACGCCTTTCTTAGTAAATTGCAACGGCGCGGCATCAAAATAACGCCACCTTTATTTTCATTTTGATTATATTCATTCATTCATATCAGTTTTATCAGTGTAGGAACATAGAAAGAATATTCCTGCGTTGGGGCGGCCCGTCGTAAGAGGCGACAAAACAACCCACAGCCAGGTGGTAGGGTATACACCCGTATATATGGCTACCACCCCTGGCCTAGAGTACGCCGCTATAATAACCTTCAATTGTGTTCGGGCATTAGTGGCCAGGTTCCACATTGGTAGCACCTTTACTGTTGCAAATGTTTATAGGCGACTTTAACCACTTTCATTCACAGTTGGG